>CM035407.1:104336276-104853776 GCA_020310875.1 Ceratopteris richardii
TTTAAAATAGCGATTTAAGTTTAAGTAGCAGCTTTTCGTTGAAAAAAATCGTCCAAGCTTTATTTTGATCGCTAGACATTGTGAGGACTATATAAACAGTGCCTTGGGTCACGTTTGAGTCATCACACACCAATTGGCAACGCCAGTTTTTGGTCCCACGGTAGAGGTGGTACTCTAGCACACATGGGGCAGCCATGGTGCACTCTAGGAGCATGTTGAGGAGAAGCTATGGAGTTCTTCTTGGAGAAGAGTGTGCTCACACTCTTGCTTATGGAGAGGACTTGCCCATGAGTAGCTTGATGGTGAGGTTCAACCATCTACATAATGTATTTGAAGATTGTCTTCTACATGAAGATTTCGGTGTACTTCAAAGACATTGGATGGAGGTTAACATAAGATTTGCATCTTATGTTAGGAATTCAGGTACAAATTCTCTTTATGCACACAGGTACTACTTGGAGTTTATGGAGGTAGTGGCATCCATATCAGGAGTCGTCCTATTCGGCATATCTAAAGGAGAATCAGTACATGCATGCCACATGCATTCGGATGAGGTGTTAGAGAAGGTGTGTTCACATGAGTATGAGGATTTCTGACAGCAACATGTTAGCATTCTATGCTAATTCTGTAAGTATGTGATCTTTCACACACACATCTGATTTAGGGTCTTCCATAGCCTAAATTCAGATTAGGGTTTGTTGAATATCAGTTTCCAACAGATCTTTTCTCTTTCTGTCACTCATATACACTCTTCTACAACCTATGAGGTCATACATCTCATACATATTCAGATTTCTGTCCCTACATCTGAATATTCTTGTAAATTCTGTACATTCACTCATCCATCTATTTCTGTTCACATAGAGTGGTTGAGAGATTTGCTCCCACATTGTAAATTGACATTTGTATATATAATAGTGTGAGTAAGCAATGGCTTACGTAACACTTTACACATGTTGTCGAATCTTTCTCTATCTTTGTCTCATCATTTGTATGATTAAGTGTGGTATGTTCATGTTTTGTCAATATTGGAAGATTGCTGGATTCTATGTTGTAGATCCTGGACCTATGGAACTATGGACCTGTGGTATTAGTTATGGGCCTACTAAATTTCCAACATTTGGTATCAGAGCTTCCAAGTTTACAACATATGGTTTCAGAACATCTTCTAATATTTGACATATGACATACACTTAATCTAGATGATTAGAGATTTGAGAATTAGACAATTAAGTCACATGTTTATTTATCAGTGTGGAGTATGAAGTTGATGATCTTTTAGGAGCCAAATACTTTTGGAAGAGTAAAGCTACTTTACAGAAGTATTGCTTGAAGACCAAGACTTGATGAAGAGAAGGCTACTTCAAGATGAAGAAAACAAAAGGTATGGAAGAGAAGAAGTTAAGAGTGCTTGCTACTTCAAGATGAAGAAAACAAAAGGTATGGAAGAGAAGTTTGAAGATGTTGACATCATCAGGTGGAAGAAAGATGCAGAAGAAGAAAATCCAACATTTCCAAAGGGAAAGAAGGACTTCCTTTTCTCTTATATTTTCCATATAACTTTCCTACTTTATCCTCTACATCCAAAGACAAGTCTAGACTCTACAAGAACATCTTATGTGAAGAAGAAGCAGTTTCTTGTTTTGCATTATACTTGGTCATGTTTTAGTAGATTTTGACAAAGAATTGCATTGAGAGAAAGAAAGGAAGCTTATATGTTTTGACTCATATGTGTATGCGTTATGTATGAAGTTAAAGATTTTGAGCAGGCAACTATATGTTCCCTCAAAGAATTCTTGGAGTGTCAATTCAGAGCTACTTGGTATATGACAAGTTGCAGAGATTCTTCTTGACCTAACTCTTGAGGTAAAAAAGTATTTGTAGCGAATGTTGGAGACTTGGAGTGAGGTTTTTGTTTGGAAAAGGTACCTCATATTCTGTATATTCAGTATATCCAAAAAATTCAGAGTTTATCAGGATGAAAATTCAGAAAAATCAGTATTTTCAGAATTTTAGTGTCTTCAGAAAATTCAGAATTTTAGAATTTGCAGGAAAATTATGAAATTTCAGTATTTTCAAAAAACTCAGTATTTTCAGAAAATTTCAGAAATTTCAATATTATGAGAAAATTCAGAAAATTCAGGAAAATTCAGATTTTTGTGAGGTACAAGTCAGATGGAGAATCTACTTTCTATGATTGTCTAGATTTTTGTATACATGGTTGTATTCAAAAAAGGTGTTCCATCATATCCTATCACTTGATTCAGAAGTGGAGTTAGCCAAAAGAAAGTCAAGCAGATACTATCACATTTCACTCGGGTAGAATATGAAGATATGAAGTATCAACTTGCAACTTTTGGAGTTGATTCTCAAGGTGAGAGTTTGTCCACTTATGTTTCAAGTAGGAGTTGCAAATTCTTGAGAAGGATTTAGTTGAAGAAAAGTTTTACAACTTTATGTGAGAAGCACGGACACTTAGAGACATTCAGGTAGCAAATCAAACATTCAATCATGAAGGTTTGATGAGAGCAGATTCTACACAGGTATTTTGTTAGAGAGATCTTGATAGATCTTGAATGATCTTGAAGATCTTGAGTATTTATGAGTCAATTGTCTATCCTTTGTTTGAAAAGTTCTTAGCATTGGAAGAAGTAAGTCAAAGATTCAGATTCTATCAAATTTGTGTTACAGAGAAAAAGAAGAAGATACTTGTTATGTTGCGGAAGATTATGGATCCTAAAATTTTGTTTTAAATACAGGTATCGATCACTGAAGATTAGATTTATTGAAAGAAGGAAGACGTTCCAGATTTCATAAAGTCTGATATAATTTGAAGAATTTTGGATACTAGTGTTAAATTATCCAAGGGGTGATGAAACATGAAGAATTATTTTCAGCCATATGTGAAAGAATGCAAAGTCATGCCTACAGGTATTCCTATATCAAGTATTCCTATATTTCCGTTGTCAGTTGCGCTTTATGTTCCAGCTTTGAAAGAAGAAGGAAGAAAGAGAATGTTTGGAGAAAGTTCCTGTTAGGTGTTCCTGTTCAGGAGAAAGTTCCAGAGTTCTATTGCAGAGAAGCTTGATATTTCAGAGGCATTTTTTAGAGGTGCGCACATATATGTTTATACCAGACTTTGAAGGAAGGAAATAGGTATGAAAGAGGTATGAAGGACTTACAGATAAAACAAGGATGTAGATAAGATGACATCATAGATAAGAAATTTTGATGAGACTCATGGGTTGAGTTGAGTTGAGTTGAGTACAGTCAGAGATGAACCAGCTAGTGTTCATAATACACTAAATTGTGAGTTGTTAGTCACAAGTCTGAGGATGGATTCAGTTTCTGATTTTGTTTAGTGTATCTACATGACACAAAAGAAGTACATTGAGAAACCTTTTGTAAGGTAAATGCAAATATGTGGATCCTAGTGTATGTTTACAGGTTTGAGAAGACAGGAGATAGCAGGTTCAGAGTTAGTTCATGCTACATATGTTGTCAAGCAGTGATTGCTTGATGTGTACACTATTGGATATCTAGTTTGCATTGTTTCTCAGGTATTATGGTTCATATTCAGCAAATTCAGTTTTTTGAAATTTGAAGAAATTCAAATTCAATTTTGAAGAAGATTTTTGAAGAAAAGGATTGAAGGTCAATTCGGGAGTACAAGTTTGAAGTTTATGTCAGTTTGCAGATGAATGAAGTTGTATATCCAGTTCAGTTTGCACCAATATGACATTGCAAGGGGGATTGTTGGAAAACAAGGTCACATCAGTCCAAAATCCATTTAGGGCAGAAACCCTAATTTTGGTACTTAGCCATTTTTGGCACAAAAATGGGTAAAATTTTTATGAGCCTATCTTGTAGAGCTTGAAGAGAGCTTTCCAATGGTATATGACATGCAGTCATCAGAGATTAGATTTGGGAGAAAACCCTAACCCTAATTTTCTCCTTTCTTAGGGTTTTTATCTCATATGATAGCTCTCGGCATGAGGATCATAAAAATGTTGTCAGATCATTCATCAGGTAGTCAGAAGTGTGAAATACCAGGTCAAGAAGCTATTTTTAAAGTTAGCTAAAAGCAACTTCAAATATAAAGCAAACTCACTTTAAAATAGCAATTTAAGTTTAAATAGAAGCTTTTCGTTGAAAAAAATCGTCCAAGCTTTATTTTGATCGCTAGACATTGTGAGGGCCATATAAACAGTGCCTTGTGACACTTTTGAGTCATCACACACCAATTGGCAACGCCAGTTTTTGGTCTCTCAGTAGAGATGGTGCTCTAGCACACATGGGGAAGCCATGGTGCACTCTAGGAGCATGTTGAGGAGGAGCTATGGAGTTCTTCTTGGAGAAGAGTGTGCTCACACTCTTGCATATGGAGAGGACTTGCCCATGAGAAGCTTGATGTGTGGATCAGCCGTCTACATAATGTATTTGAAGATTGTCTTCTACATGAAGATTTCGGTGTACTTCAAAGACATTGGATGGAGGTTAACATAAGATTTGCATCTTATGTTAAGAATTCAGGTACATATTCTCTTTATGCACATAGGTACTACTTGGAGTTTATGGAGGCAGTGGCATCCATATCAGGAGTCGTCCTATTCGTCATATCTAAAGGAGAATCAGTACATGCATGCTACATGCATTCGGATGAGGTGTTAGAGAAGGTGTGTTCACATGAGTATGAGGATTTCTGACAGCAACATGTTAGCATTCTATGCTAATTCTGTAAGTATGTGATCTTTCACACACACACATCTGATTTAGGGTCTTCCATAGCCTAAATTCAGATTAGGGTTTGCTGAATATCAATTTCCAACTGACCTTTCCTCTTTCTGTCACTCATATACACTCTTCTACAACCTATGAGGTCATACATCTCATACATATTCAGATTTCTGTCCCTACATCTGAATATTCTTGTAAATTCTATACATTCACTAATCCATCTATTTCTGTTCACATAGAGTGGTTGAGAGATTTGCTCCCACATTGTAAATTGACATTTGTATATATGATAGTGTGAGTAAGCAGTGGCTTACGTAACACTTTACACGTTGTCTAATCTTTCTCTATCTTTGTCTCATCATTAACACTTTACACATGTTGTCTAATCTTTCTCTATCTTTGTCTCATCATTTGTATGATTAAGTGCGGTATGCTCATGTTTTGTCAATATTGGAAGATTGCTTGATTCTATGTTGTAGATCCTGGACCTATGGAACTATGGACCTGAGGTATTAGTTATGGTCTATTAAATTTCCAACAGAGGAACTACAACTCTTTAAATGTAATTTCTCTATCTGAGAGAGAGAGAGAGAGAGAGAGAGAGAGAGAGAGAGAGAGAGAGAGAGAGAGAGAGAGAGAGAGAGAGAGAGAGAGAGAGAGAGAGAGAGAGAGAGAGAGAGAGAGAGAGAGAGAGAGAGAGAGAGAGAGAGAGAGAGAGAGAGAGAGGACAAAAGAACGATATGCAGATGGAAGTGAATTGATAAGAGTGTTCACCATCTCTTCATAAAAAAAGCTAACTCCAACGTTGAGAACTGGATCACGAATGTCCTTAAGCTTTAGAATATGAGATTGAAGGAACTGACCAACTTTGATCCTTATGTTGGCTATTTGTTTTCTTAGATCGGCTTTCGGTGTAGGATTTCTGGTTTGATAGATTCTTTAACTCCAACCAAGCTATGAATTGATTGGAGGAATGATACGACGCCTCACTCCCATAGCAATAAGTGAGAGTCCTTGTGCATCTCTAGAATCCCATGTGGATTGCTCTTCTCATGGTTGAATTTGATTCCCTTTGTTTGTGTATGGCGATGTAATCTCTTCTTCTTCCTCTTCAATTTCTGAGCATAAACTAGGGTAGCATACTTCTTGGATGAAGAAGCAACATCTTCTACAGCTTGTCTTGGCTTTGGATATTTTCCGTTGTCAATGTTCCATTAGTCCTTGGAATCTAACAAACTCATCATCATGAAACTCCTCATTGGATAATTGTACATTCCATCAAGCTTATCTTCTTGTTTCAATCTATCTCTATAGTCGTTCATCTTGGGAACAAGGATGAATATGTGCTAAGCTTTGATACCAAATCTTCAAAGTGAGATAGGCCCAAATAATAGTCAGAGGTAATTTCCAAGATCATTCCAAAACTTAAAAACCTTACCACACACACACCTTGACCAATTACAAGATAAGAATGACAAGAGAATAGAGAAGAGACAATTATAAAAATGGAATAGCTAAAAGCTAAATACACACTAAAGTAAAGCTTAGTGATAATATACAATGTGGATTTAGGTCAAAGAAAAGGGTACTTGGTACTAAATTTGGAGAGAGTGCCTAAGAGGTGTTGGAGTTGGACGTCTGCGGATGCACGCGAACAGCACAAGGAAGAAGAAGGAGAAGCTTGGAGCACAACACACAATACTGAATGTATTACTAGAGAATGTACAAAGATAAGTAGCCCATTAGGGCAATAGGCGTAGATACAAGCCGGGGAAAAAAACCTCCTAAAGAGGGAAAAAAGTGCCCCTGCAGTCCTAGTGTGTTCACACATATCACTACCTAAATATATCAACAAATCCTCCCTAGGAGTGATGCGGTGAACAAGGAGCTTGCACTCATGTATAAGGAAGTGCCAAGCTATGTGGAAATCACTCCACAAAAGGAAGTAAGCTCAAAGCTTTGCGAAAAGCTTCAAACTTCTCCCTAGGCAGAGCCTTCGTGAAAAGGTATGCAATGTTCTCTTGCGTGGGCACATATGCCAAGCTGATCTCCCCAGAAGAGAACCTCTCCCTGACATAGTGATAATGCACCTCAATGTGCTTAGTGCAAGCATGGAACACAGGGTTCCTCGCAACTGCCAATGCTCTCTGACTGTCAGTGAAGATGGTGGTGGGAGAAGTCTGACCAACACCCAAATCAGCCATAGGGCGTCTGAGCCACACACACTCAACAGTCGCTGTGAAAGCTTCCCTATACTAAGCCTCACAACTAGAAGTGGCCACAGTAGGATGCTTCTTGCTCAACCAAGATATACATGAGCTACCAAGCATGAAGCAAAAGCCATTAGTGGACAAACGAGTGTCATAGCAACCAACCCAATCAGAGTCAGAAAAAGCATGCAAAAATCTGGCGGTAGTGATCCCCCCTTGGGATAAAACAACCCAAGTAGCCGAGTACCAATCAAATAGCGAAAGATGCGCTTAACTGTCTGCCAATGCTTGACTCCTGGGCAATGCATAAACCTTCTCATTTGTGAGACAGCAAACTGAATATTTGGCCGAGTAATGCATAAGTAAATCAAGCATCCAACAGCTTGCTGATAGAGAACAACATCAAATGCATCTCCAACATCATGAAGACTCAATCGTAGACCTGTCGCCATAGGAGTGGCAATAGGCTTACAGTCTTCAAGGCCAAAACGCTGCAATAATGTGTCAATATATTTCGTTTGACACAAAGCCATTCCACCATCAACTTGCTGAATGCCCAAATAGTGATGTAAATGCCCCAACTCTGACATCTCAAATGAGGCATGCAAATCAGCCTTAAAATCAGCAATATGCTTCTCAATAGGACCAGTGAGCGGCATGTCGTCAGCATAGACAGCAATGATCAGAAGCACATCATTAGCACGCTTAACATATAAGGTGCTTTCAGTTGGACTGTTCTCAAAACCATGTGCAATCAGATAGGCATGTATCTTCTCATACCAAGCACGTGGTGCTTGCTTTAAACCATATAATGCCTTCTTTAACCTGCACACCTGGTGTTCATGCCCTTTTTGCACAAAGCCACGGGGCGGAAAAACATACACTTCTTCATGCAAATCACCATTCAGAAATGCTGTTTTAATGTCCAACTGATGTACATTCCAACCATGATGAGCTGCAAGTACACAGATGCTCCGAACAGTAGTGATATGGCATGCAAGTGCAAAGATCTCATCAAAATCAATGCCTCTTTCTTGTGCATAACCCTTTGCAACAAGCCTAGCCTTATACCTGTCAACTGTACCATCCGATTTACGCTTAAGCTTGTCACTTATTGCCAATGGCCTTCTTGCCAGGAGGCAAGTCACATAAAGACCAAGTACCATTCTTCATTATAGCATCATATTCAGATTGCATAGCAGCCATCCAATTTTCTGAATTTTGTGCTTCATCAAACGAAACAGGCTCATTCTCATCACAGAGACTAGATGCAGCCATAGCATAGCAATGTGATGCAAAAGAGGCACTATGAGAGCCTGAACAAGTAGGATATTACAAAGGTGCATCTAATTTGCTGTCACGCAAGGTCTGCACCATCCATTTTGGCATAGTTCTTGCCTGCTCAATATAAGCTCTCTCATCAATAAGTGCATCATGTACATATGCATCAGAAATGGAATTATCTGCAGCATCATATGAAACCTGCAAAGGCTGAGAAGTTGCTTCATTAGGACCACCACTACACTAGACTGTCCACCTGTAAATAGAGGCAGCAAAGTATCATACATGTCTTTGGAGCTAACAGATGTCTCCGTAGTACATGAAAGCAATGGCTGAATAGCATCTTCCATAAAAACAACATCACAGCTAACCAAAATGTGTTTAGTGTCTGGATGATACAGACGATAGCCTTTACTTTCAGAACTCTACCTAACAAAAATACATTTTACTACTTTATCATCCAATTTTCTGCGATGTTGTTCAGGCACTAATGCATATGCAAAACAACCAAAAACACGCAGATGAGCAACAGATGGATTGCGGTCATGCCAAAGCCTCATATGGAGTGATAGACTGCGGCGCTTTAGTGGGACACCTGTTCAGTACATATGTTGCACACATGATAGCCTCAAGCCAGAAACTATGTGGTAAAGCCTGACTCTTGACCATACACCTCGCCATCTCCATGAGTGACCTGTTCTTTCATTGAGCAACTCCATTCTGTTGAGGTGTATACGGCACTGTACACTGGTGTTTTATCTCACGTTCAACGAGAAATGCATTAAAATTAGAAGACATATATTCCCCCCCTCGATCAGAACGGAGGGTGCCCATTTTACATGTTGACAGATTTTCAGCCAAAACCAAAAACTGTTTGAAGCATATGAACACTTCGGACTTTGCCTTCAATGGATATACCCATGCATGCCTGGAAAAATCATCGATGAAAGTCACGAAGTAAAGATAATTCCCAAAAGAAGGTGTCTGCATAGGACCATAGACATCACTATTTACAAGCTGCAATTTATGAGTAGCCCGAACTGAACCATCTTTTGGAAAGGACGAACGCTGCATTTTGCCCAAAATACAGCCTTCACAAACATGTTTTCCAGGTGCCTCAAGTTTGGGCAAAGAGAACACCATTTCAGATTTTTGCATGCGTAGCAAACTAGCAAAATTCAGATGACCAAAGCGTGCATGCCAAAGCTTTGCATCTGACATAGCCTGAGAATCATTTACTGCACATGCCAAATCATTTATAGATCTTTCATAGTCTATGAGCTTATACAGTCCATGACATAAAATGCTAGAAGCAATAATCACAGATCATGAACTGTACACTTGTTATCAACAAATTTCACAACCGAGCCAATCTTGGCTAATGCAGATTAGATAACAGGTTCTTCTTGATCCCTGACACAAATAAAGCATTTGACAAAGTGAAAGAACTACCATCAGCAGTAGTCAAAATGACCTTACCAACTCCCATAACAGGATAAGAGGAGTTGTTGGCGCATGTAACAGTATTCCCTGTAGGGGCAGGCTTGAGTGAAGAGAAGAAACTGCGCTACGAGGTAATATGTTTGGTCGCCCTACTGTCAAAATACCAAACATCTGAGTCTACTGCAGACATGCACCGCTCATGAGAAGATGGGTCAAAACTGCAGACAATAGTAAATGCCCATTCTTCTTCCTGCACGAGATTAGGAGACTCTGCTTTTGGTGTAGAGGCCTCTGCAACAACCATTCCAGCCTTTCTTCTTTGCCTCTTTAGCAGCCAGTTTTGGATAGTTCTTTATGATATGATCATTCCCTTTATAGTACTTACAAAACAATTTCTGCTTTTCTGATTTCTTCTCATCTTTATCTTCCTTCTTCGAATATGCAGAATTGACAGATTTTTGTTTACTAGTTGAAGAGCTCCATTTTCTTTTGCCCTTCTGACTAGCTAGGAAAGCTTGATCTGCAACTCGCATAATGGACCTGTTCTGCCTGGACTGATCTTCCTGCAACAGAACAGAGACTAACTCCTCAAATGATAAGGCATTTGGATTTCTTTTCATCATCAACCGAAGAATAGAAGCAAAACTTTGATATGAATTAGGAAGACCATTGAAAACGGTTTGCACAAGTGAGCTATCTTGTATAACCTTATCAGCAGAAATCAACTCTTCCTTCAAGTCTTTGATCTTCGTTAGGAAACTGTCCATAGAATCACCTTCATTCATGTGCTCACTCTCCAACTGTTTTCGGAGGTAAGCAACACGAGCTTCATTCTTAGCTTGGTACAATGTGGTAAGTGTATCCCAAGCATCCTTAACTGTTTTGCAAGAGCGAATGTGAGGAATAATGGCACGTTTGACAGACAAAGCTATCAATGCATGTGCCTGGGCATCTCTTCCATCCCAGCGAATCTTCTCTGCAGTAGGTGCAGTAGAAACCGCAGCACGAACAGGAATATGCAGAATATCATCATCTTGGACACCTTCTGCATCAGCTTCAGTACCTGTAGTTGTAACAGTTGCAGGTGTGATAGGACGTTTTTCGACACCCAATGTTTCATAGTCCTTTTGCAACCAACACATGTCGCATCATATAAGCCCATAACGGGTAGTTGGTACCATCCAACTTATCCTTAATGGCCAACGGACGGAATACATCACTGTTTTCAGCCATGGTCGGTGACTAAAATACCTTGATGCAGAAAATTGACTGTATCTCAAAAAGTTGAACATAACTGCCCATACGAATTCCGCTAGACTTGTAGCAGACTTCGAGACGCTTATAATGACGAACAGAAACTGGTATATACCTTTGGCACAAAAAGATGAAATAGCCTGCACAAACACTGCGATAGTGCGTTCGGAGGCTCAAAAACACGCTGAGTATGCTCACCAAAATTCGTGCGATTGTGAGACTGCAACCGGAGGAGTGTTGACGGTGCCCTAGATGAAGCGACCGCCTTCTCTGATACCAATTGTTGGAGTTAGACATCTGCGGACGCACGCGAACAACACAAGGAAGAAGAAGAAGAAGCTTGGAGCACAACACACAATACTGAATGTATTACTAGAGAACGTACAAAGATAAGTAGCCCATTAGGGCAAAAGGCATACATACAAGCCGGGAAAAAAACCCTCCTAAAGAGGAAAAAAGGTGCCCGGGTGGTCCTAGTGTGTTCACACACATCACTACCTAAATATATCAACAAGAGGTAACAAGAGGTAGTGTGCAAGAGAATATGTGCAAATTGGAAGTGAATGGACTGTTAGAAGCAATCAAACAGCAAACCCTGATATGAAATCAGGTCTTCTCTGACAATTAGCAGCGGCACTATCTCCTCCAAGTGTTGAAGAAGTAGGTATGAACCTGATACAACAACACGGGTATGAACCTGATACAACAACAACACGCAAAGTACTCACAAAAATCAGCAAGGCACATTTTTTGAGTGTGAAGAAGAGAAGGGAAGTCACCAAAAGTTGCTCCACATTTGCATATAACCTCTAAAAGAACCTCCTAACTGCAAACCCTAGCTCGTGTGTATAGAGCTCAAGACTTGAATGATGTAGAGTGTGTTCAATACACCTTCCAAGGGGGGAACAATGTAATAAAGTAAGTCTATGATCTAAGGGTCCGACCGGTTCAGACGGATCTGAAATCGGACACCGTTTGGTCATCTGTATATATGACCAAAGATCTGGAGTCTAGACTTACTAGAAGGTCATTCGCTCTTGTAACCAAGTGATCCACTTAGTCTAGTGGTTAAGACTTAAGGATGTGAAGGAGGAGGTCTTGGGTTCAAACCCATGGGGTACATGGGGAGATTGTTTTGCCAAAGAGCTCTAGAACCTTCTAGAAACATCCACTTGAGTTAACTCTAGTTAACTGGGACACTTGGCATACATGCAGTTACATGGCTGACACATGGATGGTTAGTATCCACCTGCCCAAGAAGGCAGTCCCCTGGAGAGAGCTATATATAGAGGCATTTGGTTGGGAGGAGAGTCATCTCTCTATCACATGGTGGTCGTAATCCTTAGTCTCTGATGTAAGCTATGATGTCCTAGCGAAAAAATCTACCAACAACCATAAAAGCACTCTCTTTCATTAATTTGCACTAAAACCATTATAGTGCTTTTGTTTTTTGGAAGTCAAATAGCTTTTTTGTTGTTCGTTATTGGTGTTTAGATCTTAGCCATTGATTTCATTGCTTTTCAGAGATCAAATCACAACCCTTGATCTAAAACTAAGTGAAAGATAACTTTGATAAGAAAATAGGGTTTGATTTTTCAAAGGCTTTTAGGTTTTATATGACAGATGTTATATATCAATAGAAAGCTCTCAATGAGTACTTCAAGAATATCCAATAGCTTTTTGACCATCTTTGATCAAAATTTGATGAAGTGCCAAATTAGGATTTGCTGGAAATTTTGGCATTGTGACATTGTTTTCCAGCAATGGAGGAAGATATTCATGAGCAAGGAGTCATTTCTTGTACATGAAAGCATATAACCTTGAGAGCTTTGTGTGTGTGTGTGTATGGTATATGTGCATGAGAGCATATAACCTTGATTTGAAAAGGATTGGCCGTCCTTGATAATCTTGGGTGTATGTTTGAGTTTATCCTATTTAATTAATAACATCCTGTAGTTGTCTCTATCTTTTCAAGTATTACTTGGTAGAGAAGAGTGAGGGATGTGTGATTTCTCTTTGTGATGTGTGTTTGGAGGGAGCTCTTTATGACAAAGTTTCTTGTGTTTGTGCGTGTAGGATACTTTTCATGATATGTGAAAATTATACAACAATTACAATAAATATACCCACGTGGGATATTCTCTTAGTGTGAGGTTAGGAGGGGATTGTTAGAAAATGATCCCCTTGCTAAGAAATGGTAAGAAATGATCCCATTTGTAGGAAACGGTAAAAAAAAGGTAAAGAATCTTTATTGTATATTTGATAGTATTTTTTGAGAGCTATCCAACCATCTATAACATTTGTGTGCTTGACACCTAAATCAATGTCAAAATTCAAACCCTAATTTTCAAATTTAATGTGAAAAACCAATTTTTAAGTAAAAGTAACTTTTGCTTCATTAGTGAAAAGTAGCTTTTGCTTTATTAGCAAAAAGCAACTTTTGTTTTATTAGTGAAAAGCAGCGTTTGCTTTATTTTTACCTTGCTTACCAAGGGAAGCATAGCCTATATAAACAACACACATATGGCACTAATATTATCACTTCATGGAGCTCTTTCCATGAGCAATCTTGGAGGAGGAGTTACCTTGAACTTAGAGGAGGTGTAGTTGTGTTTTCTTCATCATCTACAAGGTGTGCAACTTGTATATATTTGGAGGAGATCATACTTCGTGTTATTGCCAATCGAACAATTTGTACTTCATATGTATTTTTTATGCTATCATGTAAGTTCAATCATCGAATTTATATTTGGAGCTTTGCACCTTTCATATCTTTCATGTGCTGTATATCCTTCATCTTGTCTCTATTTTCTCTTTGTTTCTATACTAATTGTGGGCCTAGAAGCAAAACATTCATATAGAGTGATGACTCGATGATCGTTGTTGAATATGTGGGTCAGCTTGACTTGAACTTGCCATGAAGATTAAATCTTCCTACATGCTTTGATACCAATTTTTAGTTTTTAAGCCCACAATGATATAGAGATAGAGAGAGAATAGAGATATGATGGAGAGAAGACTATGAATGAGAGAGATTAGGAGCAAAGCTCCAAATATAATCATTATATGCCATGGTTGAAGTTACAAGATGGCGTAGAAGATACACTTATACAAGATGATGCATACAAGCTGTCCAATAACTCCAATAATCTCCAAGAGTGAAGTATGATCTCCTCCAAATGAATATAGGGTCAAGCTGCTGCACACCTTGTAGATGATGAAGAAAACACAACTCCACCTCTTCAAGTTGAAGGGACCTCCTTCTCAAGCTTGCTCATGTGAAGAGCTCCACAAATGATGATAAGAGCCCACCTAATATGTCTTTTTATATAGGCTAACTAGTCTCTTGCAAAAATCTGCTATCAAAAAGCTAAAAAGTTTGTTTTATCAGATAAAAAAAAATAAAAAATAAAAAATCATAATTTAGACTTTATGTATTTGTGATGGCTGCTTTATATGGCTACGGCCTTATGTATTTGTGATAGTTACTTTATATGGCGGTTGCCTATTTTTCTTGTCATGATGTGGCTTAATAAGGATCATTTGATCAATTATTAGATTTAAGTTGATATGAGTTCAGACTTTCTTTTCATACAAAAAATGCTTTTCACATTAAAGCTGAAATTAGGGTTTGAATTTTGACTAAGCTATAGATGTCAAACACCCAAGTATTATATATGGTTAGATAGTTCTCATTGAGCTCTATCACATTATGTAATAATAAGTTTTGATAATATTTTTTATCATTTCTCGAAATTGGGACATTTCTGACCATTTTCAAGATTAATTTTATTTGTTTTACAAACCTACAGTTAGAATCCGTAAATGGAGGGCTTCCCCAATGACATATTTTCTAACTATGGCTGCACCACTTCCCTCTCCACTTGCTTTCCTCATGACTCATGAGCTCTTCATTAAATATGGAAGCCCTAACACCATCAAATGTAAGGTTGGAGTTGTAAGGAAGTGAGACAAGCAATGTCTCTCATGAGTCGAGAATAGTGATCTGCAAGAAGATAGCTTTTATCTTATCATCAAAAGCAAGTAGTCTAATCTTGAAGCCCTAACACCATCAAATGTAAGGTTCTGGTTGTAAGGAAGTGAGACAAGCAATGTCTCCCATGAGTCGAGCATAGTGATATGCAAGAAGATAGCTTTCATCTTATCATCAAAAGAAAGTAGTCTAATCTCGAATCCTGCAACTAAGATAGGGTACTTGGAAAAAGAGATAATTACCTTGCAACACTCTTTGATTCATCAAATTGCATACTCACTAGGTTTCCATCAAATGCACTTGATTTATAGGCGTGGTATTCTCATATGTGGCCCTCAACTTTTACCATATATCATATGTAGTAGCAAGGCCCTTTATGTCCACCAAAATCTCATAAAGATTTTATAAATGTAATGGGTTTTTTATTTAAATTTCAATCATGTCTTTTGGCTTGATTTCAGTAAGGGCCTTTTCGTAATCTTTGAGAAAGATAATTCCAAGCATTCTCACTTTCCACAAATCAAAGCCATTCCCCTCAAATCGCTTGATTCCAAAGAGATTTTTAACATATGAGGAGGTACATGGCATATTTGCACACACTAGAGTTTAAGAAGATTATAAAAATCTTGTTTCTAGTAAAAAAAACTAATTTCAGAGTTTTTGGGAAAAATGCACTAGACTAAAGAATTAATACCATAACCATGTGTGCATTATCCTAAAGAAGCTATGGATGAAGTTGAAGCCCAAAATTCCATGAAATATTAAAGTTACTAAATCTTTGAATATTTTTTTTGAAAATTTCAAGATCAAATTTTGCATTAAAAGCAACAAATTTTGGTTGTTTTTGTCCATAATAAGCAGCACATCAACACAATATGTATATTCAATGGGAGCTTGTAGTAGAAAATCCTCAAATTTTAAAAGAAAAATAACTCGTAATTTAACTTTTCGAGTAAAAAATATATGTTGTAATTTAATTTCGAACAAATAAAATTTTCCACAAAGATTTTACATTCACTCCCACTCACAATGAGTGTTTAAATGAAAGGGTTTGGATGTGGTGCTTAAGGGATAGAGGATGCATGTGTGTGCCTGAAAAGTGGAGGTGATAGCAAGGAGATGAGGTGCACTTGCTTGGAGAAGAGAGAGAGCGAGAGAGAATCGGCCAGCTTTTGGAGGAGCTCACAATGAATGAGAGAGCTTTAAAGTGTTATTAAGTTATGTTATATAGAACCCTTTTATATGAGAACTTGGCCCAAAAAATAAAGAATAAGTCACATAGCCTTTATAAATAGGCTTATACACATGTATACACTATAAAGGGATCATTTAGGACTTTAGCCCAACAACCTCCCACTTCAAGGCATAAATGGCGCCTTTAAGCTACGTGAATCCCACCATTTGTATACATAGCTGATGTTGTGCTTTGGGTAAGCACTTAGTGAGAACATATGTAGGGTTCTGTGATGTATGGACCTTAACCAAAGTGATAAGGCCATCCTCAAGCACTTCTCGAATGAAGTGATATTGCACATCAATATGTTTTGTGCGAGCATGGAACATGGCATTCTTTTCCAAACATATGGCACTCTTGGCCATCACAACCAAGCATAGGTGCTCTATGAGGCAAACCAGCAAACCAAACTCACTGCAAAGAATGCTAACCATATTGCTTCCTTGGGGCCTCAGTAGTAGACAAAGCAACAATCTTTTGCAGTCTGCTGCACCATGATACAACACCACCTCCAAGAGTGAAAACATAGCCACTTGTGGATTTCCATGTATCCACATCACCTCTAATGTCGGAATCATAGAATCCCTTCAGCTCTAATGGGTCCTTTCCATAACTGAGGCATTTGTTTTTAGTTCCTTTCAAATGTCTCAAGCTAGATTTGACTGCCTCCCAATGAGCTCTACCAGGATTAGCCATGAACCTGCTAACAACTCCCAGTGCATGAGCAATGTCTGGCCGAGTGGCAACCATAACATACATAAGTGAACCACAAACTGATGCATATGGAACACTCATGTAATTGGCTGCATCATCATCTTTGGGACAGTCATCCTTGGAAAGCTTAACATGTGGCTGCAATGGCACCCCAAGAGGCTTAGCATCATCGACATTAAATCTGTCTAGCACTTTTTCAATGTACTTTTCTTGGGATAATTGCAAAGTATGCTGCTGCCTATCCCTTTTTATTCTCATACCAAGAATATGCTCAGCTTGCCCAAGGTCTTTCATTGAGAATGCAGAGTTCAGCTGCTGATTTAGAGCATTCAGTGTGCTCTTTTTCTTCCCAGCCAGCAGCATATCATCGACATATAGTACAAGAATGATTGGGCTGCCATCTTCATCCTTTTTAGTGTACAAACAGTGGTCTGCATGGCTTCTTTTGAACCCATGTTTGAGCATAAATGCATCAAACTTCTTATATCATTGACTGGGGGCTGTTTCAGCCCATATAAGCTCCTTTTCAGCTTGCATACCAGATGCTCTTTTCCAGGAATGGCATATCCTTCTGGTCGTTTCATGTTCAGCTCTTCGTCTAAATCACCATGCAAAAAGGCTGTTTTAATATCCATTTGGAATAACTCCAAATCCAAGGCAGCTGTGAGAGCAAACAACACACATAATGTGGTCATTTTAACCACTGGAGAGAACACCTCTTGGAAATCAATGCCCTCTTTTCGGGCATATCCCTTAGCAACCAACCTTGCCTTATACTTGGGTTTGCCATCAACAGTTTTGATTTTGTACACCCACTTGTTTGGAATGGCCTTCCTTTTGACAATTCAACTAAATCCCAAGTATCATTTGCATGCAAGGCCTTTATCTCTTCCTGCATGGCTAACTCCCACTTCTTCTTGTGCTCACATAGCTTTGCCTCTTTATAAGTAAGAGGCTCACCCTCATCTGATAACATAATGTAATGTATAGAGGGGTCATATCTATTCACTCGCCTCCTAGGACGTGTAGATCTTACCCAATGATCCACATTACCCGGTAATGGATCTACGTCAGGAGGTACATTAACTTCTTCATTGTTAATGGGCTGTTGTACATCATTTCCAGCCCTGTTTTCAGCATGATTTTGTGGCTGCATATGCCCTTCCGGAGCCTCTTCCTGCTGTCCAACATCATCTGGCTCAAAAACCACTGGATTATCTATATTTTCAGCCATATGTGGTGCATCATGAGGGTCTAAAATAGGCCTAACATGTGGCTGGTCTCGCTGAAATGTGACCTTTTTATGGTCATGTTTTGAGGCAACATTGTTTTGTAGCAGCCTTGCCTCATTAAAAACAACATCCCGGCTGCGTATGACCCTTTTTTGCTTAGGTAACCATATTCTATAACCCATTTCACCTTCTTCACCATATCCCATGAAGAGGCCTTTAATGGATTTGGCATCAAGTTTACTCCTCAACTCAGGCCTTATGTGTACAAACGCTTCACAGCCAAAGACGCATAAGTGATCATATGAAGCAGGTTTGCCATACCAAACCTCTTCAGGGATGTCACCTTTCAGGGACATGTGAGGGGATCGATTGCATATATGTACTGCAGTTTTAAGAGCCTCTCCCCAAAAAACATGAGGGAGATTAGCCGTGGATAGCATGCATCTCACCCTCTCACAAAGAGTCCGATTATACCTTTTAGCCACACCATTAGAAGAGGGGCTGTATGGAATAGTAAGCTCCCTCTTTATGCCCAAATTTTCACAAAAATTCTTGAATTCAACACTTCTGAACCCACCCCCATTATCCGTGCGTAAGCATTTCAGCTTTCTACCTGTTTGGGTAGTCACAAATGCATGAAATCTAATGCTTCATCTTTTGATTTGAGTAGTTGCACCCAAATCTTCTTAGAAAAATCATCAACAAAAGAAATAAAATGTAAAGCATCCCCCATAGATTTGGTGGGCATGCTACATACATTAGAATGGACAAGATCTAATATACAAGACTTATGAGACACACCAGAGTAATAGGAACTTTTCACTTGCTTTCCATATAGACAATCATTACAAAATCTAGCTTGGTGCCTTTAACATCAAGCTTCTTCAAGTTACAAAGTTTGGATAGATCCTTTTGGCTCATATGGCCAAGTCTTTTATGCCACAATTCCATATGAGAATTAATCTCAGCCAATGCAATGAATTTGCCAGACAAGGCCTTTCCATACAAGCAATACAAAGTTCCCCTTTTCGTGCCTTTAACAATCAGCCGTGACCCTTTGGTCATCTTCCATGAGCCTCTTTCAAATAAAACACTATAACCATGCATATCCATTTGCCGAACAGAGAGTAAACTCTTCTTGATTCCTGGTACAGATCTCACATTATGCAGGACCAGCTCATTTGTGGCATATGGTGAAAGATGCACAGTTCCAGTACCTTCAATGGAGTACCTTCAATGGGACATGCATGATTATTCCCTAGGTATACATGGCCATGGCTGCCCGCATGAAAAGTAACTAAACACTCCTTGACAAGAGTCACATGAAACAAAGCACCAGAATTAACAATCCATGTCTGGGATAATGCATCATTTACAGTCAATAAAGCATCAATTAGATCACTTTTAGTGATCGACATGTCCTATACATGAACATTGCAAGAGACATCATGTGCATGAGCATCATGAGCTGATAGAGTAGCACATAGAATATGTTCCATATCTGAAAGCTCCTCAATAACAACACTAGAGGCCACATTGGCCTTCTCCTTTTCTTTTTGGCTGTCCTGTCCATCCGTCCTGTCTTTCTTCTGGTCCTTTCTTTTGTCTCCAACATTCTTCCTCTCAAGCTCTGCCTTGTAGAATCTGCAGTCGGGCTTCTTGTGGCCTTTCCTACCACACTGGTAACATGTCACATCAGTACCTTGCTTCTTGCTGGAGCTTCCCCTTTCTTTGCTTTTGCTCTTACTTCTTTGTGAATAAGAGCCCTTCTTCTCTGATTTGCCCTTGACCATGTTTGCAGAAGTGCCTCCTTCACCACTTGCTTTTCTCCTGATTTCTTCAATCAATATAGAACCCCTCACACCATCAAAAGTAAGATTTGGGTTATTTGATAATGAGACCACCAAGGTCTTCCAAGAATCAAGAAGTGTCATAAGCAGAAAAATAGCTTTTAACTTATCATCAAAGGGAGGCATCCCCGAGTCCTGCAACTGTGATAGAGTACCTATAAAATGAGACAAGTGCTCTGCAATGCTCTTGGACTCGTCCAACTGCATATCGACTAATTTCCTCATCAGATGTACCTGATTAACAGGTGCGGTGTTCTCATAAGTGGCCTTGAGCTTGGCTCACAACTTTGAAGCCGTAGTAATGCCTTTGAGCCTTTGAGGTCTACAAGAATGTCATCAGACACGGTCATTTTTATGTTGGTGACAGCCTTTCTATTCAAATATGTCATGTATCATTTGACATATCTTCCGGCTTTCTTGCTTCCAATGCCTTGTCACAATCTTTGAGGAAGAGAATTCCCTGAATTCGCTCCTTCCAAAGATCAAAATCTATACCCTCGAAGCGGCGAATCTCAAAAAAATTCTTTATGTCCGAGGACGATGATGCCATGGTTGCACAAATAAGAGGTTAATGTGCTGAAATTTTGGGCAAAATGCGCCAAAATTAGGGTACCACCTCTAAAAGTAGTGCACAATGGCTTCAAACAGTTGTAGGAGCAAAATGGAGCTAAATTGAGCTGATTGGAGCACAAAATTAAAATCTGAAATTTCGTGCAGAAAATTCCTGCAATTTCCTGCAGAAAATTCCAGCCAGCAAATTTGTGTTAAAAATCATCAGTTTTGATTTTTTTTTGATCTCAATGTGTAGGCTATAACACAGCCTTTAGAACCAAATAAGAGCAAAAGCTCCAAATTTTACTTCAAAAGTTTCTGAAAATCTCAGAAAAACACCACAGTATTCTGTACGTAAGCAATTTCTTTTGCCACAATTCAATACATAAGGTCCTAGACCTGTGTATTGCTGTTATGACCTGTAAAACACCTGTTTAGACCTGTAAAACACCTGAAAACAGCCTGTTATGAGCTGTTGACATGCTCAAAGTGATCCTCTTGGCCCGGAAGCAAAGTTCTTTGCGATGAAATCGAAGATTATCATGAGAAGTGGGGTTTTCTTTGCTGTACAGCACGTGCGCAACAGCCCTGAAACCATAAATCTGCTCTGATACCAGTTGAAAGGGTTTGGATGTGGTGCTGGAGGTGTAGAGGACGCATGTTTGTGCCTCAAAAGTGGAGGCGATAGCAAGGAGATGAGGCGCAACTGCTTGGAAGAGAGAGAGAGAATCGAACAGCTTTTGGAGGAGCTCACAATGAATGAGAGAGCCCCAAAGTATTATTCAGTTATGTTATATAGAAGCCTTTTAGGGTTGGCCAAGTTCACATTGAACTTGGCCCAAAAAGTAAAGAATAAGTGACATAGCCTTTATAAATAGGCCTATACACATGTATACACTATAAAGGGGTCATTTAGGACTTTACCCCAACATTAAATAGAGCACAGCAGGAAGTTTTTGCCCAAATTTATGGAGGGGGCTCTCTGTTCTTGTGGTGGGACTAAAAATATGAAAAATTGGTCACTATAAATCTGAACCATCCATTCATGCCCTACTTCACAATGTTTAATCAAAATTGAGATAATTCTGAGATTTTTCAGTGAATTTCAAAAATTTCCCTTTTTCAGTTTTTCTCCAAAATAATGGTTAAAAAAATATGGAAGACTATGCATAATCAATTTCAGCATCCCCAAGCAGAATGGTAATGAAAATTTATGAAATCTCACAGTTTGTTGTAGGAAATTTGAAAATAATACAGATGCTGCAAAAATTGCCATAGTTGATTTGCAGTACTTCTTTAGCATGCACAAAATATCTACTCAAGCAAGGATGGTGAATATCATATGAGGGCCCAACATATACACATGTTTATCTTGTTAGAAGATACAGACATTTGGATGAGTTTTTCTTTTGAAGACTGGTAGTTGAACCATTCTTTTCTTCTTGTAATGGTTTACGTTCACATATGTTTTCAATGAATTAACAATGATGCATGGTGCTTTCTTGAATGGTAAGGTGTAAAACTTGTTGATGTAATAAAGTATGATGATCCTTATGCTGATACCCACCATTAGATGATCTTGTTGCCACCAGTGGGCATACAAACTTGAAATATCGAAACTATCCATGATGAGTTAATAGCTCTGTCAGTGAAGATCATCATGTAAATGCGAAAGATCTCCTTTAGGACATTATAGCAAATGAACATAAAGCGAAGCATTTTCTAGCCACTTTTGATTTTATACCTCATAATTTCCTATTTGCTTTGGTACAGTTAATTCCCTAAAAATTTTGATGGTTATAGTATTACAATACCAGGCCTGTATTTTCATGTGGTCATCATAAAGTTTGTTTATGACATACAATGGATCTCATTCATATCTTGATAAGAATATTGTTTCTTGTTTATGTCCATCTTGGAGTCCATAAAGCAATAAAGTACTCATGTTTGGCATTGTATGTTCTCAGATACCTGTTCAACTAAACATGCCAAAGTCACAACTCCAGTTATATGGCGAAAGCGTGTATTGCGTCTCTGATAATCTCTTAGACGCATGTGCAAAAGGATCTACACCTTTGGAACGTTTCTTAAGAGTCATTGCTTGGCATATATCCACTACTAGGCTTGCCCCTTTTGGACAAACCCCTTTCAATCCTATATTGGGTGAAACACATCATGTTTCATGTGGAAACCTCAATGTCTTTCTAGAGCAAGTATTATTCTTCTCAGTTCTTTATCTTTTCTCTAGCATTGGGAAAGTGAATCCAATCTAATATGGTGCCTCTTTTGTAGGCATAATTTCATTTTACTAAGCACTTTGGATAAAAATGATTACAATTTTCATTCTTAACAATAAACATGTTATGGTCTAAATAGTTTTGAGATCTATGTATAGGTTTCTCATCATCCACCAATTTCTGCTTTATATGCAACAAATGAGCCTGCAAACTTGCGTTTACAATGGTGGCAAAATCCTGCTCCCAGATTTTATGGTAAAAGTTGCTAAATTGGTCAGATCATTTCTTTTTTGTGAGTACCAATTGTATTTGCTCAGTTTTGTCCACATCAAATCTTTTCCTTTCACACTTTGGTGCATAGTTTCAGTGATACAAAGATAATACACTCGTGCATCTTCATGCATTTGATCGTGCATTATTGTCTTTCACTTCTTTGTGTTAATGCCTATCTTCATGCTCTTCATGCAATATTTCTTGCAGGATATCCTTCAATCTTTTTCATTTATTTACAGACCTTATTTTCATTTGTATTAAACAATTAATATCAGGAAACGTTTTTCTTAAACTTTTGTCATTCCAATATTTTGTTGCTTTATTTGCATTGCTCAACGAAATCTGGAATTTCTGTGGAACAAATTTTAGCCAAATAAATTTGCCTGCTGGGACTCTTGGTTTCCATGGATTCTCATGTGGGATTTTTGATCCTGTCTTGGATTGGATGTTCACTGATATGGAACGTTGTAATTTTCTGTTTTCTGTTTTCTTTTTTTTTTTTGGGGGGGTTTTCAGGACATAAGGTGGAAGTTGTTATTCAAGGAAAGAGGGAATTGTGGTTGGATGCGCATAAAGAAGTATATGAGATGACATCACCAAATTTAATGATTCAGTTTTTTCCAACCTTTGGCAATGAGTGGGTTGGAAGCACCACTATCAAGTGCAGTGCATCGGATCTTGAGGCTACTTTGATTTTTCATTCAAGACCCTTTTATGTTTGGTGGGGAAGCATTGGCCAAATTACTGGACGAGTTCTCAAATCTTCCAGTCAAGCACCCCTCCATGAGATTTCTGGCTTTTACAACCAGTAAGTATATGCTTAGGCGATGCCCTTCTTAAGGAGCAAGTTTAATATGTATGAAGTTGTCCGTTTCAGAATCCTCGTTTTGAAGAAATCCACACAAAAAGCATATTTTATTTTGTGCCATGATGGTCTGCATCAGAGGAGGGGAGATTGGAACGGTGAATGCTATTCATAATGCTGATTAAGATATGTAAAATAGTCTTGCTGAAAAATCAACAATGTACTGGGAATCACAATTCCAATACAAATGAAGATTTACAAAGAAACCATGAAAAAGGGATATCAAACAGTAATGCAACGTAATCAAAAGAAGCATTTTTTGTCAAAACACACGTGTTCTTGATTAGCGTTAGCATACAGTCAACTGGGGAAAGTACGATCTAAGCAAGATTGTTTCATAATTACAAGATTATTGTTATTAAAGGCCCATTTACTCACTTAGTTTTCAATATAATAAGCTCCTGTTCTGTGTGTTGTACAGAGTAGTAAACATTGAAGATGTGAATACAAGAGAGAGCAGGGTTTTATTTGACGCAGAAAAATCTCTTGGAAACTTGAAATCAGTCAGGATTCTAAATAGAAAGGTAATCTCTTTTTGTATGGTTTTTTGGATGGGCACATGTTCATTACGTTTCCAATTTATTGTATAAATGAAAATTTGGAAGCTATGGTTGAATGCAAATAATCCATACAAAGACACTGCATTGGAGGTTATTTTCTGAGTTTATTTCTCAATGACTATCGCCGCCCTTGAGAGTAAATCGTTTCCTGAATCATAATGCCCAAATATTACGAGTTACAGCACGTGGATAATTTTACTAGTAAATGCCATCAAAATGTGTGCTTTTCATGATAACCGCTTGCACATTAAGTTATTATGTATGACTTCTTTGCATTGAAGAATCATGTGTATGTCACACATACTTAGGATTGACATTCACTTCTTTGGATTAGGGCTTCATTACATTACATTGCTCAATTTGACTATTTTTTGAAATTTGTGGATGTTGATTTGTAGAGTATTAAGGACACAGAATCCTTAATCGTATGGAGAGAGGTCATGAAGGGTATAATGACAAGGAATTGGGAACTTGCAACAAAAGCGAAGCATGAAATTGAGGAGAAGCAAAGAAATCTTGTTAAAGAAAGAAAGAGGCAAGGTGTATCATGGACACCAAAATATTTTGAGCTTGTTGATGGAGGTCGTCATTGGCAATGGAAACATGCTGGAAAACCTGTAACAGATGCTCCACTAGTTGTTCCAATGGATCACCTGCCTCTACTTTAACATTGACATGTAGGCTGTAAACTTGTACTGGCAATCAAACAAGCATACACACAATTTCCTTGGAATATAAATCATTCAATGTATCTAGAGTAAGAGCTCCAATCTGATCGTGTACATCCACCTTTGATATCCACAAATTCGATTTATTACTTGAGTGAAGTAAAATCAGGCATGTTTCCTCTCTCTCTTTCTCTCTCTCTCTCTCTCTCTCTCTCTCTCACACACACACACACACACACACACACACACACACACACACACACACACACACACACACACACACACACACACATACATCATTTTTCGACAAGCCAGACTTTTTGCATTTGTCTTAAATTATCTCTATTTTTTACATAAATATATAAGCTGGATAATGTTCTAAATTAACTTAAATCATGGATGTCTTGGCTTCATAGCTATTAGGATGCGAAAAAGATGTATGATGAATAGAACTGGATCATGGAAGAAAAATGTCAACAAAAATAAAATATTATCTTCTCAGAATCAACAGAATACACATATATCATGTCTCGTTCTAACTTACATACACGCACATGGATGTGGAAGAGGAAAGTACGTAATAGAACTTAAAAGAAAGAAGAATCAATATCATCAAAAGGAAAATTATATCAAAGAAAAAAGAACTAAAAACAAACATGAAATGTAAACCAGGATGAAACATACACGTCTCCTCAGAATGGAAACAATATAAGTGCCTGTATGAGCTTGGACACTCATGTGTGCATGTACACACACATAGACACAAGTCAAAGATATATGGATTTGGGCATTTGACAAACTATATCGCAAAGTCAGATAGATTAGATAATATAGATGGAATAAATAAGATAAGGTTGAAAATATAGATAGATGGAATATTTAAGATATATAAAATTAGATAAGATGGATGGAATAGATAAAATAGATAGTTTGGAACAATATGAACCCCTTTTGGCCCCATATTGACTCCCTAATCGTAATGGGATAAACTTAATGTTGCAATGTTTTTGGGGCACAAATTACATTTTATGATTTACTTTTTGCTAAATTTCATTAGGCCTAAAAAAGAACATATAGATTGCTCTATGCACCAAAGGAAACTCGTACAAAAACCCCTTAAAAGATAAAAAATTTGAAACCTTTGAGGCAACCATCATACGTTCTTAAATACCACTATATATCATATATTAATTACAAAAAAGTCACTTCTCATGCTTATATTCAAAATCTTGCCACTCTCTTCAACTCAATAATTGACTTCTTTTTTCAAAATTCACAAAAATCACTTGGCCTAAAAAAACCAATATTCTAATACAAAAAAAAATCTTCCTCTCCACAAACCTCCTTTGAAGCTCTCTACAATTCATAGATCAACTTTGGCTTTATTTCATTGTCTCTCCTTTCTCTACCACATAAGCGACTTCATTAATCTACAAGTTGGAAAAATCTACCCATAGGCATCAAAGAGATGAGATTATAGCCTACTCATGTCACAATGGCAGGGGTGATAATGGTGAATGCATATCATAATAATTTTTGAAGGGTGCTTGGCATTCAAGTAACCATCTACCCAAGGTCCTCATCATGTTCATATTCATGATCTTGAAATATTAAAACCATCGGAAATGAAAAATTTTGAGCTTCAAACATAGCAAGAAGGAAGGGATCTTGGCTATTTTATAACATCTATTTACTCCTCAACCATGAATTTGGAGGCTAAAGATGAGTGGGTTTGTTCCATATTATGAGTGTCCATTCTATGTTTTCCATTCCATTCTTTTGTAAGTTGTTATTTGTTGTTTGCATAATCTATAATAATTTGTATATACCTTTCCATCATGAGTGGAAGATGAACTAAGCCACAATCTAACATGATATTTTCAAGTTCTTCATGTTGACGTTGGAGTTATGATCTTTCCATATGAATCTAAAATGATCTTGACTTAAAAAATGTCTCTTTTCACTCCAAGATTATGTTGTGCCTACAAGATTGAATAGTCTCAATAAGTTGGAGTTAATTAAAGTACATTCCTTACTATCTTTAGAATGCTCATAATCAAACCTGTGGTTTATATCATCTTTCACGCAAAAGATGATATTTGACATCAAGGATTTATGGAAGCACACAAAAGCATTTGATATGTAGGATTGATGTTTGTTCATGAGTTCATATTTTTGTTTGCATCTGACGCTAACATTTTTGGATGCTCAAACAAATATTTTTTTTTGTAGAGATCTAGAGTATGAAGTGTTAGAGGTATTGTTCGGAATGAACTAGAGTTTTGTTGAAGGTTTGCATAATGCAAATACATTTCATTGTAAGGTTGGACTATCTAATATTGCAGAATATTATTAAAAAACAGAATACATGTATGTGAAATTTTAACATATCTGTTAGATTTATAAGCTTGGAATTGGACTTCTCTGCAAAATGTTGAGGTTACTCTTCAATCA
Organism: Ceratopteris richardii; assembly: GCA_020310875.1. Lineage (NCBI taxonomy): Eukaryota > Viridiplantae > Streptophyta > Polypodiopsida > Polypodiales > Pteridaceae > Ceratopteris > Ceratopteris richardii. The sequence goes on from CM035407.1 coordinate 104,363,835, forward strand.
TTCGATATAACACTGAAATAGCTTGACGATGTTTTTATAATTATTCATATAAATGAATAATGGGCTCTAATAAATGTTAAATAACACTTAGCAAACTATGGATTTACAAGATTACATCCAAAACCCATGGGTAAGTTGATTGGGTGCTCACATCTTGAGATTGAGGTTGTGTGTTCAATCCTTGTGGGCTGCTAGACACACTTGGGCTAGTGTGGCCAACCTATTTGTGTAATGCCTTTGGGCCATTGAAACTAGATGCCTTTGAGTAGCCCTTTCCTTGTAATGCTTTGACAGTCTAGCCCATGTTTTGTGGTATATGAGGGACCCCATGGGTACTATGCTCTTCACTTGTACAATTGTTCTTTCAATACATTCAAGCCCATAGGCATTAGGCTTGGGCCAAACTTCCTTGCAAAAGACTACATGCATGCTCAATTTAGACTCAATGCTCACAAGGTAATAGTTATTCTTAGCATTTTCTTGTTGGAGTTTGAGGTCTGCGAAGGCATGCAAACATCATAAGGAAGAAGAAGAAGCTTGGAGCAAAACACATAATACTGAATGTATTACCACTAGAATGTACAAAGATAAGTAACCCATTAGGGAAATAGGCATATATACAAGCTGGGGGAAAAAAACCTCCTAAAGAGGGAAAAAAGTTCCCTGACACTCCTAAAGTGTTCATACACATCACTACCTAAATATATCAACAAATTTGCCCTAGGAGTGATGCAGTGAACAAGGAGCTGGCACTCATGTATAAGGAAGTAGCAAGCTATATGGAATCAATCCACAAAAGGAAGTAAGCCTAAAGCTTTGCAGAAAGCTTCAAACTTCTCCCTAGACAGAGCCTTCGTGAAAAGGTCTGCAATGTTCTCCTACGTGGGCACATATGCCAAGCTAATCTCTCTAGCAGAGAACCTCTCCCTGACATAATGATAATGCACCTCAATGTGCTTAGTGCAAGCATGGAACACACGGTTCCTTGAAATTGCCAATGCGCTCTGAGTTTTAGTGAAGATGGTGGTAGCAGAAGACTGACCAACATCCAAATAAGCCATAAGGCATCTGAGCCACACACACTAAACAATCATTGTGAAAGCTTCCCTATACTCAGCCTCACAACTAGAAGTGGCCATAGTAGGCTGCTTCTTTCTCAACCAAGATATACATGAGCTACCAAGCATGAAACAAAAGCCACTAGTGGACACACGAGTGTCATAACAACCAGCCCATTCAGAGTCAGAAAAAGCATGTAAATCTGGCAGTAGTGATCCTCCCTTGGGATAAAACAATCCAAGTAGCTAGGTACCACTCAACTCTTGAAAGATGCACATAATTGCTTGCCAATGCTTGACATCTGGGCAATGCATAAACCTACTCATCTGCGAGACAGTGAACTGAATATCTAGCCGAGTAATGTATAAGTAAATCAAGCATCCAACATCATACTGATAGAGAACAACATCAAATGCATCTCCAAGATCATGAAGACTCAATCGTAAACTTGTCTCCATAGGAGTGGCAATAGGTTTGCAGTCTTCAAGGCCAAAATGCTGCACTAATGAGTCAATATATTTTCTTTGAAACAAGGCTATTCTACGATCAACTTGCATAAATTGAATGCCCAAATAATGATGCAAATGCCCCAAATCTGACATCTCAAATGAGGCATGCAAATCAGACTTAAAATCAACAATATGTTTCTCACGAGGACCAGTGAGCAGCATGTCATCAACATAGATAACAATGATGAGAAGCACATCATTTGCACGCTTAACATATAAGACGCTTTCAGTTGGAATATTCTCAAAGCCATATGCAATTAGATAGGCATGTATTTTTTCATACCAAGCACATGGTGCTTGCTTTAAATCATATAATGCCTTCTTCAACCTACACACTTTTTTTGATGCCCTTTCTGCACAAGGGCACGGGGCTGAAAAACATACACTTATTCATGCAAGTCACCATTCAGAAATGTAGTTTTAATGTCCAACTGATGTACACTCCAACCATGATGAGCTTCAAGTGCATAGATGCTATGAACAATAGTCATTTGGCATGTATGAACAAAGGCCTCATCAAAGTCAATGCCTCTTTCTTGAGCATAAACCTTTGCAACAAGCCTTATGCCTATCAACCGTTCCATCAGGCTTATGCTTCAGATTGTATACCCACTTAGTGCCAATATCCTTCTTGCCAGGAGGTAAGTCACATAAAGGCCAGGTATGATTCTTCATTACAACATCATAAATAGATTACATCACAACCATCCAATTTTTTGAATTTTGTGCTTCATCAAACAAAATAGGCTCATTCTCATCACATAGACTAGAGGCAGCCATAACATAGCAATCTGATGCAAAAGGAGCACTATGAGAGCTAGAATGAGTACGATATGACAGAGGTGCATCTAATTTGCTATCACGCAAAGTCTGTACTAGCCATTTTGGCATAGTTTTTGCCTCCTTAATATTAGCTCTCTCATCAACAAGTGCATCATTTAAATCTACACAAAAAATGTAATGATCCGCATCATCACATGTAAGCTATAAAGGTTGAGAAGTTGCCTCATTAGGACCATCACTAGAATTTCCACTTGCAAAAAGAGGTAGCAAAGTATCATACATATCTTTGGAGCCAACAAATATCTCCTTAGTACATGAAAGTAATGGCTGAATAACATCTTCCACAAAAAAAAATCACAACTAACCAGAATGCATTTAGTCTGTGGATGATACAGACGATAGCCTTTCCTTTCAGAATTGTACCCAACAAAAATACATTTCATTGCTTTATCATCCAATTTCCTACGTTGTTGTTCAGACACTAATGCATATTCCAAACAACCAAAAACACGTGGGTGAGGAACAGATGGCTTACAACCATGCAAAGCCTCATATGGAGTGATAGAATACAATGCTTTAGTGGGACACCTATTAAGTACATATGCTGCACACATGACAACCTCAAGCCAGAAACTATGTAGTAAAGCTTGACTCTTGACCATACACCTCGCCATCTCCATCAGTGAGCTATTCTTCCGTTCAACAACTCCATTCTGTTGATGTGCATACGACACTGTACACTGATGTTTTATCCCACGTTCAATCAGGAATGCATTAAAGTCAAAAGACATATATTCCCCCCTCGATCAGAACAGAGGGTGCACATTTTACATGCTGACATATTTTCAACCAAAACCAGAAACTGTTTGAAGCACATAAACACTTCGAACTTTTCTTTCAATGGATATATCCATGCACGCTTGGAAAAATCATCAATGAAAGTCACGAAGTAAAGATAGTTTCCAAAAGAGGGTGTTTGCATAGGTCCACAGACATCACTATGAATAAGCTGCAATTTTGAGTAGCTTGAATTGAAGCATCTTTTGGGAACGAGGAATGTTTCATTTTGCCAAAAATATGGCCTTCAAAAACATGTTGATGCCTCAAGTTTGGGCAGACAGGACACCATTTTAGATTTCTGCAAGCGTAGCAAACTAGCAAAATTCAGATGACCAAAGCGTGTATGCCAAAGCTTTGCATCTGACATAGCCTGAGAATCATGTACTGTACATGCTGAATCATTCACATATTTATCATATTCTATGAGCCTATACAACCCACAACATAAAATGCTAGAAGCAATAATTACATTGCCATTTGACAGATCATGAACTATACATCCATCATCAATAAATTTCACAACAATCCAATCTTTGATAAAGATAAAAATGATAATAGATTCTTCTTGATCCCTGGCACAAATAAAGCATCTGATAAGGTAAAAGAACTACTGTCAATAGTAGTCAGAATGATCTTACCAACTCCCATGATAGGATAAGAGGAATTGTTGGTGCATGTGACAGTATTCCCTATAGGGGCAAGCTCGAGTGAAGTGAAGAAACTACGGTGCAAGATAATATGTTTGGTTGCCCCACTATCAAAGTACCAAATATCTGAGTCTACTCCAGACATACAATGTTCATGAGAAGATGGGTCATAACTACAAATAGTGGTAAATGCCCATTCTTCATTCTGCACAAGATTAGTAGAATCTGTTTTGGGTGTAGAGGCCTCTACAACAACCATTCGAGCCTCTTTCTTCCTTGCCTCTTTAGCAGCCAATTTTGGACGGCTCTTTATGGAATGATCATTTCCTTTGCAGTATTTTCAAAACAATTTTTGCTTTTCTATTTTCTTCTCGTCTCTGTCATCCTTCTTTGATTGTGCAGAATTAGCAGATTTCTGCTTACTAGTAGAAGAGCTCCCTGTTCCTTTGCCCTTCTGACTAGCTAGGAAAGCTTGATTTGCAACATGCATAATGGACATGTTCTACCTAGATTGATCTTCCTACAACAGAACATAGACTAACTCCTTAAATGTTAAGACATTTGGATTGCTTTCATCATCAAAGAAAGAGTAGAAGCAAAACTCTGGTATGAAGTGGGAAGACCATTTAGAACAGTTTGCACAAGTGAACTGTCAAGCAAGACTTCATCAGCAAAAATCAGATGTTCCTTCAAATCTTTGATATTTGTCAAAAAACTATCCATGGAATCTCCTTCATTCATGTGCTCACTCTCTAGCTATTTTTAGAGGTAAGCAACATGAGCCTCATTCCTTGCCTAGTATAAAGTGCTAAGTGTATCCCAAGCAGCTTAGCTATTCTGCGAGAGCAAATGTGAGGAATAATGGCACGTTTGATAAACAAGGCGATCAATGCATGTGACTGAGCTACCATCCCAACAAATTTGCTCTATAGTAAGTGTAGCAAGAACCGTAGCACAAACAGGAACATGAAGAATATCATCATCTTCAATGCCATCTGCATCACCTTCAGCAACTGCATTTGTCTGTGTAATAGGATGGCGTTCAACACCCTGCACAATGTTCCATAGTCCTTTTGCAACCAATACATGATGCATAATATAGACCCATAATGGGTAATTGGTACCGTCCAACTTATCCTCAACATCCAACATACGGAATACATCACTGCTTTCAACCATGGCCACTGAATAAAATACCCTGATGCAAAAAATTAACCATATCTCAAAAAGTTGAACAGAACTACCCTATCGAGTTCTACTAAATATGTAGCAGACTTTGAGATGCTTATACTGGCGAATTGAAACCTGTATATATCTTTGGCACAAAATGGCAAAATTGCCTACACAAGCACTGTGATAGTGCGTTCGGAGGCTGAAACGAGCTCAAATCGCAATTTTGGCACCACACAATGAAGCTGTTTTGATGTCCTAATCACTCTGAGTATGCACACCAAATTTCATGTGATTCTGAGAGTGTGATTGGAGAGGTATCGATGACGCCCTAGATGAAGTGGTGACCTACTCTGATACCAATTGTTGGAGTTTGAGGTCTACAAAAGCACACAAACATCACAGGGAAGAAGAAGTTTGGAGCACAACACACAATACTGAATGTATTACCAGTTGAATGTACAAAGATAAGTAACCCGTTAGGGCAATAGGCATATATACAAGCCAGGGAAAAAAAACCTCCTAAAGAGGGAAAAAGTGCCCTGATGGTCCTAGAGTGCTCACACACATCACTACCTAATATATCAACATTTTTTTGTCCTTTTTAATACTTTCAATATCTAATATATGGATTTTTAATTGCATACATATTGGTGAAAGATCAGATACTAATTATCACAAAATAATCATAATTTGAATTGATTTTTCTTTTGAACTTCTTTATGGTCAACCTCTATCAATGAGAATTAGTGTGATTAGTTCCTTCCAAGTACAAGTAGATATTTTTTTGATGTATAACTTCTCCCCCTTGGGGATTCCTTGAGGATAAAGTTGACCTCTTGCAAGTTGATGTGGAGTAAGCATCATAAATAATACATCCAAGGAAAAATTTTCAAGTATCAAACGAGAGATTTTTGAGTGTATAAATCACTTTATCACCTCTACAGCCATATCGATCACACATAACTATCCAATGAAGACTTTGATTGACTTGTGTCTGAAAGGAAATGGAGAAGAGGATGATAGAGAGCAAGATCCACATATATATTTTGATTTCACATTCATTTCACTGATAATGGGGCTAAAATTTTTTCCTATTTTACTTAGGATGCTATAGATTTGGACCCTTTTGCATATAGAACTAGAAGGGCTAGGGATTGTAAAAAATTTGGCCAAAAAGAGCTTCCTTGCACATCACCTTGGGAAGATTCCAAGGCATGACTTTGTAATAATTCACAATGAATTTTCACAAGATGGGCAATTTTCTATCTGGGCATAAAATACCTTGATCGAATTCCTCTGATTTGGCTTTATGGTCCAAATTTCACATATGGTTATCCTTGTTCATCGGTCACTTATTGTAACAAATTTTGGTAGAAGAATAGGAGGAAGATAATGTCACATGTTTAAAGTTTGGATACCGTTTGATCCAATGGCAATGCATCAATCAATGTTGAACAAAACATCACCTTTTGCTCATGATAGTGTTGAAAAACAAGCTCCAACTCCAAGAGTTAAAGATCCAATTTCAAGGAAAGACTAATGAAAGACCATAAAAAGAGACATAATGGACCAAGACTCTAGATGACCCATCAAAATTGCAAAAAAAATATCCAAATACTTGTCAAAAGCTGAATTCCAAGATATCTCTTACATTTTAAGGTGGTTCTTAACAAAGTATTACATATATTTGTGAGGCAAGAAATGCGCTGCAACATGTACATAAAAATTTAGAGAGTTATTCTAATGTGTGTCCAAGAATAAGAGAAGAAACCATAGCTTAGATTAATCCCTACCTTACTTCCATCTTGAGTTTATGCCCCCATATCCCATATTGTGTATGTACAAAGTAGTAAGAGTAGAATTGTTTTACATTATAATAGGGTTTTCAACCTCCACAATAACCCCTTTGTTGTATTTTTATTCCCATATGAAAGATTTTATATTTTCCTAAAGCTTATTAAAGTTCCATGGCTCAATTTTCAGCTTTCTTGATAATTATATTCTTAGTACAAAGGTGTATCTAGAAAGAGAGAAGAGTGGTTGGATTGGACAACCAAAATTGGGGGGTTTGATACTTGGATTAAGGCTGTACAGTTGATATATTATAAATTTAATTGAGTAGATGGTGTAGTTTATTATTATGTGACTAAGAAGGCTCTTTTATAATTTTTGAGAAATTGATTAATTAAGTGGTTTTGGAAAATTATGAGGAGATCATGTGGGGGTCACACCCTATTCTTGCTATGATATGGATTAATCATTTCTAAAATCGTTGATATTAGAGATGATATTAGTGAAATGGGTGTTTGAAGTGGAGCAGACCGAGGATGTTAGAAGGCCTAAAAACAAATGAAAGAATTTTTTGGAGCTACAAGAGTGAAGACATTGTTGTATGGAAGTAAGAAAGAGACATCTACATTAAGTGGGAGTTATAGGAGGATTCCATCTTCAAAGAGTTACATAGAAGTAACTAAATCACCAATATCCATCATAAACACTTAGGAGGTTAGGCAAAAAAGTTTGAGAAAGTTAGAAGGAACAAAGAACCTAGAACATGGTATAGATAGAAAATTTATTTTATTGAGTTTAAAAAAGAGATGAATGAGAGCAAAAAAAGCTAGGATTTATTCTCTTTCAACATAGAAAATGGTATGAAGGTCACTTACAAGACCTATACACATATAATACATTTTGGGAAACTTTGGAGAGATCATGTTCTACAAGCACAAATGCAAGAAAATTGTAGTTGGAGATTGGATAGATCAAAGGACAATTAATTGGAACTTAAGAAAGCCAAGAATATTTCACATAGAGATAAAGATGAAGAACAAAAGAAAGAGAAGTGAGAGTATGCTAGTCAAGAGAGACAAGTAGCAAGGGTACCACATATGTTGAAAGGTAGGATATTATGCAAAGCATTGTTAGTAATCTTGAAGTTATCAATAAAAGAAAAGGTTTAGATCAAGCTATAGAGAACAATGAAATTAGATAAATAATTCCAACATAGAGTGAGAATCTATTAGCAATACCACATGAAAATTGTCAAAATTAAGAGATATATAATTTTTGGTACACTCATAATAGATGAAGCAAACATATGATATGCAACAAGGAGTGGTTCTCAAAACTAATTGAAACAAAAGACAAAACACATATAGAGATAGGAGATGATGCCCTTCATTAGGCAACACATAGAGGTAATGTTTCATTGAATGAAACTAAGAGTCAAAAGTTCCTAATGCATGTGTTATGTGTACCAACTATCATAATAACTTGCTGTTAGTAGGGTATATGGTGGAAAAATGTTATCAAGTCAAATTCAAGTCAAAATGATGCTTTTTAGAGAACCAAAAGATGCATATTGGTTATTTGGTAGAGGAAAAATGAAGGAAGATTTTTCACATTGGAAATGAACCTAAGTCAAGCATACACTTTGTACTATAGTGTAGGTAATAGTTCTAGATATAGGGTATAGAAGGATAAGACATATAAACATACAAAGGATGAAGTAAATGTAGAAAAGGAAGTTAGGGAAAGATTTGCAAATTTTCACTCACAAGAGGTGAATAATAAATGTGAATGTTTTCAATTAGGCAAACATGTATTTAGCATCCAACAAGAGTGGACATATAAGCAAGATCCCATTGGAGATAATCCACATGAAAATAAGATGGATTCTTAGTCTTGCATGTAATATCGCATTAAGATTTGAAATTTTATATTAATCTTCATGATAAGGAATTCCCTTTACTACTCATCATGATTAATTTTTCCATTTACTATTTCAATGTGATTATCATAATGATAATGAAAATGATCATTATGAGCCAACTTATTCTTTAAGGCTTAATAAAAGAGTGAGGACTTAAAAGAGAAAAGTATTGGAAAAGCAAGTCATCAATTATGAGATGAAAGTTTGAGAAAGAAAGTATGATTGATGCATAAGTGAAAAGGTATCTAGAAAAATAAGGAATCGATGTTAGTATATTTAAGTAGTGATGTGTGTGAAAAAACTTAGGATTTCCAAGGAACTTAACTTTTTTCCATCTTTAAGAGATTTTTTTTGGATTGTATATATTCCAATAACCATAAGGGATACATATCTTGTATATTCTCTCATGAGGAAGGAGATAAGGAAGAGAGCTCACACACACACTCTCACAATCAAAGAGGAGCATACACACATTTTGAGGTAAGGAAGAATGGTCTTCTTCTTCTTCTTCTATTTTATAAAAGGAATGTACAAGAATGACCTAAAACAACAATACAACAAGTGCAACATATAAAGAACAGTACATAAGGAAAATCCTAATGTCCACGAATGAGTGAGCTGGAGAGGAATAAATGTGTCATCACTCTTGGTAGATAAATCTAGAAAATCTCAATGAAGTATCCTTGACATATACCGGTGTGACCACTATACATGTCAGAGAAATGAGAAAGTGGTATGTGTCATCCTGGATCATCACATGTCGAGCTTGATATCTCAACACTCCCCCTCAAGCTCAATGTCATGTCCTTTAATCCAAGCATCTTCCGAAACTTCTTAAACTTCTCCGGTCCAAGTGCTTTAGTAAAAATATCAGCAACCTGCTCATATGTTCTCACATAGACAAGATCAATATCACCTGCTAATACCTTCTCTCTGATGAAGTGATAATGTACCTCGATATGCTTTGTTCTAGCATGAAAAATAGGGTTCCATGCTAACTGTATGCTGCTAAGATTATCACAATAGATGGTGATAGGCTTTTGCACTTCCACACCTAAATATGCAAGTAGCATCTCTAACCAAGATGCTTCAGAAGCTGTCTTGCAACACCTCTATATCCAACCTCTATACTCAACAAAGCAATAGTGGGTTGCTTCTTGCTGCTCCATGTAATAGCCACACTTCCAAGTGAGAATAGATAGCCATTAGTAGATCTTCTATCTGAATACTACTGACTCAATTTGCATATGTGTATCCATGAACCTACAAATCTACACCAACTTCATAAAACAATTCATAATCCAAAGTAGCACTCACATAACATAGAGTGTGCCTCAGAGCATCTAGATGTGGCTTCTTGGGAACCTGCATAAGTTGACTTTCAAGTCCAATAGTGTAGCTTAGACCAGGCCTTGTAATTGTGAGATGTATCAAACTACCCACAATTTTCCTCTACATAGTAGCATTTTCCAATGCTCCACCTGATGTAGTATCCAACTTCAAATTTTGATCCAATGGCATAGAAATTGGCTTACAATCAGCCATACCATACTTTTTCAGCATACTCAAGGTATATTGCCTTTGTGACAACATATACCTATTTCTGTATGTATAAATTCAATGCCCAAGAAGTAGAACATCACACCAAGATCTTTCATGTCGAATTCCTGATAAGGAGTTGCTTTAAATCTTTAATGCATGCTTCATTGTCACCTCCTACAATCAAGTCATCAACATAAATAGCCACAATTGTGATGCCATTATCATCCTTCCTTGCATATAATGAATGATATGCATCACACATAGAAAATCCAATGGTGGTCAAACAATCAAGAATCCTTGCATGCCAAGCACGAGGGGCTTGTTTAAGTCCATACAAAGACTTTTGCAACCTGCAAACATATTTTGGGTGCATTGAATCTTCATATCCTTGTGGCTAATCCATGTATACTTCTTCCTGTAACTCACCATGTAGGAAAGCATTCTTCACATCCATTTGATGCAAAGTCCATCCTTTTGCTGTAGCTACTAAAACAAGTGTTCTGATAGTACACATTTTAGCTATAGGGCTAAACATTCCCTCATAATCAATGCCATATGTCTATGCATATCATTTTGCTACCAATCATGCTTTGTACCTGCTTATGCTACCAACATCATTGTGCTTTACCTTGTAAAACCACTTGCAGCCTATGGGTTTCTTTCCTTGTGGCAATGGAACCAACTTCCATGTATTGTTTCCATAAATTGCACCCATCTTTTCATTCATACCTTTTTTCCAATCGACATTTCCAATTGCATTCTCAAAACAAGAGGGTTCAACATCTTGTATTACCTTTGTCATGTAGTCACAATGATGAGCCATGTAGCTATCATATGTCAATCATTGCACTGAAGTCTACATCCTCCCATATCTTCTTGGTCTTGGGTCACTTTTCCTTGTATGTCTGCATGCACCTTTCTTACTTTTGGAGTCTCTACAAAGGTCAATCCAAGTTCCTCATCAAGATTCTTTTATGAACCGCTTGAATCTCCATCAATGTCTTCAAAACTTTTTGATGTTTTACTACCAGTAGAAAGCTTTTGTTTACCTTTCTTGGATGTATTTGATGAATTTGATGGACTAAAATTTCCATGTAATCTTCCACTCCATGGATTTGAGTTGGAACTATTGCTTGCTAAAGTCCACTCAAAATTTGAGATTTTGCACTTGATGTTTTAGCAATTTCTTTTTCATTTGAGTCAAGATTAAGCCCTTCTTTGGCATCTGCATGGAGGCTTGACATTTCATCAAACACCACATCTTTGCTTACCTTCACCTATCATGTGAGTGGGTTATACCATTTATATTCCTTTTGCTCAAGGGAGTATCCAATGAAGATGCATTTTTTTTCTTTTAGATCAAGCTTTGTCCTCAACTCATCTGGAACATGTACATATACAATGCAACCAAAAAACTTCATATGGGATACGTTTGGCTTTCTACTAGTGAACTTCTCTTCAGGTGTGACTTGATGTATAGCGGCAGTTGGAGTTCTGTTCATGATGTATACAATAGTGTGCACAACTTCTACCCAATAACAATGAGGCATATTCTTCTCAACCATCAAAGCTCTTGCTATTTCTGCAATATTTCTATCTTTGTGTTTAGCAACGCCATTCTGTTGTGGTGTATCTGCATGAAAACTGACATCAAATTCCATGATTTTTAAGAAAGTTGCTGAACTCATTTGACATGTATTCACCTCCTCCATCAGACCTTAATGTCTAAATATACTTTCTTGTCTACTTTTCAACCATAGCCTTAAAATTTTGGAAGTGAGTGAACACCTCACTCTTCTCTTTCATGAAATATACCCATACTTTTCGTGTATGGTCATCAATGAAAGTAACATAAAACCGGCAATCACCCATAGATGTGTTCTTTGCAGGACCCCAAACATCCGTATGTACTATTTCTAGCACATTCTCACTAACATGCTTGTTATGTAGAAATGATGCTCTTGACTGTTTACCAAATTGACATGCTGCACATATCTTTTGCATTTCTGCAACTTTGAAATTTGGTAGTCCATTGACAATCTCCTTTGATTGCAACAATTTTAGCCTCTACAAGTTTTCATGTGCAATTTGTTTGTGTGAGATCTCTATATCAGCAATGAATCCTACACCTTTTGCAAACATGGATGCATTCATTTCATGAATATTCACATTTAAGGTGAACATCCTACCCACTTTGTTTCCTTTGGCAATCAGTTCTCCATCCTATTTGTACTCTTCTACATATAACCCATTTGCATTGAACCTGACTTGTAATCCTTGGTCACCCATTTGTCCAATAGAAACCAGATTCTTTGTTATATTTGGAACATGTAGCACATTAGCGAGATGTTTTACCTTTCCATCCTCCATAGACAATGCTATGTTTCTTGTATGCTTGATAGGGTGTGATGTGTCATCACATGTTTCAACATATCCAGTAACTGGCAATTTCTACAAACTACTGAACCATTCTGCACGACCGATCATGTGATTCGAAGCACTTGGATCAACATACCAGTCATTACCATTCGATTTCAAAACATCAACAGACATCGTATTCATCATATGATGTTGAATCATGAACAACTTCTCAAAATCATCTGCACCTATGGGTGCACAGTTGTTTTGCTGCCTTCTATTATTTTGATTCTTCAACTTGCAATCACATTCAAAGTGTCTAGGTTTACCACAATTCCAACATCCTTTACTATCATTAATTGAATCATTTCTTTGGAAATTTATGCGGCCTCTTTGGATCTCCCTACCTCAAAACTATCCTCTACCTCTTGCATGATTCTGATGTTGACCTTGGTCTTGGTTACTATTTCCTTTCCCACTTTGGAAACCTCTACCTCTGCCTCTTCCTCTTCCATAGTAGAATACCTGCTCAAAACTAGGTTTTCCTTGGGAGTTTGAGTCCTCACCAAGATTCTTTTCTTCAATAATCAACATGGATACCAGATCAACAAAATTTAGAATGTCTTTCCTAGTCTGAATAGATGTTTTCAACTGCTTATATGAAGATCCTAGATCACGGAGGAACACTTCCACCTTATCATCATCATCATCTACATTTATGCCAATAGATGCAAGTGACTCACATATGCTTTTGATTTTCAGGGTCTAGTCACTTATCGACATGCTCTTTTTCTCCAATGTATGCAGCTCATTCTTTAGCTACAATTTCGGTGCCTTTGTATTGGTCTCATACAATGTGAACAAACTATTCCAAGCCTCTTTCGAAGTCTTGTCATCCTGTATGTGCCCAATCATGGTATCTTGAATGCCAACAGATAGCCAATACATTACCTTTCGTGCTCCTTGATTCCATTCCTCAAGTCTTTGAGAATAGTGTCCTAAGTTGGACAATTTTTCATTTTAAATTTGAATTGGTCAAGTTATAGTATGGTTGAATCAAAGAAAATGATAAACTTTCTCCTAAAAGTTTACATAGGATTTTTAAGCTCATTAGGACAAAGTAGTCCTCTAGTTGGGTAAAAAAATCAAGTAACTGCTAGATAGGAGTAAACCATTGAACAAACATCCAAGATAGATGTTTGGGACAATCAAACTTCAAGTTCTCCAAATCAAATTCAAGTGAATCAAGAGTTCTCAAAGCCTTATGAGGGATAAGTATCCCACTTTTGTTACTAAGTCCATGCACGAGTTATGCCTAGAAATGGACTAGTAATTTGAATCCACCCAGTTCACATGTTTGTGCCTAGATCGCACATCAGGAAACTGTGAATTGGCCAGGGATGTTTTTAGATCCACCCTTATTATTCATTCACTACTTTGTACTTTGACTAGTTGATCAAAGTACAAAGCGAGACAGTGTTTTTGAATCATTTGGACACGGATGCCACCACAGAGATGAGACATGTTCTAGTTTTAGAACATGACCATGTTCTTCCAGTTTTAGAACATGAGACTCGGGGGTTGCCTACAGTAGATATATAGCTCTATTTTCAAGGACAAAAATATTTTTCCAAGGGGGAAAGAATGTAATAAAGTAAGTCTATGATCCAAGGGTCAGGCCGGTTCAGACAAATCTAAAATCGGACACCGTTTGGTCATCCGTGTGTATGACCAAAGATCTCGAGTGTAGACTTACTAGGAGGTCTTGTGCTCTTGTGAACAAGTGATCCACTTAGCTTAGTGGTTAAGACTCAAGGATGTGAAGGAGGAGGTCTTGGGTTCAATCCCCATGGGATACATGGGGAGAGTGTTTTTCCCAAAGAGCTCTAGAGCCTTCTAGAAGCATCCACTTGAGTTAACTCTGGTTAATTGGGACACTTGGCACACATGTAGTTCCATGGCGGACACATGGATGGTTAGTATCCACCTGCCCAAGAAAGAAGTCCCCTGGAGAGAGCTATATATAGAGGCATTTGGTTGGGAGGAGAGTCATCTCTCTAGCACATGGTGGTCGTAATCCTTATTCTCTTGCACATCTTCACTAACACTAAGAGCATTAGCAATTGCAAACAACTCTGTGTTCCATGCTCACACAAAGCACATTGAGGCACACTATCATTATGTTAGGGAGAGGTTCTCTGTTGGGCAGATTAGTTTTGCATATGTGCCCACATAAGAGAACATTGCAGACATTTTCACAAAGGCTCTGCCTTGGGAGAAGTTTGAATCTTTCTGCAAAGCATTGGGCTTACTTCCTTTTGTGGATTGATATCTTTCCACATAGCTTGGCATTTCCTTATACATGAGTGGCAAATCCTTGTTCACTACTGTAGGAAAATAACAGCACAACGGAATAGACCTGTAGACAGACTTGAGAGAAAAACGCAGACAAAGATAGATGTAGATTGAGAGATAGAGAACTCAAATTCTCAGATTGCCAAGCGTAATGTAGTTACAATGATGGTGCTGTCCTCCCGTGCGCTCCCAGTATGGAGCTTAGATGGCGATCTAGACAGACTCTAGATGAAGGGCTTACTAGCGTGCAATGCTATGTAAAGCTCAACCTGGGCTATGCTTATATAGCTTTTACAAGACGGTCCGGTATAGATAAACATAGTCGGGAGATACAAAATAGTCATTAAAATATACGATCTGACAATATCTCCACGACCAGAAGTCCTACCATCTCGGCCCTACGGGCCGGGGGATAGGCCCCTCGGACCCCGCAAAAGGGGCAAGCCCCCCTTTGCAGTCCCCCCATTAAGGTTCTATGGGGAAACTGCACGATGCCACAAGGCCTTTATTTTCACCTTAAATTGCAACCCAATGGATTGGAAGTTTATGCCCTACCTAACCTAATGGCTAGGCTCACAAAGATCATCTACAACCATCAACGGTCACACATAGACCTCATCTAACTTGGAAGTTAGGGTTCCACAAATGTCTGGGCTCTCATAATGGCTTCTCCTCATAATGGGGGCCTTACAACTTAGAGCACCATGGATAATTTGTGGTCACATGAGGGTGGAGTATACTCACCACCACCGTCTTTCATGAATTTCTTCATCTTCTTCCTTGTTTGAGTTTCAACAAGCGGAAGCCATTCTTTAAACTTACCAAAAGCTTGTGCCTTATCGCGAAGGAAGTACACCCACATCTTCCTGCTATAGTCGTTAACAAGTAACATGAAGTAGGAAGATCTGCCCAAGGCTTGTGTAGGCATTTTTCCGCACAAGTTAGCATGCACCAACTCTAGAGGATAGCTTGTCCTGTTCTTGCTTTCTTGTGGAGACACCTTCCTCTGTTGCTTGCCCATCATGCAAGATTCACATGGTTCCTTCATTTCTACAATCGATGGTAGGTGTGCAACCATACCCCTGCAATGCATCTCCTTCAGTACAGGGTATCCAATGTGGCTGAATCTCTCATGCCATAGCTTACTTGTGCCCACATTTGTAGTGGCTGTAAGAGCACACAACTCATACAGGTTGTTCCTCCTTATGCATGTCCCAACAATGTTGTTGTTACCATCCATAATCTTAGCTCCTATCTTACTGAAAGATACTTGATGACCTTGATTAGTTATAGAAGCTACAAAAAGTATATTTCATTTTATTTGTGGAACATACAATACATTTGAAAGCTTTTTGATATTGCCATTAGAGTTAATGAAAGAAACCGTACCTTTGCCCTCTACAAGACATCTTGCATTGTTCCCTAACTTTACTGTGATGGGTTCCTTTAGAGGCTGTAAGGAACTATAAAGGTCTTTTCTACTCGTCATGTGACGAGATGCACCACTATCCAACACCCATGAATCATCTGTTCCTCTATCTTCAGTCGAGGAGCACACCTCCTCTATCATAACAAATAACTCAAGCTCTGTTTCTGCTGTGATGGCAAACTCCTTGCCCTTGCCACCTTTTGAAGAGCCACTCTTCTCTTCTACCTTCTTGATGTGACAGTCTTGGATTCTGTGTCCTTTCTTCTTGCAGTGGAAACACTCTCCCTTGAACTTCTTTTTGTCGTTCTTTTTGTCTCCATCTTTTGAAGAGTCTGTTTTGCCTCCTTTGGCATTTGCTGTGAATGCAGCATCTCCTTTGCTACCACCACTCCTTGCCTTGAGCCGTAGCTCCTCCTCCATGAGTAAGGCGTTGAATTCTTCAAAAGTTAGTGGTTGAGGTCTGATTTGAGTGTTAAGAGCAGTTACCAAACCATCAAACTTAGGTGGACAGATTCGAAGACAACATCGAGCTAGCTCCTCACTTGACTTTTGAACACCTTCTCCTGCCATTTGATCTCGTAGATTCTTTATGCGAGTGATAAACACCTTTGCAGTCTCCCCATCAACAAACCGTTCTGCTATAAGCTGATTCTCCAAGTTCTGAATCCATGTCTCATTATGAGTTTCATATTGATTTCTCAATAATATGCTGAATGAGAGTCAGAAAACTATCACAAGTACTTGTAACAAGAGCACAGAGTGCATCTCCATTTCTATGTTTCCAAGCACAAAGAAGATAAGCATCAGGAGGAATCATTCGATCAGGATTATTTGGATCAGGTCTTTCTTGGGGCTCATGATCAATCCCAAGAACAGTCTCCAAAAGCTCATACAAATCAAGAATAGAAGTGATTTTGAACTTCCACAGGGTGTAGTTCGTACCATCAAGTTTACCTTCTGTGAAGGCTGGTGGCCATATCTGCAACGTTGGGATGACCGGCATCATTGTCGCTCCTGCTTGTGTGCCACCTACTCCTATTGATGAACCACCCTGACTCCTGGTTGTAGATGATGATGCACCGCTTGACATCTTCTCTCTTTTGATGTTCACACCTCTGCAACCTCTGCGTTTCTACTTTTGCACCACTCAGAGCCTCCTGAGCTCTGATACCATGTAAGAAAATAACAGCACAACGGAATAGATCTGTAGACAAAGTTGAGAGAAAAACGCAGACAAAGATAGACGCAGACTGAGAGATAGAGAACTCAAATTCTCAGATTGCCAAGCGTAATGCAGTTACAATGATGGTGCTGTCCACTCGTGTGCTCCCACTGTGGAGCTTAGATGGCAATCTAGACAGACCCTAGATGAAGGGCTTACTAGTGCGCAATGCTATGTAAAGCTTAAACTGGGCCGTGCTTATATAGCTTTTACAAGGTGGTTTGGTATAGATAAACGTAGTTGGGAGATACAAAATAGTTGGTAAAATATAGGATCCGAAAGTATCTCCACGACCAGAGGTCCTACCGTCTTGGCCCTATGGGCCATGGGGATAGCCCCCCCCCCTAGACCCCGCAGAAGGGGGCAAGCCCCCCTCTGCACTCCCCCCATTAAGGTTTTATGGGGAAACTGAGCAACGCCACATGGCCTTTATTTTCACCTTAAATGGCAACCCAATGGCTTGTAAGTTTATGCCCTACCTAACCTAATGGATATGCTCACAAAGATCACCTACAACCATCAACAATCACACATAGACCTCATCTAACTTGAAAGTTAGTGTTCCACAAATGTCTGGGCTCTCATAATGGCTTCTCCTCATAATGGGGGCCTTACAACTTAGAGCACCATGGATCATTTGTGGTCACATGGGGGTGGAGTATTGGGCATATCTAAAAACTGCATCACTCCTAGGGGGGATTTGTTGATATATTTTGGTAGTGATGTGTGAACACAATAGGATGATCGGGCACTTTTTTCCCTCTTTAGGAGGTTTTTTTCCCTCGGCTTGTATATCACCTATAACCCTAATGGGTCACTTATCTTTTGTACATTCAGTTGGTAATACATTCAGTATTGTGCGTTGTGCTACAAGCTTCTTCTTCTTCCTTGTGCTATTCATGTGCTTCTGCATACCTCAAATTCCAACAATTTTTCACACACCTCGATTCACTTTATTTAATGTCTACAAAATTGGTAAATATTATCAGGGTAATGTATACTTCAAAGTGAATCTAAGAGAAATTTTCAACTCAAAAGTTGGTTCAAGCATGTTTCTATCTCTAAGACACTATCAAAATGATCGTGTAGACAAAGTTATCCTTTTGTACCAATTTCCATTCAATTTTATATTGAACAATACAAGCACCTTAAATACTACTACAATTCTAGTAGAGCTCCATTGCATAATATTTATCTTTTTCAAAAAAAAACTATCAATTTTTTGCATCAAATAATAGGCATTGGTCAAAATGGTGTATTTTGCATGTTGACTTTGAGGATAATTTGGATGATTCCAACAACTGCTTGTTGGCATACATGATGCACCATGTATTGGTTGGAAATTAATTGTGAAATATTATGCACCATGTTGAAATACATCCTATTAGAACCACGAATTCTCAAAATGTAGCTAATGGATGTGGGATTGAGGACATTCTAGATTTGAGTTTTGGTGTAATTCTTATTTCATGTATCCTTGCAACTCCAAATTTTGGCTTTGCTAGATACACAACCAATGTTATTGACCTTTCAAAGGAGTTACTTGAATAAGAAGATGCAGCAACACCCTCTAGTTGGATTTAGATAATTTTATAGCTATTATCCTTGTAATTAATTCTCTTAAAAGAACTAAAGAAGAAAAATCTATTCCTTTGGGGCTTCAAAATTTTGACTTTACCACTTTGTATAAAAATTTAATTGAAGCATTTGAAACATAAGATTTCTTCTTTAATTAGGAAATTTCTCTCTTTTCAATTCACCAAAGATAGATGTAAGGCTCTTTTGGTAGTGCATTGCATTTTAGTGTTTTATGTTTGAGATCCAAGTCTATAGGTATGGATAGTAGAAAGAAATGTTACACTAAAATAGTAGATTAAAGTGATATTCTTGTTTTGCTAATAGAAAACGTGTATAGCTCAGTTGGTGGTGCTTGACTAAACAATGTATTGGGAATCCTATGGGTACAATTTGTGCTATTTTTCTTGCTAGTTTTAATAGTTTCACTTATGACTTTTCATTTATGGAAAGACTTGTTTTAGTTGATACTTGTACTACCATTTTATACAAACTTTATAATATTAGACACTTCATGGATGATCTCATTATTACAGGTTAGTTTCAAGAATTTATGTATTTAGATAATGATGCATTTTATGATGGTATTTATCCCATAGAATTTTTGAGTTGACTTATACTTCACATGGTGATAGTTTTGCTTTTCTAGATGTAAAAATAATTTAATATCCTTTTGGTTTGGAAGTTTAAATTTATGGTAAAAGACAAGAATTGGATTTTCTAGAATTAACATTATTGGGATGACTCATATTGATTCAAGTACTTCTCAATTTAGCAAAGTATGGCTTTGTTTTCTCTCAATTGTTTTTCATTTTCTCATCTTTGTTCAATATTCTCTTGATTTCTAGCTTAGTATTGTCAACTAGTCTCTTTGCTTATTCAAAAAGGATATTCATTCAAGAAAATTTTAAAGAGGGTAAGGACTTTCTTACTTTGTAAAAACCTCATTTATGGTTCTTCTTATTTTCATTGTACAACTTGATCATTAATAAATTCAATAGAAAAGGGGAACTTTCCAGTTATTTTTGATATATTTTTTTCACTTTTTATTTTTAGCTTTATTTTTATTTTTTCATATTTTTATTTTTATTTATTTTTGTTTTTATATATATTTTGGGATTATTTATTTTTTAACTTATTAATTAATTTGGTTATTATAAATATTTCTTTTATTATTCTTATTATTATTTTTTTGATCATTAATTTGTCTTTTTATAGTTATTATTATTATTATTATTATTATTCTCATTGGTTGGTACTTTGTGGAATTCTTTATTGTGCTTGAGTTTGCCCTTCACTTCTCCAAATGATAGAAACTCAAGTCATTGATTTTATTGAAATCCTTTATTTACAAATTGTCTTTGTTAAAGTCTACACCTCCTTTAGGGCACTAATGACATGAGTAGGGATTTCATAGCTATTTATCCTAGCTGTGCATGATAAATTTTAAATTTTACAACTTCTTCTTTTGGACAGACATAGAAGTTGAAAATACACTAAATTTTTTTGTTTTTGTCACTATTACTTGATTTACTTTTAAATTTAAATTTCCTCTTTCTTTTTAATTATTAATTTCTCCCTTTTAATTATTAGTTTTTTTATTTTAAATATATTTCTTAGAGAGTTTATTTTAAAGTTTTTTCCTTTATTATTATTATTATTATTATTATTATTATTATTATTATTATTATTATTATTATTTAACGTATATAACTTTTTTTTGTTGTGTGTTGCACTACATATTTTTTGATTATGCTTTCCTTTTTTATTTTATTTATTCATTTATTTTTTCTCCCTTTTAATTTTACATTTACTAATTTTTTTTAATTTTAGTTTTATCTATCTATTTATATATTTATGTAAAAGATAAAAGTTTCTTCTATTCTTTTTATTGTTGTTCATTTTGTTTTGGCTTTCCTATTTGTTTCTATTTTTCATGACTTATATTGATTTTATTTTTTATGCAATCTCCTTCTTTTGTTGACTTTTTTCTTATGTGTTTGTGCTTGTGCTATTTATCTTGAGTTTGTGAGTTTGGATAATTTTAAAATCATGCATGTATATATACAACCAACCAAAATAGATCAACTTTGATGGGATTGTCGAGATGCACACACACATTCCTTGATTGCTTGATGTGCTTAGTGTGCAATTATCCTTCATATTGTCTCATGCATAATAATTAAAGATGGAAACACACCAACCGTATAGTCTTTCACTAGAAAGTACTTTCAATGAAAATGGAAATCTACTAGACACTTTTGGAGAGTTGTGTTCACAATATTGGATACTAAACATATCATGAGCGTGGTTGAATATTTGTACACAATATGGATGCAATTGAGAAAGGGAAATAAATTCATATTGCACTCAACACGCAATGTCTATTTGAGAAAACTACTACACTTGTAAATGCACTTGTGTTCAGGTTTTTGGATGAAGCACCAAGTTATTTTCAAAATATGCAGAATTTTGGTTTGACTCTAGATGCTGTGGCATTCACTTCTATATTGATAGTTTGTGGCAAGGGGTAGGGCAGTGGCCCTCTAAAGGCACACATCGAGGGGGAGGGTTTCTTCTTCTTCATCATTTTTTTGTGGGATATGCTCTCAATGTCAGGGAGATCTACAATTCAGGGCACCAGATAGGCAAGGGGACTCCTAGTTGGCTGCGAATAGGGAGAAAATCTACATTTCTAGGAGGAGAGAGAGGGGAACACAGAGAAGATCTTTGCCCCTCTCTCCAGAAAGTTCTTGCTACCATGCAAAAAGGGAGGCATTGTTTTTTCGGGAACTCTTCTACAAGATTTTTAGGAGTTCTTTTTCATGCACAAGTGACAATGCAAGAGCACATGCTAGGAGAAGAGGGTTCACTTTCCTTCGAGGATTGGAGGGGATTGTCAAGCTGAGTAGAAGGAGAGTAGCATGCATCTTCACTGACCTACTGTGTCGCAGGAGAAGCATTTAGGAGACATCTATTATGTGATCTCTGATCTTAGATCAAGCTTAAAATTCCTTGATTTCTTCTTTCAATATTTGAAGAGTTACCTGCATAACACACAAAAGGTATCTTTCTTCCTCTTACACTTGATCTTTGTGTTTTTTGGGTTCTCTCAATACCACCGGATGAGCATTTCAATGAAGGTATTAGTTTTGAAGTTGTGAAAGACTTTGAGGCTAGGAAAAAATTATAGGCATTGATGCACATATCTGTAGGATCATTCTGTAAGAGAAGATTTTTGTCAGTTCTAGAGTTTTTGCATTAAACTACATGCATTTGGTTACATTGAAGGACTATGACTCTGTGAACATGCTGTTCATGCTAGAAAGTAGTTTTTGAGAGCAAAATCTTTTCTACATGAGTACTCTCGTGCTCTACATGAGTGCTCTGGTGGTGGAAGTTGACTGAAGTCATTGAGCCATAGATACATATAGTAATCAATCTTTTTGAAAGAGCTCCAAACATTGGCGATGTCTACAAACCATGTTGTCACGAGGAAGGAGATAAGGAAGAGAGCTCACACACATACTCTCACTCTCAAGGAGAAGCACACACACATATTGAGGCAAGGAAGAATGATCTTCTTCTTCTTCTATTACATAAAAGGAATGTACAAAAATGACCTAAAAACAAGAATACAATAAGTGCAATATATAAAGATCAGTACATAAGGAAAAACCTAATGTTCACGATTGAGTGAGCTGGCAAGGAACAAATGTGCCATCACTCTCGGTTGGATGGTAGAACCCTTTATGAAGCATGAAGGGGTAAGAAACCTACTCTTGATCATTGTAAGGTATTTGGATGTTTGGCATATGCTTATGTTCCTTCACAATTAAGACATAAGCTAGAACCCAAAGCAGAGAAGTATGTGTTTATTGGGTATGATGATAGATAGATGGGTTACAGATTGTGGAGTCCATCTACAAAGCAATTTCTTGTTACAAAAGATGTTACATTTGATGA
Source organism: Ceratopteris richardii (assembly GCA_020310875.1). Lineage (NCBI taxonomy): Eukaryota > Viridiplantae > Streptophyta > Polypodiopsida > Polypodiales > Pteridaceae > Ceratopteris > Ceratopteris richardii. Next base: position 104,387,005 of record CM035407.1, read on the forward strand.
GCAAAGCACATGGTATATAGATTCAACAAATGATTATGCAGATGTTGAAAAAATACAAAGGAAAGGGAAGACCAAAGTAAAGGTGTATGAAGAGGATATTGATGATGTTGATTGTAAAAATAAATTGCAGGGCAATGTTGAAGATGGGCCAAGGTTTGATCCAGAATCAAATGTGGATGAGACTTCAAGAAGTGCAGAGGCCAGAAGATCTTTGAGAGAAAGGAAAGAACCTATCAGGTATAGCTGTGATGCATCTTTCTTAACCACAAAAGATTATGCTTATATTGTGAAGATAGAAGAAGATCCAATCACATATGAAGCTAAAGGTAAACAAAATTGGGAGAAGGCAATGCAAGAAGAGTATGATGCTCTACTTGAGAATGAGACATGGGAATTGGTGCCAAGACCAAAGAATCAAAAGGTGATTGGATGTAAGTGGGTGTACAAAACAAAGAGGTTTGCAAATGGTGAGGTGTCTAGATACAAAGCTAGACTTGTGGTTAAAGGTTATGCCCAAAATTATGGGATAGATTATGATGAAACCTTCAGTCCAGTTGCTAAGATGTCTACAATTAGATATCTAATTGTTATTTATGCTTGTAAAGGATGGAAGTTGTCACAATTAGATGTGAAGATCTAATAAAGCTCAATGAAGTATCCATAACATATGGCGTGACCACTATACATGTTAGAGAAACGAAAAACTGGTACATGTCATCCTAGATCATCACATGTTGAGCATGATATCTCAACACTCCCCCTCAAGCTCAATGCCATATCCTGTAATCTAAGCATCTCACAAAACTTCTTCAACTTCTCAGCTCCAAGTGCTTCGGTGAAAATATCAGCAACCTGCATATCTGTTCTCACATAAACAAGATTAATATCACCTGCTAATACCTTCTCTTTGATGAAGTGATAATGTCCCTTGATATGCTTTGTTCTAGCATCGAAAACAGGAATTCGTGCTAACTGTATGCTGCTAAGATTATCACAATAAATAGTGATAGGATTTCCCAATTCCACACCTAAATCTACAAGTAGCATTTCTAGCCATGATGCTTCACATGCTGCCATTGCAGCACCTCTATACTCAGCCTCTGTACTCGACAAAGCAACGGTGGGTTTCTCCTTGCTGCTCCATGTAACAGCTGCACTCCCAAGTGAGAATAGAAAACCACTAGTAGATCTTCTATCTGGAATGCTACCAGCCCAATCTGCATCGGTGTATCCATAAAATGGCAATGATCGAGGAACGAATATTGCAATCACCTTATTTCGCTCATGTGGCCCCTTGAAGGTACATATCTGACCACAAGCTCCAATATAAACCATACTTCATGCTGATGGCAGAATATCAATTGGCAATTGAGAAAGAGACGGGCAAGAAACCAACCCATGCAACTCAGTTCGAGCCTAACGACCTGCGACGTGAAGCATAGAAAGGCAAAAATTTTCAACCAAATTGGCGCCAGGAGTTGCTACAGGAATATCCATAGATGATGCACACATGGATCAAGGAACCATTACATTTGAAGTACAACCCATGTTGGGGACCTATGCCATGATGCCGCTCCTGGAAGGCATTAGCTATCAAAGTTCAAAATAATAAGCAGTGCCAGGACTGGCTTAATTATCCTTATTTCACTCCACCCGACGGACCCCCTACAATTGGAAATATGATGGGCACAACTCACCACTGGCTCCCCCGATTACACCGCATGGACGACATTGTAGCACACATGAATGTCAAGATATTTGACATGATGCAGACAATTTTTAAGATCTTTCGCTACATCAAAGCACCACATGTCAACATCCCGGGTTTTGAGCATGGCAATCAAGACTTGGCATATGATATGAGCACTATGCTATTGCTCCGGGTGTGTTATGCTTGGCATTTCTGCATAAATGACTTACCCGCATGTTATAAGATGACCTTTGAAGATCATGGAATCTCCTTCATTCATGTGCTCACTCTCCAACTGTTTTCACAAGTAAGCAACACGAGCCTCATTCCTTGCCTGCTATAAAGTGGTAAGTGTATCCCAAGCACCCTAAACTATTCTGCAAGAGTGAAAGTGAGGAATAATGTCACGCTTGATAGACAACGTTATCAATGCATGTGCCTAAGAGTCTCTGCCATCCCAACAAATTTGCTCTATAGTAGGTGTAGTAGGAACCGCAACATGAATAGGAACATGAAGAATATGATCATCTTCAATGCCATCTGCATCACCTTCAGTAACTATGATTGCAGGTGTAATAGGATGTTTTGCAACACCCTATACAATATTCCATTGTGCTTTTGCAACCAATGCATGATGCATCATATAAGCCCATCATGGGTAATAGGTACCATCCAACTTATCGTCAACAACCAACATATGGAATACATCACTACTTTTAGGCATGGCCACTGACTAAAATACCCACATGCAAAAAAATGATTGTATCTCAAAAAGTTGAACAGAACTACCCTCTCAAGTTTTGCTAAACCTGTAGCAGGCTTCGAGACACTTATACTGGTGAAGCAAAAATTGTATATAGCTTTGGCACAAGAAGAAAAATTTGCCTGCACCAAGCACTTCGATAGTGTGTTCGAAGGCCGAAATGAGCTCAGTTCATGATTTTGGCACTGCAGAGCTGTGATCGGAGGGGTGTTGATGATGCCCTAGATGAAGCGGTGAACTATTCTGATACCAATTGTTGGATTTTGAGGTCTACGAAAACAAGCTAATAGCACAAGGAAAAAGAAGAATCATGGACCACAACACACAATATTGAATGTATTACCACTAGAATGTACAAAGATATATGAACCATTAGTGTTATAGGTATATATACAAGCCGGGGGAAAAGAACCTCCTAAAGAGGAAAAAAAGTTCTTCGACGGTCCAAGAGTGTTCACACACATCACTACCTAAATATATCAATAGAAATTTAAAAAGGTTTAATGCATCAAGGATTTGTTTACTCTTCCTTCTAGAAAAAAGCTTACAAAGAAAGCGCATCTTTGGTAAGATATAAAAGGATTCATTTGAATGTCTCTTCCATATTACATAATACAAACCAATCATAACAATCAAATTAATATACAATACACCTTGTGAGATGAAATCATTTGTAAGGGAGTCACAATATCCTAACATGAGCTTGAGTTTGAATAACTATTTTAGTTCTAAAGAAGAATTATACCTTTTAGTTATGTTTTGTTACCTCAATTTTCTTCTTTATAAAAATTATGGCTTGTTCAAATGACTAAAATTCTAATTATCTACTTATTTCCGTCTCTTTTTATGTCATTTCCTATGCCCTTGAAGTTGTAAAAGAAAAAGAGTGAAACCATGTGATGTAAAAGATTTATTTTTTCATCGTATATTCTAATTTGTGGCTGCAATTTATTTGAGTAAAGCGCCATGCTTCATCATTTTCTTGAGAACATCTCAATATATACATATTCTTGTATTTGTGTTTGATGAGTTAATTTTTCAATTTGTTCTTAAAAATAAGGGATCACAAGGAGCGATTTCTAACATGTCAACCTTGTCATTCTCCTAAAGTATTAACACTCCTAAGTAAAATTTGCTTGACATAAATATGGAAAGATCGGAAATTTGTACTAGATGGTGTTACCTTGGAAAAAATAATTAGCTGTGACCATTGTGCATCCATTAATTGGAAGCGATCCAAAGGAAACTTTAAAGTCCTTGTATTCTCATCAATCAGCATTATGAAATTTCACTGTCTTGCGTCTCATTTTTTCTTGATTCCAAAGGAGTCAAGGACCATTACAAAGCGAGTAAGTAGCCCTTGATTTTGGATTGGTTTCAAAGGAGTTAAGGAACAACACAAAGGGACTGAGTAGCCCATAAAGAAGGCCAAAGAAAACAAGACAAGAACCTAATGATGTTAGATCAAAAACCTTAACTACTCTTGAGGTTTCTCAACCCATAATGCAAGGGAAATCATGATCTTTAAGTTTTGAGGAGATCATGGTATTGCTTAATTAGCATCTGTCTCAGCGAAAGATTTACATGCATGAAACATCATCACAACTAGAATCGACGGTTATGTTTACATTAATTTTTGTTTCTAGAAGAGCCTATGACACACGAATTCCACCAATACTACTTATTAGATACTCTAAGATAGATGAGTTGCTACCTCATCCACCATATTATAACACTTTAAAATTTTCCATTGTTCTTACTGTAAAATTTCTAATAGAATTGGCCACGATCATAGATTCTTCTTCTCAAGAATTATAACTGTCGTTCTCTGTAGTCAATTAAAGTGTTTCAAAGAAATTGGGCAACGGATCACCCCAACCAAGTCTCCAATGCCTCTTGCATGGCACATATGTCCAAAGTAGTCAATTAAAGTGTTTCAAAGAAATTGGGCAACGGATCACCCCAACCAAGTCTCCAATGCCTCTTGCATGGCACATATGTCCAAAGTATTACTGGGGTCCTTGATCCAAAATTTATTTTTAAGGGTCTCAATAATTTTAAAGGATTATGCTTAATCTTTGTAGGATTCATGTATCTTTTATATTAGGGTTGAGATTGATTGATGTGCTAGGAGCATGATTAAAGCTCCACCATGTTGTTCAATCTGATTTTTTCTTTCTCTAAGATGGTGACCCTACCTTTCATATCGCATGCCATGACATATGAATAATGAAACTGTACTTCTACATGGTGTGAATGAAATGCTTTATTTAGACTCAATGGTGCACTCAAAAGTTTAGAATGATTGATCAATCAATATCTGCTGATTCTACTATTCCTCTAGTTATCTTTTCACATTGCACAAAGGCTTGGATGCTTTTTCGAGCCACAATAGGGAACACTTTTCTAATTGTGTTTTCACCTCCTCCCTCTCTCCCAAGCCACTAAGAATTGCCACATCAGATTTTCAATCTAGTCTTTGTAACTATGTTTTATTTTGTGTGTCAATAGAGAGCGAGAGGAATCTTCAGATTTCCACTATTCCACGCATAACATTCTTTCTTTCTATCGTAGTTCCGGAGCCTCACTCTGAAGCCACCCAAGAACCCAGGTTTAGATTACTTTTTTAATCCAAGGTTACTTTTTTTGTGAGAGTACAATGAATTGGAAATACACATTCACACACCCAGCTTGTAAGGTAAAGACACCCATCATGAGAATTTCATGGACATGTTGAGCCAAGACTTGAACTCAAGACTTCCTCCCACAACTTTAAGGCATCAGCCACTAGGCTACACGGGACAAAATATTACTTTTCTTTGAGAATGGATTGAGAATTTGAGACAAAGCAGCAGAAAAATCCCAACTTTGATGTTGGCTGTATTGGTCGTCGCTAAGCTATTTAGCCAAAATATCTAGGAACGTCTCATAGTCCACGCCACATGGCACACACACGCACAAGCAAACAAAAAATAGAAAACAACCAATAAACAAGACTGACGCAATAGAGAAATCCATAGCTAAATGTTTTTTTCTTGTACGTATGAGGGCCTACATCTAATCGTATACTATTTCTACTGCGTTAGAAATCATAACAACATATGTTTTTTGTCAACGTGTACTTATAAATTGTAATCAATCCGGAATACGAGTTTGTCAACGTGTGTCCGTAAAATCGTTCCCCAATCCGTAGCCTGCGTACACTCCATAGCCATCAGTTCTTATTATCTGCAGTGGGGACAACTCTCAAGATGTCAACAAGTTGACAAGACGAGGGGGACGGCCCACAGCTCTCGTGAGGTCATAAGGACTCATAATTCTATCTTAATCTATAAAATACAACGTATCATGCGCTCATACTGCCGTTCACGACATGGTCGAGGTTGTTTGATGATTCGATGTCATGCCCATCCTCTTCACGATTAATCAGTGTTGCGGCAAAATGGCGCCCTGGAGGCTGCTCCTGCATTAGAGCTCTTGGTAGATTATTATACGGATGCGCAGTTAACGTAACATGCAATTGACTTTCTCAGGTTTATCTCTGCCGCAAGAAATGGAAAAATATGATAAATCAAATGCCAATCCCGAAAGAATCGTATGAGGTATTTTGTATGGATCAATTTGCTGTATTACGTACGGTCTGCTTGATACTATGGGAGAGGTCTCTGTAGTTTGCCATTGATGCTGGATGATCTCGCCGCCCCATCCACATCGAAATCCATAAAACAAACAGAGGGTCATGCGATTACTACGCTCCTGTGGGGATTCTGGAATCTGGATTTAGCCCACTCCTTCATCGTTGGTATGAGCTTATGAGATCAATGGAACTGAAGTTACAGAGGGCGAGCAATCCAGAGCTGGTTGTCGTCGCCTCCGCCAACATCGTGTGCTGGTTTTTTTAGTAGCGGCGCTACATAGCCTTATTTTAATTCAACTTTTTTTTTCTCCGGCCTTTCAATTCACACAAGGCAAAACTGAATCTCCCATATCGCTTGGCCGGGTGGTTGAGCCTCTCGTCTCTTGAGGTGGAGGCGAAGCTTCAACCCCCACCAACATCATGTAAGGGACATGTTTAACATGGAAAGTTGCATTTTGTGGTTGATGTGACACCATTTATCTTGCTCCGCGATAGTGTGACCGCAATATAACCCAACTATGTAAACCTTTGTTCTTGTGGGATAGGGGGGTCCCATGGGTACTAGGCCCTTCCTTGTACAGTTGCAATTTCAAAGTTAAAGCATGGAGGAGAAGGTCTCGGCCGAACCTTCATTTAAAAAAAAAATAAATTATTAAACTATGTAAATCCCTGTTCTTGTGGGATAAGGGGGGTCCCATGCGCTCTATGCCCTTCCTTGTACAGTTGCAATTTCAAAGTTAAAGTTTGGAGGAGTAGGCCTCGACCAAACCTCCATTTAAAAAAAAAATTAAGAACTACTGAAGCTCTTCAATTTCAAAGAAAAATGATAATCGCCATTGAACTCACAAGTTCCGCACTCATTGATTTTGTTCCGAGGGGAGGTCGGGCATCTAGCACAGAATCCTAAGTCAAGAAGAATTTTTTTCTTTTTAATGAGAGTACAATGAATTGGAATATACACATTCATACACTTGACCACCTGATCTTTTAAGGTAGAGCCACCTATCTTATGTCCAACCAAGAGTTGAACTCAAGACTTCGACTTCTTCCAATGGCTCAAAGTATCAAACCACTAGGTTAGGCGAGTTCAACGTTTTCGAAACCGACCAATAACTTATGTGTAGTAAAAACTATTCCAAAGTCTGACGGCCTCGAGTGTGAATCCACCGTTATTTAGTATAAAGCCTGTGCTGCTCAGATCTCACTGGTGACTGGAGTCGTAATAGTTTGGAGCACAAACCACTTATGCTAGTTCGTTAGAGCTTCTGATATCCCACAAGGTGCTGGGTTTCTATGGAGTAGTAATAGTCAGAAGCTGAAATAGAAATAGGACATATTGGTCCGTCAGAGCTTCTGATACTCCTTGTTAATACGGAGCAAGGTCCATATTTATGGCAGGAAAAATGGCGGAGGAATCCGAAAAACTCCCCGCACAGATGGAGGATTCCGTTTCGCACAGCCCTCTCGTGCAAAATGGAACATTGGATTGGAAGAACAAACCCGCTAACAAGCACTCCACTGGTGGCATTCTCGCTTCTGGCTTCGTACTAGGTATTACATCTGCCATCGTAATTCTTTGTCAGACTCTTGGTTTCCTCATGATTCTCGTTCATGTACGTTCTTCCCAGCACTTATTCTCAAATTGCGCATAAGAGATCTATATAAGTTTGAGGTTTTTTCCTGTTAACTGTGATCGCGTGAATCTGTTAGGCGTCGTGGTTATATTATGAGGGCTACATGAGAAATGAGCTGGTCTCAGAATCTTATGCTGCGATGGCCTTTCGTCACGGCCACGCATTGAAGCAGCACTGGATTGTCCGAGAATGAACGAGAAAGGATCGAAGGAACTCATAACATGCCATCTCCAAATTACAAGCGCATAAAGATACGCTAATATAGGTTTCAGTTGCGTATAAAGATACGGTCGACATCTAGTCCTGCCAAGCGCGATAATCTGAATCAATTGAGCTTCATATTCATATCAAGGTTGTGTAGAATATTCACATGGTTTCACAGCCAATGCTCCGACAGCCTTTGGCTATAGGTGCGCACACGAGCAGTACTGGATCTTGAGAAGATGATAAGAAAGAAACAATGGAAATCAGAAAATTAAATTTTTTCAGTCGCCTTTCTGTGATTCTTATTCACCGCTACAATTTTCTTTTGAACGCTCATATTCAACTTGCGCATAAAAGATCTTTATGTTTAAGATTATTCTCTGTGAACCTGTTTGTCGAGATCTATTGAGCTTCATGGTGATATAAGGACTGCATAGAGCAGTCCAAAGGCTTCACAACTTAATGTTGCGATGGCCTTCTGTCGTATCCTTTAAGAGAAGCAGCATTGAATTGTGAGAAGATTATCAGAAAAGAACGAGGGAACTCAAACACTCGAATCTCTAAATAGCATGCCTCTGTATAATTTTCAGTTACACTAGACCTATTTCCTCAAAGGAAATAGTTAAAACTGTGCATCAGGGATCTCTAAGTTTAAGACCTTGTCCTATAAGTTCCCATTGTCTGAAACTGTTGAGATTCGCACTCATATAAGGATTGCGGAGAGAATTCAAATGGTTTCCAAAATTTCCGCCATAGCTATGCACAGAGGTAGCACTGAATTATAAGAGGATAATTCGTAAAAAGGAAGGAACACAGGAAATGGAACACATAAAAATAGCGTTCGATCTAAAAGCCCATGCTGGGATGGCCTCACGCCATAGCAACACATAAAAGAAGCATTCGATCGTGAGAGCATGATCAGAAGTAAAGCGAAGGAACTCTGAAAATTAACTCTCTGAGTTACATGTGTGTGTGTCTGCGCGCAGCGGAACTATTCGGAGACAGACTAGCTTTTGATGGAGTCTCGGCAAGCCTGGTTACGTATCTAACGACGGAGATGGGGCAACCCACTGCGAACGCATCTGTCAAGGTGAACCAGTGGAACGGCACCGCGTTCTTAACCTCTGTTTTGGGAGGCTTCGTGGCGGACGCTTACCTTGGACGCTTCCGGACTGTCCTTCTCTTCTCCAGTATCTTCTTGGCTGTGAGTATCGACAGCGGGTAGAGAGAGAGAGAGAGAGAGAGAGAGAGAGAGAGAGAGAGAGAGAGAGAGAGAGAGAGAGAGAGAGAGAGAGAGAGAGAGAGAGAGAGAGCTTGCAGATGATGATACTATTGACGCTTGAGGTGTCAGTGGAGTCCATTAAACCATGCATACCAGTGCCCGCTATGGAGGAGGTGAAGTGCCGCTCAGCTCAGCAGGGGCTCTTCTACATGGCGATTTACGTGGCAGCGGTGGCGGCAGGATCCAGTAAGCCATGTGCGTCGGCCTTCGGGGGCGATCAGTTTGACGAGCGGGAGAGCAGCGCGCAGCGCAAGCGAAAGGCTTCCTTCTTCAACTGGTGGTTTGTTGTGCAATCCAGCGCTAATGCCATAGCTGTGACGCTCCTCGTAGCGATGCAACAGAATGTAGGGTGGGGTTGGGGATATGGCGTTCCTACCGTCCTGCTAGCCCTCTTCCTCCTTATCTTCGCCCTTGCCGCCCCCTTGTACAGGTCATCTTTCATCACCCTCATATATCTATGTGAGATTAGGTCACTTCTACATAATTGATTATCTGTTTCATCGTGTTATTCCTCTAAACTTTGGACAGGTACAGTCCCGTCCTTGGAAGCCCACTCACTCAGGTCGCAAGGGTGTTCGTTGCTGCCGCAATGAATATACGCGCGCCATACGATGAGCGATCTACCCTTTACGAAGGTGATGAGATTGAAATGGCGAAATTGGGGAAGATTAAAATGCTCCACAATAATCAGTTCAGGTACGTACCCTAATGGAGTTAATTAAAGCTTCATCTTTCGCGGCATATATATGCTGAGACTTTACTTTGTCTACGTACAGCAGAAGAAGGTGATGATGAATTTTGTAGTGCTAATGTCTGATCAAATGGAATCACTCAGAAATTTAATTGCATACATTTCTCAAATGGATTTTAAGAATTAGAGTGCATTCAATAACACTTTGTTTAGTTTCATCGTCCGCTCTTGATGCGCCCTTCACCAGCACCATCGCTGCTGCGCTTCTGCACTAATTCTTTCAATTCACTTCCTGGTCGGCTCAACAGATGACCCGGATTAGTTTTCCTGGTTTCAACAATGTGAAGAAACCGCAGCTTCATAAAGAGAATTTTGAAACTAATGCGTTTTAAAGCTGGATTGTTCAGTGTGCATTATAATCGACCTGCAGCTGTGTCTGTCTGAATGTTTGTGCTGTGTAAAGAATCCCTCGCGTGTCAAATCTGTGGATTCATGTTACGTGCGTGCGATCTGAAGAATCCTCCTTCGATCAATCCTTAATTTCATTGCGCCTCCGTGCAAACTGAAGACATACCGCTTCGAATTGGTGATGCCGCAGATGTCTGGATCGCGCTGCGCTGTTATCTGAAAATGTAGACAAGGAATATTGTACTAAAGATGCAGATACCATGAGCAGATGGAGGCTATGTAGTGTAACAGAGGTTGAGGAGGTGAAACTAATAGTAAGAACGTTACCGATATGGCTGTCACTTATACCCTTCTCCATATCCACAGCTCAATTACATTCCGTCTTCATAAAGCAGGCCAGCACATTGGACAGAAAGCTGGGGACCATTGAAATTCCACCTGCATCTGTGGCTGTGTTCTTGACCTTGACCATGGTGCTATTTGTGCCGATATATGATCGCATAATCGTTCCTCTTATAAGGAGACGCACAGGGAATGAAAGAGGCATAACTCTTTTGCAGAGGATGGGTGTGGGCATATTCATCGCCGTGATCGGAATGGTGACAGCAGCGCTGGTCGAGCGCAAGAGGCGAAATCTGGCAGGGGGAAGACCACAATCCAAGCAGGTGGACATGAGTGTATTCTGGCTGCTGCCACAGTATTCCATCTTCGGGCTCGCGCAATCCTTCACCTCCATTGGCAGACTCGAGTTCTTTTATGAGCAGGTTCCTAACAATCTAAGGAGCTTAGGAACCGCCATGTACCTTACAAGTGTTGGCGTTGGCAATTTTCTGAGCAGTGCTCTCATCACCATAATCAATCGAACCACAGAACCACGATGGATCGGTCGTAACCTCAATACTAGCCACTTAGATTACTTCTACTGGCTACTTGCTGCCCTCTGCTTCCTCGAGCTCGGCATCTTTCTCTGGCTTTCCTTCTGGTATCGCTACAAGCCCGTTCCACGCATTCATGACCTGCAGACAGAATGACGATGATCGCATCTCATCCTCCCATATGTGAGAAATGTAAATATATATCTCAAATAGTTAACTGTGTGCAAATAGAACTATATCGAGCTTTGCTTCTAAGAATCATACGAATAAACTTAATAAGAATCTCGTAAGCAAATGCTAGCTTGTAAAACATCAGTTCAGGGTAGTTCACCACAGTTTGTAAAAAACGATTAAGCATATGCTGTTCAATTAGTTGATATGCTTCAGAAGATCATAATTTTTAATTCGATTTCTCTCTTCCTCTCTCTCTCTCTCTCACTTACACACACATGCGTGGTAAATGATATAAACTTGATAATATTAGACTTAAGCTTATTATTGTTGACGGGTGAGAAATCAAGCCGAACGCAGGTGTGGCGGTGTTAAGCCCTTCCAAGGATACATTCATTGCCAATGCAGTTATATTGAGAATTAGCTAGTTTTCACAGAATCGACAATAGACTTTGGTTTGCTGGACTCTAAAAGCTTGCTAATAAGATTACGATCCCTGCAAAAGGATAAAGGACGCGTTGACCGGATCTTGCAGATGCATGTACTCAGAGATAGTACAAAAACGAAATCTCACAAAAGCATACACATGATAAAGAGAGAGACAAGAGACTGAACACAAGACTGGGTACAATCTCCCCCCACATACCCTCATGAATGAGTCTATCAGAGTATGTGTACTTATATGTATTTTCTTTTCATTACATCCTGAATAGAAGATACATGAGGGCAGCGCTTCAAAAAGCATGCGTTTACGAAAATCTACTTTAATTAGAAAATCGTTGCTTTCTAAGCAATCTACTATTTTTATAAAAAAAAAGTCGTTTTCTAAAGGATCTACTACTTTTACAAAAAATATCTAAAATATTATCTTTTAACTATCTTCAGAAATATCTGAATAAGACGAAATTGTATCCTTTTTATTACAATCTAGTTCAAATTGTATGAGATTGGTACTATAGGTATAGGTAGGAAAAATACTTCCACACTGGTGTTAATGAAATGAAGTAGGATCTCATACTTTAGAGGGGAGACATCATGGTCGTCTATGGAAGTCCTTACATGATCGTACACATTCATTAGTAGAGTCGATATTGTTCTATATGAAAACTCCCAAATATTTTAAGGATTATATGAAGTATATTGATTGATTGTATGCTTGTTATTGTCCTCTTCTAATTGCACACCCTTCAAGGCTCTATTCATCATTGTTTGAGCTATTTATTTCTATTCGTTGTCCCTTAACCATGACTAGGCACCCATTCAAATCATGAACAAAGACTAAATTACAATCGCACTCCTCTTATTTAATGCCATAAAACAATTTTTTGTTTGAGACAATGACTCACTTACAATCGAAATCCTCTTCTATCATTCCATAGTATTGAGCCATTGTTGTTTGTGTGCTTTCAATATCAAGGTAAACATTGTTGTATTCATCATAATAACATGGATTTGAATTAGGCAACTCCACTGGAACCATGAACAATATGTATATCCACCAAAAAATTTTGTAGTATCAAAATTGAACCCCTTCAAAACCATACGCACACTAAATGGTGTTGGAAGTACGGTTTGACTAATGTGGAATGGTAATAGTATTAATAAGCACTCAATAACCCTTTTGCCAAATATCATGAAAATTTTCCAATATCTATTATGGTATTATCAAGCCTTATAATTTTTCCTGTACTTCGTGCGTAAGTGCCTCCCAAAGATTAATATTTGATAGGTTGTTAACCATTGCAAAATTTCTTGAGATTTGACATCGACGTATGTGACCATTTGAGATCTTCTTCCCTCGATTGATACATGTATACTCATCATCGATCCTACAAAATACCTGTTGCATGTGTGGTGCCATTATTAATCTAGTGGTTTTCAAAAATCACGTAAAACATAAAGAAATCATTTTACTTGATTTTTGTAATCTGTTCTTCATGGTTCCTCCAATTTCGGAAAGAAATTCTATGTGTTGTTCTTTCGCTAAATCATGTTACAATCATGCCACCCACATACCTTTGCAACACACTCTCCACAATTCCTATTCTCATTTTCTATAATTCAATATTAAGTTTTTTATTCTCCTTCATCAAATACTGAACCCTTTATTGTAGAATATTCATATCTCTTTTGATATTATGTATATCTGAACATCAAGTTCATACCTCCTCCTCCATGCTTCCATATGATAATGGTGTTACTACATTCAACTTCAAAGCATGATATTCGTTGCATCACTAATATATTGCAAGAGTGATGTATCATTTTGAAGAGAATATCTAAAAGATAGAGAATGATACTTGCTTTTTCAAATCTAAATTAAGATATTACTCTTTTATGATACTTAGTTAAGCCAAATCCAAACTATGATTAAAATTGGGCCACTTTCCATAGTGTGGAAAATAAAGTGGCCCTAGAAGATGCCAAATATCTTTTAATTCCATCCTATAATGACTTTTGATTCAAATAAATTTAACTTAAGTTTGAAACCTTCAATTAGAAACTAAACACTATGCCAAGTTCTAATAATTTTAGCTTTTATGCTATGCTACACCTTACTCAAAGTTGGAGCCTTTCCTTTCATTCTTTAAGAGAAAGCATACTCGACTCCTTCTTTGATCTTCAAGCTTAAGAGCTTTAGCAGAATATTGGTCTAAGCTTAGAATACTGACCTTAAATAAGCTCTTGACTTGTTTTTTGGGTATCATTTGACCCTTTTACCTTTTTTATTTCTTATCTTCAAAACTTATTTCCAATAAATAATCCTTATTAGAACTCTAAACTAGGGGGTGGAACATTTACTTCTCATGTTTCATTCATGAATCTATTACAAGTACTTGTTTTGTTTTAATTAATCTTGGCAGGCTTGTAGTACTTGTAACTGTAATCACTTAGATAATATTGTTCCAATTTTCATTAATTCTTATTCACCATGTAATATTGATATAGAATTTATCCTTACCTTGAAATTCCTCATCTCTTTCTTCAAAGCATTACAAATTACCCCGATGAATTTCTAAAGATCTCCACCATCACTCAAGTCTAAGAATCCACTCATGTTTTAGATTCCATATCTTGGGAATCTCTTTAAGGATTGGTGCCTCTTTTAGTTATACTATCCAAAAGACTTTAGGATCACAGTCCGTGGTTCACAGATTAGTTGGGAACTAAAAAAGCCTTTTTTCTTTCTCTTTACTTTATTTTCCTTGAGGGATTTTCCACAATACAATTATTCCAACCCTTAGGTGGGTTCTAGGTATCTTGAATGATTATTATCAACTCCTAGTTTTACTTAATGGTTAATTGTAAACTCTCATGGAATGAGCCAATGACTAAGAGATGGCTCTTCTCCCAAGGTTAGATGTCCTATACTAAATTTTAACTACGTTTAAAAAGTCAAGAAAGAACCACTAAATCTTAGCCTTTCTAGGTATCATGGTTCTCTTTTGGGATTAACCGAGCTGGTATTTCTTGAGTATTTCATCCTAAGGAATTGATTAGATGCGCTTTCATCTTCTATAGCCCATGATTATAGAGGGTGCTAGAAAGAATCCCTTTTTTTTTACTTGACACATGTATGCGAAGGGGCACCCAAGTTTAGAGCCACATGTTGTAGTTGCATGGAGAGAGAGAGGATTAGTTTCAGTTGGTACTTTAAGGTGAGGAGGGATGTTTGACATATGTCTCTCAATTATTCATGGAGGTGCCCATTGCCTCCCTTATTAGATGAATCTCCGCGTTCTCCTTTATAAAAGAAGTGAGGATATCAGTGGGAAAATTACCACAGTTGAATCTATAAGTCCTTTTAGACAAAAGGAGCAATACAAACACTAGAGAATTAACACATCGGTATCAGAACCATCTTGCTTCATGCATAAGCCCATCACACATGAAGAGACCACATAGAGCTCCAATCACGTTTGCACATACATACACATATATAGAGGAAATACACTACTAATGAAGGAACCCAAGGAGTGGGATTTCTATTCCTCACTCTTCATGGAAGGACAACATACTTATCCAAGACTTTTATAGGACTTTGCACCTTCAATGATCTTATGAGTGGGATATACTATTCACCTACATGAGCTTCTCAAGGTGTTGAAAAAGTACATCTAGAGACAAACTTCCCCACCTTGCCCATGCAACTGCAACATGTTGCTCTATGCATACATTCTACTTGACATACATGTTTCAAGTCCATAATACAAGGGGGGTCCCATCAATCTCCATACAATACTTATTATTTCAATATTTTTTGTGTAACTAGAATCTAGGATTTGGATGTAAGGTACACTAAATATGAGGTACTCTAAACATGCAACTCTTGATACTTTGGAAAGAACTTCAAGAGTTTTAATTAAAAACATCTTGTTTGATGGAGTCAACTTCCTAATTTTTCCTAATTCATCCCACACATCATAGTTTGGTTAGAGTGTAAATATCTTAGATATAGTGATTTCTTTAGAAAGTTGTTAATTTCTTTTTTAATTCATACTCATTATTCATAATTTAATAATTAGGAATCCTTAAATTCTTCTTATTTAAGTGCATATACTTAATTGAAATCAATTAAGTGGCTAATTGGTCCATCGATTCCATCTTAGTGTTGATCTTTCTATACTTTGGATATGGTTACATGGTATTATCTTTATATAATGAACTTTTAAGGTCATATGATTCTTCTTATTTTATCCTAATTACCTTAAGTAATTATTTAAGGCTAAGATTTTATTAAGTGTCCCTTTTAACTTCCTTTTACCTCAATAGTTTGGAAGAATCTTCTCAAGATGAACTTTATCGATTAAAGAATTACAATATCTACTAAAATTTTCATTTCTTGAAAACTATGAGATGACCTTCTAACATCTAAAAATCCTTCTTTTGGTTGGAGATTCTCACTCGTAGATGGTTCCAAGGCTTCATTATCTTTATTGTAACTATACAAGCTTGATTATCTTTATTGTAACTATCCAAGCTTGAATATTGTCATTGCCAAGTACTTATTGTAAGCACTCTTGATTGCTTCTCTAGCATAATGGAGGAGAACTTTAATTTCCGATTTCTTTTAAAATCTTTGGCACATTGATTTTGTAGGCAAAAAGTCTTATCCTATGTAGAGTAGTATACTTTGAGCCTTCTCTAAAGTATTATCAACTTATGTTCAGTAATCCGGTAAGGACCAAACCATCGTAACTTGAATTTTCCAGTAGAACGATTTGATTTTGCATTATAAAACAGCACAAGTTGTCCTACCATAAAAACTAGAGTTTTAAGATATCGATAATGTGTATGAGCTTGCCTCAACTGCACTTCTTGAAGAGTCAGAAAACTTTTCTAGCGATGCTCATCTAATTCTCTGAGTGTGTCCAACCAAAATGGCAAAGAATCTTCAGGTAACAATTTCTGAGAGATGGCCACACGTAAGCTTGGTACTACAATTTCCATTGGTGCAATTGCCTCCATTCCATATGCAAGTTTGAAAGGAGTCAGTCCGGTGGAAACTTTGTAAGTAGTCCGGTATGCCCATAATACTGCAGGTAGTAACTGATCCCATCTTTCTGGTGATTCCAGAATCAGTTTACGAAGCATATTCAACAAGGTCTTGTTTTTACTTTCAGCTAAGCCATTAGCACGAGGATAATAAGGAGAACTGAATTTATGCAGAATCTGAAAAGAGTGTGTGAGTACTTTCATTAAATTGTTAACAAAATGTGTGCCTTGATCTGTCAGAAGTTCCAGAGGTAACCCAAATCGTGGAAATACGTCCTTCATTAAACATTTTGCTACCGAAATAGCTACAGCGGACCATAAAGCCCAAGCTTCTGCCCATCTGGTAGCATAATCTGTACATGTCAGAATGTATCTGTTGTTGCTAAGGATTGCTGGAGGTGTGATTGGTCCAATAAAGTCAAGACCCCATTTCTGAAAACGCTCCAAAGATAATACAGGTTGGAGAGGGAAAAAATATCGTTGTAAAGGCTGTCCAGACCGTTGACAATTGTCAGACTGTATGACAAACTGAGATACATCTCTGTACATGGTAGGCCACCAAAGCCCACTTTGCAGAATTTTCCGGTGTGTTAAATCTGCTGTAGAATGTCCACCAAAAGGTATTGAATGTGCCAGAGCAATAACTGAGTTTACTTCATGTGGAGGAATACAATGAAGTAAAACTCCAGTGTGATCCATATAATACAATTCTCCAGCAATCAACCGGAATTTGCGACTGTAAACTGCAATTTTCCTACGCATTGCAGGAGAAGTCTGAGAAGGAAGATATCCATCAGTAAGAAAGGCTAATAACTGATCATAGTAAGTAGATGTCACAGGAGGTTCTGCAGATTCATCATTAGTTGGTTGAGTAACATAAATTGCAGGTGTGGTGTCATCAACACCGACCGGAGCTTCACCGGAATCTAACCGAGAAAGGAAATCTGCTAATGCATGTGCAGTTCCGGGCTGATGAATTACTTCGTAATCAAACTCTTGTAACAGTAGAACCCAACGCGCTAATCGACCACCTAAATGCTGTTGCCGAACCAGATACACTAACGCCACCAAGACATTCTCTTTCAGTTACAGAATAATTCTTTTCTACAGGAGCAAGCCTTCTACTTGCATAATAAACAAGCCTAAACCATTTATCGGTTTGTTGCATTAAGACACTTCCAATGGCTATATCTGATGCGTCTACAAAAACATGAAATGGGCGATCCCAATCAGGAGGTTGTAGAATCGGAACCTGCGTTAATAAACCTTTTAGATGATCAAATGCAGTTTGACATTCCTGAGTCCAATCAAATTATCAAGGAGTACTGGTTATGAACCGGTTTAGTGGTATTGCCAAGTGAGCAAGCCACCGTAAATGTCGACCATGCCATCTGACTTGACCCATGAATCTCATCACTTCTTTCGGTGTAGTAGGCACAGGTGCTTCTAACACAGCTGCAACCTTATCTGGATCAACTTGTATGCCCTCTGCAGATACAATGTGGCCAAGGAGCTTACCATCATTGCCACCATTGCTGCTACACCTGCTATGGAGCAGAGTTGGCCAATTACCTCTTTAGCATCTCGTACTGTAATCACAATGCAGTCATTTGCTGACGCTTTCCGACTCTCTCCGCAAGGACGAGAGAATGGACCTAGCCTTCCCATCGCCACAATGAATCAGTTGTTTCCCAGGCATTCTTCTAATGAATATGCAATCCTTTGTCGCCCTGAGCCTGAAAGAACAGCGTTACACTTTCTAGTAGCCATCCTGAACTTACAAAAACGTACATATGGCATATCTCGCCCATTCTATTCAGCGATAGATATGGCTGCTCGAGAGCCTATAAACTTTGCCTCATACTATTTCCATCGCATTCATTGAGAATGTGTTTCCGTAATTAAACAAGTCAACAAGGGTGATATGCCGCGTTCCCATCTCCCCCACATATTAAGTTTCCTGTTTCCGGCCATACAAGCAGCACAACCGCCTTCCAGAGGTCCAGTTCTCTATCATGAACAATCAGCGCAAATCCTGGAAGATGATGAAGACGATGACGAAGAAATCTTTCAGCTACTCTGCCGAAAACGCATCAGAATAAGCTCATCTGACAATCAAGTTCAGGGTTCGGCCGCAGGAAGAGAAGACGACAACAATGAAGATGAGACTTTCCACGACACAGCAACATCAATGCACCAAGATTCATCAACGCAGTCATCTCCAAATCAGCAACAAGAACATGATGATATTGCTGATTCTGCAGCCAACTCCTCTAAAGAAGAATCTCAGCAACAATCCGAACAGGAAAAGCAAGAAGATGGGCAACCTATTATCAAGGAAATTTTTTAAGAACTGATTAAGACAGTGGAGTCTGCAGTTGCCAACCCTGATAACACTACACAACAAACAACCGAAAAGGTATTAGAAACAACCACTGTTCTTCTCACACCTCCACCCGAACCTCCAATTAAGCCTATTATCCCTGTTCCACCCATTGTCCCTGAGGAACCTACCGCTTCATCTTCTTCACTGAATTACTCTCCCCCCTCTTCACATCAACTTCTGACCGCCTCTTCATCTCAACCACGTCCTCATCTTCAGGTTCCTTTGATTCCCATGATTTCTGAGCTCGCATCCATGGGTCAATTGTTGATCCAGCTATTGCAGCAGCTACCAGCACAAATGAAGGAAGTGACTGATAGCATCCCAGAAGAATTTCAACACAAGGTTGATGTTTTGGAAGCAGACATTAGCCCTCTCCAGGAAGAACTAGTTGCAGCCAAAGCAGAAAATCAAGCTTTAAATGAACAAATTAAGGAGTTACAGACTAGACTTGCCGAACAGGAAATAGTTATCAGTCAACGAGATGCGGCACTAGCTGAAGTTCGAGAAAAAGATGAGTTATTAAGTGTTGCTGATGCGGAACTAGTCCAGTTGAAGCAGTTAGTCCAAGATAAAGAGGATGCATGCATAGCTTTGGGCAATCTTTTAGAAGAGACTAGAGCACAACTGAATGAAGCAGTACAGAAAGGACAAGAGATGGCCGATTTGGCTAAAAAGACTAATGAAGAACTCCAGCGAACAAAAGCATATTTATCTGAATCGAATATAGATCTTAAAATACAGATGAATTTAGTCGCTCAACTACAGAAGGAGATACCAGGGATAAGAAGACAGCGCGATGCGTATTACAAAACCATACAGTTTCAGAATCAAGAGTTAGAAAGAAGGGAGTATCAACTGAATGTTCAAAAAGAAAGATTATCCAAAGTTGATAAGCAGATTGTAGATATGAAAGTCAGTCGTGATGCGGCTCTGTCAAATGAATTTTACTTACAGGAAGCTTTTTTGTAGACACACGCAGAGAGTTTAATGAGCCAAGTTATTTCTTTAAGTTTAGTATGGACAGATGCTCAGCTCGTAGAACCAGAAATTTTGAAGCAGATGTTAGAGTCATTGAAAAAGAAAATTGTTCAGACATTTAAGTTAGTCAGAACTATGTATTTAGAAGGTATAGTAGATGAACCCTAATTTTTGTATACCTGTGGGTTCAAGTCCACCGTGCGTGCCAGTGTAAGCTGTTGGATTGGCAATTGTAAAGTCTAACTCTTTTTATATTCCGCACGAACCGAAAGGTCGTTGCGTAGACATTGTAACCTTCTTATAAATCAATGAAAAGATATGCTTCGGTGACGACCAGAGGAGTCGCCAGACTGTCTGTCTGGTTGATGAAGTCTGCGTAGTTTCCGTGGTGTGTTTGAGAACTCTGAGTTATTCGATGTCTTTCTGTTCTGTTTGATTATCTGCACCTGTACGGTATAGATTGAGTACTGTTATTGTCTCTGTTGTTTACAGTGTTTGTATTTGAGTCAGCTCTTTAAGTTAGACAAAGTAATTCTGTATTACGGTACTGAATAGTTTCGTTGCTGTATGTTGAGAGCGCATTAACTGGAGTGTGTTCAGTAAGCTTTGGAAGAGTCTGATTAACAAACAGTAAGATTGTGAGAGTGTAACTAGAGTCTTGATAAGTAATTCGTATTGACAGAGATTCTTAATGTTAAAGTATGGTCATGTGAGTGAGTTGATTTGGGAAAATCAAGTATAGGGCCTCTGTTTCACAGACCCCTTCCACTCCTAAGAACCCGAATAGACGTTTAAACACGTTTCTGACGGCAAAAGCGTGTTTAACAGTCCATTCATACGTCCGCGGAGCACTGGTCATAAGCCGATTAAGTGGTGTTGCTAAATGAGCTAACCACCGTAAATGTCTACCATGCCACCTGATTTGGCCAAGAAAGTGCATAACTTCTTTCGGCGTCTTTGGGACTGGTGCCTCCAACACGGCTGCGACTTTATCCGGATCTACCTGGATTCCTTGTTTAGAAATGATATGACCGAGTAGTTTGCCACAGGAGACCGCAAAAACTGATTTGGTGGGATTCAAACATAGTTGGTACTCTCGGCACTTTTCAAAGCAACACCGTAAATGATACAGGTGTGCTGAAGTGGCACCGAATAAGGAGAAATTATCCAAATATACTTGCATAAATGTGGTCAAGTAAGGTGAAAAGACTTCCTACATACATCTTTGGAATGTACTTGGGGCATTCCGTAAACCGAACCACATTACGGTGCAAGCACAGACACCCCAATTAGTGATGAATGTTGTCTTTGGTAGATCCTGTTCTGCCATCCTCACTTGATTATATCCACTGTAGCCATCCAGAAAAGAGTACATTTCGTCTCCTGCTACCCTGTCGAGCATTGTATTTAGAAAGGGGAGAGGGAATGGATCCGGTACAGTGGCGGCATTGAGTTTTCGATAGTCGACACAAATACGCAGCTGTTTATTTTTCTTTGGGACGGTCACTATTGGAGATATCCACTCAGCATGCTCAATTGGCACAATAAATCCCACCTTCAATAAAGGATCAAGTTCAGCCTTCACCTGTGCCGCATAATTAGGGTTCATCCTATAACTAGGTTGTTTGATAGGCCTCGCATCGGGTTTTAGTACCACTCTATGTTGATAAATCCGTGGATCAAGGCCCTTCATGTCTCTATAGTCCCAAGCGAAAACATCTGAGAATTCACGAAGAAGTTGTACCAAATCATCTTGGAATTTCTCTGCTAATCCTGCCTTGATTTTTACAGGCCTTGGGTTGACCGTGTCTCCCAAGTTGTACGTTACCAATTGATCTTCCGGTACGTAGAACTACGGGGGCTTTACCAAATCATCAGCTGGCTGCAACAGGTGTTGTAAAGTCACTTCATCCATAGGTATATCATCATCTGCTTCTACTTCTCCGGTCATTGGTACGACCGTACAAGCTGTCGGACTCCAGGTATCTGCTACCAACTGTAAGTCTACAGTACCTAATGAGATGAGGTCCTTATTGGTTTTAAGGAAAGCCTCTTCCTCATGATCAGATAACCCATCCAACATATGGATTGGTTTCGCTATATATGGTCGTGCATGAAGATCACAAGGTTGCATAGCGTCCAATTTAACTACATATTTTCGATGATTGTCTTTGAAAATTAACTCTTGAGCTCACCAATCCTGTACGACTTTGGCTTGCTTTAGCCATGGTCGACCAAAGAGTAAGTTGTAATCGAGGCTAGATTCGGGTAGCTCTAGGACTAGAAAAGTCATTTTAAATGTGGTTCCCTGCAAGGTAATAGGAATATTACGTACTAGTCCCACCGGATGGACTCGTGATTGATCTGCCATTCACACAAAAAATTATACGGGTTCAATTTGGGTCCACCCCAATTTCGTGCAAAGTGCAGTTGTTGCAATATTCACACCAGATCCGCCATCAATTAAAACTTGGTTAATCTTCTGCTTTTTCTACCAGACGGTGATCAATGGTACTGAATGATCCACTGTAGAATCTAATTCCGGTTCTATGGTCGCAGTCGCTGGAGTACATCCGGCTGTTGGAATTGCTGTCTGACTCCTGGAACTAAGGCGAGCAACTATCCCAAAGGGAGTGTGATGGAAGCTTTGGATAGGATGTCCCACACTTGATCTGTTTGGGTTGTGGTTATCACCGATTCTGGTGGTGATTCTAATGTTGTTGGAGCAGAATTATGTTCATTTGATCTTGCTTGTGGTAGAGGACATGTGTTACGGGAATGGGATCAGGAAACACAGTCGGCTCCTTAGTTGTCCATTGACTAGCCTTTGCAAACATCCACTGTTGCTCACAAATTCTAGGCTCGAAAACTTCAGCTGCTGGTTGTTGTTTACCCGATCTTGTCTGAACTACAGTTGCTTGTGACTCAACGGGGGAAATATAGACCATGTTAGTCATCGGATTTTGTCGTTCCTTCTTCCTTTTGTCGTACTCTGCTGCTTCCTTGCAAAAACTATGGATATGGCCAACCTCACCACAAAAATGGCACCGAGGGGATGGGAGGGAAGTACCTTCTACCGATGTACCTGCCTGCCAATGGTTTGGATTGAAAGTGTTGTTACACTGCCCCCGGTAGTTCCTATATCCTTGGTGCTGGTTGGTTCGCAATTGTGGCAGCATATAATGGGTTGCTGGTTAACCTAGTTCCTGTATTATAGTGTTTACGGCCGCTCTACCCTGCACTTTTGCATTATATGCACATGTTTATGTTGAGTGTCTTATTATGTTAGAGATGGCACAATACATCTGGTTGAGGGCACATGTAGAACTAGTGTGACCTGGATTCTTACACTTAGTACAATACACCTGTTTAGACGGATCATAAGCTACGTTCTTACTTGCTTTCAACCATTCCAGGTCCTCTGTAAAACCTCCAACTTTGTGCTCTAACTGTAAGGCCATCACAATTACAGCGTCAAATGTCATTCCACCCACACAGCGAATGATCATGATTTGTCTTAACTGTGGATTCAGTCCGTTAATGAACCGTTGTGTTATGATATCATCTGGTAGATTGGCATGTGCCGGAGGTAGCTACCTTAAGTGATTTCTAAATAGTGTCGCATACTCCTGGACACTTTGGTGTGGTTTCTTTCGATTGTTCTACAAATAGTTAAAGATTTGTGCAGGGTTCTTCTTCAAACGGAACCTCTGTAAGAACGCGTCTCTCACATCATCATAATTACCAAAATGATTAATATCATATTCAGTCAACCATCTTGCTGCTTCATTAACCAATGTGGCGTGAAATACAATGGCCTTGTATGCCGGATCCAGTGGATGATTCAACACTGCATAACTGATCTCGAATGTGCGAACATGTGCGTCGGGCTCATCTCTCGGAAATCCACCAAATTTTGTATATGTCACTCCGGTTGGAATCGATCGAGGTGGAATGATTGGTTGTGGTTGCTGCTGTTGCTGCTGCTGAAACTGTGGTTGCAGCTGTGGGGGTGTTTGCTGTTGTGACTGTGAACCACTCATGATGCTATTGTGAGTAGTATTTTTGTTATCTGTATGTTGAGGGGGTGTCTCTTGTCCTTCAGAATCTGTATTATCCGCCTGCTCACCTTCCGATTCAAAAATGTCGTTGAATCTCTTACTTATCTCCAAATCAAATAGCCTATCCTCAGCTTTGGTATCGAAATTAGGTATGCTTGCCCCGAATAGTGGTGAACGTAATAAGGGTCCACCAGGCAGCATCGCACTATCACCGAAAAATTTCAAATTCCCACCAAATGGTACCGAACTTCCACCAGAACTTGTCGAACCTTCACCTAACCAGGTTACCCTTTCATCGGAAATGGTCTCACTTGGTAACACAACTTTATCACCAAAGATGGTCAAATTCTGACCAGATAGTGTTGGACTAACTCCGCACTGTGTCTCTGTACACCTAGAAGTCACTGTACCTTCTCCAAAAGGCATCGGATTCACACTAGAATTTACCGGCATCTCATCATGTGTCACCGAACTAGCAACAGAATCGCTATTGACTGGCTCCGATCCTTCTACAACTGGACTTACTGGCTTGCACTTCTACCACCCGAGGGTGTCCGTAATAAATTTGGAACTACCCAGGGATGTTGATCTCTCCTATACTTTGGATAGGATTCGCCGGAATGAGTAACCGGCATATATCACTTCTTCAATTAGCGGTTACTATTCTCCACTTACTGATTATTCCCAATTTTCCATCTTCCCACAGACGGCGCCAGTGTTAAAAACACTTTTGTCAATTCGCTTTTAATCTCGTTTCGGGTTCTTGGGGATTGCTAGGGGTCTGAGAGTGCAGAGGCCCTTTATTTGATTTTCCCAAATTAATTATTCAACTAAACAATCACTATACTACAAAGCAACAACTTCCGCTACACAGTTAATACGTGCAAGTTACGATTATCTTACACAATAACTTATCGCGCGAGTTAACACTCACACGGGCGCACAGACTTATTAATGTTAAGACAATGTTACTGTGTTAATAATAAATTACTGCAATTCAACAAGAATAGAATAACAGTACGCAAGATATCTGCAAATCTCCACACCATCTTCTCAGCATCGTCGCCCAGACAGAGTCTGGCGAACCCATCTCTCTCATGCCAAAGAATCACTGTAATGCCTTTTCATTAAAGGGTAAAAGTTACAACTATTTGCTATGCCTTTTTGGTGCCTGTGATATATTAAAAATACAATCCATTCCGGCGACCTTACACATACCACAAACAAATTCAAAGGAGAAAAAGGCACTATCCAATACAATGGGTAGAATGACATCGTCATGGAATTGGAGTTTTTGTAGAGATGGATGGTTGTGTTCTACAATATCAATCATGATGAAATAATTTTATAAATGGTTTTCTAAATTTTGTTCTAAAGATGGACAAGTTTGAGATCCCAGGTGATAGGAAGATGGAAAGAGTAGCCATAGCTTTGATGAATAGAGCAATGGTTAACATACGCAAGGATGATCCAATATAGCTTTTTGTATATTTGAAGATGATTATATGGTGGCTTCGATGTTTTAAGGCGTATTATTGTGATGAATTTATAGGCCTTATTGGATGAATGATATAATCATTTTGTTGATTTATGATTACCTTGTCTTGGCATGTTGGAAGTGGGGTGGGCCTCAATAGGAATAATCACAAGTTACAAGATCTTCCAACACAAACCTTAGCATACAAACCCTAAGACTCAAAAATAGATGAGTGAGAGATAGAGAGAGATAGAAAAGATTTACAAAGTGTACGATAAGCTAGGATGCTCACCTACACTATCTATATTCCAATGTCAATTCCCAATGTGTGAATATGATATAAACTGACGATATATGAATCTAGGTAGAAATACGAACTAGATGGAAGAGATTGGATGCCTAAGACATATGAAGAGTGTGTGTGTGTGTGTGTAAGAGAGAGAGAGAGAATATGGAGAATATGAATAGTTTAGAACACTTTTATAGCAAAACCCCAAATTCTCATTATCCTTAAATCAGAAACTAGTGAACTAACAAGTAAGGGTAGATGTATACTTGTTACTCATAGTATGTTGGCTAACAAAAACTCCTTGAGATGTCTCCAGATGTAGAGCACACCTCCTTCAAGTGTGTAAGAACATTTACTCCTAGTTGATCACCTCCAAGGCCTCCTTCAAATCACATTGAGCTTGAGTTGATGCTCCTTGAGTGATGATCTAACAATGAACTTGGTTCTTATTTTATAGCTTTAGAGATGTTTGAAAACCTAAAAGCAAAACACTAAAATCATCGTCTAAAAGCATTCATGCAAATTTAATGCACGGGAAGAAATAATGATGCCATTCAAGATTTCTTTGTTAAAAATAACAACTAGCAAAAATAATTTTGTAGTGCGCTAATGCATTTTCCAAGTATCGAACCATGATCACATGTGTGGGAGGTGTTCAGCTCAGCCAAGGCACCCCACATTATTGCTTGAAGTTATTCTAGAAAGAAATTTTATTATGGCTACTAGAGTTGGACTATTTTGACTTGATTCCAACAATACCCCCTTGAACATCACAATGGTACAAGGTTCAATAACCTGCAAAACATTTTTTGAGTATTCTTGCTCAATGCTTTGGTAAAAAAATCTTCAACATTCTCACTTGTAGGTATGTAGACTAGCTCAATGTGCTTCTTAGATACCTGCTCTCAAAAATAGTGGTAATGAACCTCTATATGATTTTTCCTAGCATGATGAATAGGGTTCATTGCAATAGCAATAGCACTTTGACTATCTGAAAATATATGAATTAGAAGATGAACATGAACATCAAGATAACTCAAAATCTTCTATAACCAAACCGATTCAAGTGTAGTTGTAAAGGCAGCCTTGTACTATGCTTGACTTGAAGATGTAGCAAGTGTAGACTATTTCTTGAATAAGAGATAAGAAAATCTCCTAGATGAAAACAATATCCACTTGTGCTTCTTCTTGACTCTTTATCACCTACCCAACCAAAATTTGAAAAACCTTTAAGTAAGAAATGTGAAGACTTTGGAAATGTTGGGGATGTAAGGGTCATGTGACCTTACCCCCATATTCATATATATACATCATATATAGAGCATTGCCTCAAGAGAGATCATTATGTGGGTTTCTAAGCTCCCACGCATGTCCGCGCGTCGTTCCTCTCTTCTCTCTCCCTCCATCTCCTCCTTCCTCCTCTTGTTCTGCACACCAAAGCCCTTCATTGGTATCAGAGCATGCTGAAGGCTGGTGTGCAAGAAGCTTCAATGGAAGCTTAGGTCACAAGAGGTAGAAGTGCAGGTCGGCATCTCTCAACAGAAGTTCAGTATTTTGGTCATAACTCGAGCTAGAAAGCTCGGATTGATGCGTTTTAAAGTTTTGTACGTAGCTAACACAGAGGGCTACAAGTTCACAGAACAGTGCAGAACTTGCTTCGGACTTCTGAAGTGCCGAAAATTCGAAAAACGCAGAGAATTGTAGAAGGTGAATCTACATTGAATAGGACAACAGGTCGGTTTTTCTGTCATAACTTGAGTTCTACAGCTCGGAATGCGATGATTCAACTTGCTGCTTGTAGCTTGGAAAGATAGCTACAACTTTGTAGAAGAACTCAGATTCAGATTTTCAGTGCAAAGTCACCGAAACTGCAAAATACAGAGTAGCAGTGTTGTAGGTGATAGTGAAATTGACAGCAGGTGCTTGTTTTATGCATATCTTGAGCTACGCACCTCCGATTGAGGTGTTCTTTATCTCGTTGCGTAGCCAAGAGTTAGATCTTGAAGTTTTCTGAAGATCAAAAGTTCAGATTCAGAGGTTATCACTTCCGAAACAGCAAAACACAGAGCAGTACAATTTTGCCCAAACAACCCTAATTGCACTTGGAGGTTGAATTTGCTTTGGAACTTCTTCGAGAGAGAATTTTTGGTGTGCAAGCTCTTATTTTCAGAGCTTCAAGGTATTGTACATGTATGATCATTGTGTTAGCTCCTCCATATGAGAGTAGAGCATGATCTTGTCACTTGTTTGGCATGTAAGATGACATTGTGGTATACTCTTTTTGAGGTTTATGTCATCATGAGTTTGATCATGGATGTATAGTAGCATTGTGGTCTATATCTTGATTATGCCACTTGGTTACGGATTTACTTTCCGGTTGCACATACTTTTGTGAGAGTTGACATTGGATCGTAGTTGGTACTTGTATCTTTTGTTTTCTTTGCAGGTACAGGATCCAGATTGGAGCCTCAGTTACACGTTTGTTTGTCACCGTTATTAGCATTTGGTCATTGATTGATATGTATTTGCCAGTTTGATTCTTGGCATATGTGGATGGTGATTCCCGCATGGTTATTTTGGTTCTAGAGTCCATTTTACAGAGGAGATGCTGCCAAAATTTTGACAGCTTTTATGCTAGAAAGGAGCTCTAGTGGATCTTGAAGCTTGTGTGATAGCTTTGGATCATTGATTATCTCCATTCATTTGGACTTGGTCACAGGTTATTTGTGATAGGTTGGACCATCTTGCAGGATTCATTCTTGAGTGGGAGGTGCATCACCATTGTATTGGCGTGTATTGCCATTAGTTTTTTGGCACATGTAGTTGCCATTATCTTCTTGATTTGATCAGTGACAGGTGGTGACAGATTACTTATTGTTCTTCATTATTGGTTATCTTGTTTGATTGCTCAGTTTACAGGGGATACTCTGTCGAATTTTTCCTAGGATTCTTTCACATCTATTTGGTCACTTTGGATACTTGGTGAGCACGCTTATGCTCATGGTTTTATGTGCAT
Source organism: Ceratopteris richardii (assembly GCA_020310875.1). NCBI lineage: Eukaryota > Viridiplantae > Streptophyta > Polypodiopsida > Polypodiales > Pteridaceae > Ceratopteris > Ceratopteris richardii. The sequence goes on from CM035407.1 coordinate 104,416,063, forward strand.
GCTAGATGCATGGTTATGTGAGATGTGGTTCACATGGTTTTCTTCTCCAGTGAGACATATATGATGTGAATTATGCATATGGATATGCAGGTGTGATCCTATTGAGGATAGAGTATTGTTTCTAGTCTCTTAGTACATTACTAGTCTCTTGGATTGCCAGCATGGTGTCTTCTCGATTTGATGGCACTGACTTTCCGAGATGGAAAGCTCAGATGTGGCATACATTGGTTCGTGCAGGGTTACACATGTATGTGCATAGAGATGCACATAGGCCTCGTGACATGCCCGACCACGTATGGATGGATATGGATGCATTGGCGAGCTCCACTATCCGATTACAGCTTGTGGATTCTATATATGAGTCTGTTATGTATGAGGAGACGAGTAGTGCATTATGGCAGAGACTACATGATATATATGCGAGTCCATTGAAGCATGTGAGACATAGATCACATCGACGACTTCGATGTTGGCATTGTGGTCATGAGGGCCATATTCGACGACGTTGCTTCAGGCGGATGCGACGACGACATCAGAGATATGCACGTGATGCAGGTCAGGTAGTGACTTCAGGAGAGTCTATGGCAGTTGATTATGCCAGTGATGATGATATCATTTTCTCCTATGGTTCATCTTTGGATTCCTCTTATTCATTGGATGGCACACATATGGCTTGGTTGCTTGATGCATTAGCCAGTTTTCATGTTACTCCACATCGTGAGTGGTTTTGTCGATTCTCAGGTGAGAGTCGTGGATGTGTGCACATGCCTGATGGTACAACATATGACATTGAGGGTGCAGGAGATATATGCCTTATGCTACCTAGTGGAGCATCACTTATACTCAGACATGTACGCTATGTGCCTTCATTCCCTATGAGCTTGATTTCAGTTAGCCAGTTACAGGAGAGCAGATATTATGCATTCCTTGGTGATCATCATTTTCAGTTGCAGTTGGGACAGCTTATGCTTGTTAGAGGTGCTAGGATTAGGCACAGGTATCCACTGCAGGTACTTCATGTGAGAGACAGTCTCGTCTCAGTGGGAGTTCAGCCTTATGTGCGATGTGAGACTCGTCATGTCTCATTCTGTCTACCTATAGATAGGTCTATGGACATTCTTGATGCACATGTATGGCAGGATTCAAATGCTCAGATGGATGCATATGTAGAGCAGTTTTGGATGCTCATGATGCTTATATAGAGCATGGTTTGGTTGATCATATGGATGCTCATATGGAGCATACTTCAGATGATCAGTTGGATGCTTTAGAGCATGATGTGGATGCTCATGTAGAGCATTGTGATGATACTCAGTTAGAGTGTGATCATCAGTTTGATCTTGGTATTGATGTTGTGCATTTAGCTCATATGGAGCATGATGATACACTTGGTGTGGTAGAGCACGATAGCTCTCATGATACACAATGTATGGTAGAGCATATTAGCTCTCATGATGCACAGCTAGGTACATCCTTGGTTGTGAGCATGGCTGATTTAGATGCTGAGGATTCGACAGTTATGCAGTCATTCTTGGATTCGCTCATACCAGATGTTGACATAGATATATCAGGACATGTTGGTCTTGATAATAGTGCTTTGGATGCCTTGGATATAGGCATGGCCGACATACTTAGGCTAGCCAGGATAGCACATGTTTCGTCAGCATTCGGGAGTCTGATGTATGAGTTGTTATGCTCGAGACCAGACATTGCAGTTGCTATTGGAGCATTTGCACTTGGAGTTGTCAGTCGTTCGATGATTGACATAGGCATAGAGCGAGTGGGAGCTTTGCAGGAACTTCATCAGTTCTTGCGTCAGTCATATATGAGCTCGACTCCCGTTGATATGAGTCTAGAGCAGTTTGAGGTGCATGGATACACCTTGTTCGAGGCGGTTGGTGTAGGCTGATCTAGTATGGGTAGAGATCCGGACTCTTCCTGTACATTAGTGTATAGTCCTACATCATTCTTTGTATGTGTTACCACTTATGGTCACATTGACCCTTAAGTGGGAGATTGTTGGGGATGTAAGGGTCATGTGACCTTACCCCCATATTCATATATATACATCATATATAGAGCATTGCCTCAAGAGAGATCATTATGTGGGTTTCTAAGCTCCCACGCATGTCCGCGCGTCGTTCCTCTCTTCTCTCTCCCTCCATCTCCTCCTTCCTCCTCTTGTTCTGCACACCAAAGCCCTTCAGGAAATACCATAACATAATTGGAACTTCACTTCAAATATCTAAAAATTCACTTAGCTACTTTCCGATGAATCTTAAGCAGACTATGCATGAACCTAGATACTTGAGAACCTACAAACTGAATGTCGAGACGTGTATTACTTAGATATATCAAGCAACCTACTGCTTGACTATATAGTGTAGCATCAAATGGTTTTGAATATACCTTTGACTGTAATGACACAATGACATCCATAGGTATCTGCATAGGCTTGGAATCTATCATCTCAAATCTTTCCATCAACTTCTTAATGTATTTCTTTCGTATCATGTAGATACACTCATCTTTGTACTTGAACTCAATCCAAAGATAATAATGCAAAATACCTAAATCATTTACATCAAATGTATGATTAAGTTATGCTTTAAAATACTAAAGTTCCTAATCCTTGGGACTTCATGCTATGATCATATCATCAACATATATGATAATAATAATAATCAAAACATCCTTTTCAGCTTTAACATAAAGAGTGGGAGTTGCATCTAAGTTTTCAAAACCAATAGATAGAAGATAGACATGTATCTTCTCATAGCAAGCTCTTGGTGCTTGCTTTAGTCCATACAAAGCTTTGATAAGAGTGCATACTAAATGCTCTTTACATGTCTCTTCAAAACCTTCTAGTTGCTAAACATAAACATCTTCATGTAAATCACCATTAAGAAATTCAGTTTTGATATCTAACTGGTATACTTTCCAACCAAAGAATGGAGCTAAAGAAAGTATTGTTTTGACCACTGCCATTCTAGATGTAGGTGCAAAAGTCTCTTCATTGTCAATACCTTTCTTTTGTGCATAACCTTTGACAATTGATCTTGCTTTATCTCTTTCTATGGTACCATTTGCCTTTCTTTTGATTTTGAAGATCCATTTAACACCAATAGCTTTTGAAAACTAGCTAGGTCATTCTCATCTGAAGTAAGAGCTAAAATATTATAAGTCTCAAGATGTTTGGCATAATTTACCTAGTCTTCTTGTTGTCTCCTTTTTTGACTTTTGGTTCTTCCAATGTATTCATTTATACCATTGTCCTTTTAGGTTTGATATAAGCACTTTGGCGTATCCTTGAAAAGTGGTGGAATCCTTTTTGGTTATTGAGTAGATCTTTCTTTTGGAACTCTAGAACCTTCTCCAACTTCATAAGTCGAAACTCCAAGAGGTATTGATGATGGACTACGTACTGATGTTGGTAATGAAACTCTCTCTTCACCTATACCTCTTAGGCTCTTAGAAGGTTCATCACCCCCTTTGTATGACTAAATATAGGAATCCAGTTCCTTGTAAAAAATGCATAGTCATCTATTTTTATTAATTCTAGAATCTCTTCCTTCTTATCATAAATCTGATTTTTTTCAATATATGCATTGCATGAGAGTAAGATATCACCTATATTTGGAACATATAATATATATCCTTTGCTTTAAATTGCATAACTAATAAAGAATTCTTTAATGGCTTTCACATCCAGCTTACCATGATCCTTCTTCTCAATGAGAACATAAGTTGGGGAACCAAATATTTTGAAATATCTCACATTGGGTTTCTTTTAATAATAAGATTCATAAGGTGTGATGACCTTCAAAGTTTTTATGGAAGACCTATTTATAATGTGATTAGCTATATGTACGGCATCAAACTAAAACTTGGGAGAAAACATTTTGGGTGAAATCATACTATGCATCATCTCAAAAAGTAGCCTATTCTTTCTCTCTACAACACCATTCTGTTCTAGGGTGTAAGAAATAGTGAGCTGATGAGAGATACCTTTGTCTTCAAGAAAAGACTTAAAGTCTTTAGAAATGTACTCTCCTCCTCTATCACTTTACAAAATTTGGACTTTTGTCTGACTTTTATTTTCAATCATAGCTAAGACCTCCTTAAAAGTAGGAAAACCCTCTGGCTTCACTTTAAAGACTGTAAATCCATGAATAACTTGAGAAATGATCAGTAAAGATAACAAAGTACCTGAAACCTTGAATGGAATCTATTCTCATTGTACCATTCACATTTGAATGTGTGATCTGCAACTTCCTTGTGGTCATGATGTATCCATGCATCTTGAAAGGTAGTTTGCGAAGCTTTCCTTTAAGACATCCTTGACATGACTCTACATCACAAAAAAAGTAGGCAAAATTTCCACCATACCTAGATCTTTGATATGCTTGAGAGATGTGTAACTGATATGACCAAATCTAGCATGCCATAACTTCATGCTCTCCTTAGGTGTACTAGACCTAGCCACATTAGCGTGACTTATTTTGGACAATACAAACATGCCACTTTTGTTGTAACCTTGAAGTCAGATGCTCGTCATTAGGTGAGATGATCTCACATGAATCTTTCTTTAAAGTAACTTTATAACCATTTGACAAGAAAGTAGAGATAGAGAGAAAATTCTTCTTCATCTTTGGAACATAAAGAACATTGGAAATTATGAAATTTCCACCTGCTTTGTACTTAAGATTCACTTCTCCAACACCTAGAACATCAAATCATGACCATGTGCAATGGTCACTCTTCTGCCTGAAGAGTTAGAAACGGAAGAAAATAATTTTCTACAATATGTCATATGCTTAGTAGCTCTAGAATAAAAAAAAATCCAAGAATTATCTGAGATTTCATTGAATGCTGCTTGATCAGAAGCTACATTTTCAATGGTAACACATGCATATGAATCTACCTTTGAAGATTTATGTTTTGAATCATCTTCGACACTATTAACTGATGCTTTCTTATTCTCATTAAAAATCCTTGTTCTACATTTTGTTATGAAATGACCTGGTTTATTATAGTACTGGAACACTTCTTTCTTTGAACCACATGTAGTCAAAGACTTTTCTTTAGATGTAGAGGAAGCATTAGGAGAAGGACTCGAAGAATTTGGATAAGAAGACTTATTTTCTTTCTTGGAGTGACGATTCTTCTTCTCCTTCTTTGTCTCCTTCTTTGAAAGATGATAACATGGCTTCATCATTCTCTTCCATACTCTTTTGTTGATCTTCATCTTGAAGTAATGGGAACTGTAGTTCTTCAAATGAAATTTCTCTATCTCTTGTAGAGAGAGATAAATAAATAGTGAAAGCACAATATGCAGATGGAAGTAAGTTTAGAAGTGTATTTACCATCTCTTCATCTAAAATGTTGACTCCAACATTGAGTAAATGATCTCATAAATCTTTGAGCTTCAAAATATGTGTTTGAACTGATTCACCAACTTTCATCCTTGTGTTGTCTAGTTGTCTCCTTAGATGAGCTTTCCTAGTAAGGTTTGTGCTCTAATAGAGATTCTCTGACTCCAACCAAACCTATCGAGAGGTTTTGCATAGCTTGATTTGGGGTATCTTATGCCTCTTGACTTCCATAGCAATATATGAGTAGCTTGTGCATGCCTTGAATCCCATTTGGATTGCTCTTTTGTAGGAAGTAATCTCGTAGTAGTATGGACCCTTGATGATGAAGTAGTTCCTTCTTCTTCACTAACCTCTTGTTGAGCAAAAATAGGAACAAGGGTTCTTCTAGTAGATGAAGTCGCCTCTTCTCCAACTTGTCTTAGCCTAGGATAAGTGCCATTGAAAATATTCCAGAAGTCCTTTGATAGTAGCAGTTTCATCATCATAAAACTCCACAATGGATAATTAGATATTCGTTTAAGCTTGTCTTCATTCTCAAGTCTATACTCACTCATCTTGTTAAGGGTGTATGTCATCTATGCTCTGATACCAAATGTTGGAAGTGGGGTGGGCCTCAGTAGGAATAATCTCATGTTTACAAGATCTTCCAACACAAGAACCTTAGCATACACACCTTAAGACTCAAAAAGAGATGAGTGAGATATAGAGAGAGATAGGAAAGATTTTCAAAGTGTACCGTAAGCTATCATGCTCACCTACAATATCTGCATTCCAATGTCAATTTAAAATGTGTGAATATGATACAAATTGAGAATATATGAATCTAAGCAGAAATAGGAACTAGATACAAGATATTGTGTGCCTAAGAGGTATGAAGTGTGTGTGTGTGAAAGAATATGGAGAATATGAATAGTTTAGAATTTTTTTGGAATTTTTATTATCCTTAAATCCGAAACTAGTGAATTAACAAGTAAGGAAAGATATACAACTCTTACTCACACTATGATGGATGACACGAACTTCTCGAGATGTCGCCAGATGTAAAGCACACCTCCTACAAGTGTGAGAACACTTCCTCCTTGTTGATCACCTCCAAGACCTCCTTCAACTTGCGTTGAGCTTAAGTTGATGCTCCTTGACTGATGATCTAACAATGAGCTTGGTTCTTATTTTTTAGCTTTAGAGCTTCTTGAAAAGATAAAAGCAAAACACAATGATTGCCATCTAAAAGCATTTGTGCAAATTTAATGCACACAAAGAAATAGCATTGTTGTTCAAGATTGTTATGTAAAAAAAACGGTAAAAAGTAACTCCGTAGTGCATCAATGTGTTTTCATGGAATCAAATCATGATCACATGTTTGGGAGGCATTTAGCCTAGCCAACGTGCCCATGTCATTGCTTGAAGATTTTCTGGAAAGAAATTACCTTATGGCCACTAGACTTGGACTATTTTCACTTATTTCCAACATGTCATAGGTCTTAAATGAGGATTGTGAAGCTTTGCAATGGGTCTTTCATCAAAATTGTATCCTTCAAACTCTTGGTGGGAGTATGAAAGAGAAAGGAAGTGTTTCTACTTAGCATGTGCCACCTTTAAGTTTAATTAGAAATTGGCCTCGAATTTGAAGACATTAACATATTTTTGCTATAGAGGATCCATGATGTTGCCATGCCTATAGTGAATGGAGCTTATTCAAAACCTTGATCACTAGGTGATGGATTAAACCACCAAACAAGAATTTGTTAGATGAGATCTTCCATCCCATTTTTGAAAAACCTTTGATAAATCTTCACATTTTTGCCTCACACATAGTGTCATTTCATAAAGAAACTCATGAACCTATACATTGTGTCTGTATGGAAGGTCAAACATCAATTTGAACTCTACTATGCTATTGGGACAATTGAAAATCTAACTTCAAACATGAAAATACATGGAGGACATGTTCTTACTAAGAAAGAATGAACAAGGTGTTCATAGAAATTGTCTATACTTGGAGCAAAGGCAAGGCACTTCCTCTCTAAAAAAATCAACAATGCAACTAACAAACACATAACCATGCAAACCAATAGGATAGAGCAGAAGAAATGAAGGGATTGAATAATCTAGTTAAGGACCATGAGGCTATTTGAAGAAAAGAAAAAGTATAGGTCTCCCATGAGATAGATAGTATCTTTCAGATGTGCAACAAGGGATCATGGTTAAATAAAGACATCAGGGTTCTTTCAAACTAATTTCCAAAATTTAGAAAACATTTCCCCAAAGTATGGATAGAGAACAACATAACACATTACATGGCAGAGTTCTAAATATTTATCTTCAACAAGGTTATCATTTGCAATAAAATATGGCTTGCATATATTTGTGTTTATAGAATTCCATTGTTTTTAATGGAAGCACATGATCTACAATGGTCTATCTTTCTTAAAAAAAAAATAATGGTGATCCAAGAATTTAGAGCACTCAAGGAATGGATAATGTTGGAGTTAGACATATGCGCAAGCACACGAACAACACAAGGAAGAAGAAGAAGAAGGTTGGAGTACAACACACAATACTGAATGTATCACCACTAGAACTTACAAAGATAAGTAACTCGTTCGGGCCATAGGCATATATACAAGCCAAGGAAAAAAATCTCCTAAAGAGGGCAAAAAGTGCCCCAACGGTCCTAGTGTGCTCACATACATCACTAGACATCTATATCAACAAATCCACCCCTAGGAGTGATGCGGTGAACACAGAGCTAGCACTCATGTATAAGGAAGTGACAAGCTATGTAGAATCAATCCACAAAAGGAAGTAAGCCCAAAGCATTGCGGAAAGCTTCAAACTTCTCCTCGGGCAGAGCCTTCATGGAAAGGTTTACAATGTTCTCCTATGTGGGCACATATGCCAAGTTGATCTCTCCAACAGAGAACCTCTTCCTGACATAATAATAATGCACCTCAATGTGCTTAGTGTGAGCATGGAACACAAGGTTCCTGGCAACTGCCAATGTGTTATGACTGTTAGTGAAGATGGTGGTGGCAGAAGACTGATCAACACCCAAATTAGCCATAAGGCATCTGAGCCACACACACACTCAACAATCACTATGAAAGTTGCCTTATACTCAACCTCACAACTAGAAGTGGCCATAGTAGGCTGCTTCTTGCTCAGCCAAGATATGCATGATCTACCAAGCATGAAGCAAAAACCACTAGTGGACACATGAGTGGCATAGCAACCATCCTAGTTAGAGTCAGAAAAAGCATGCAAATCTGGTAGAAGTAATCCCCCTGGGATAAAACAACCCAAGTAGTTGGATACCACTCAAGTAGCGAAAGATGCAGCTAAACGCCTACCAATGCCTAGACCTACTGATCTGTGCAACAGGAAAGTGAATATATATTCGAGTAATATATAAGTAAATCAAACATCCAATAGGTTGGTGATAGAGAACAGCATCAAATGCATCGCCAACATCATGAAGACTCAATCAGAAAACATGTGTTCCATAGGAGTGGCAATAGGTTTATAGTCTTCAAGGCTAAAATGATGTAATAATGTGTCAATATATTTTTCTTGACACAAAAGCCATTCCACTATCAACATGCATAAACTAAATGCCCAAATAATGATGCAAATGCCCTAAATCAGACATCTCAAATGAGACATGCATGCACCAAAGAAACTCCCCTACCACATAGGGTACTCCATGACTCAAATTTAGGGATTTTTCGAAATTTTGGATTCTCAAATGGTCACTAACATCATCTATAGTGTCATAGGCAATGTGATTCCTCCTATTTCAACTAAAAGCTTGCAAAATTCCAAGATAACGATGTATGGGACTTCAATGAAATCGATCCATAATTGTTATTTTCTCAATGTCAACCAATCAAGCCTCAAGTGTTTAACAAATACCCAATTCCATGGTGCACAAAACACTCCTATAATTGCCCCACAATCTTCATATGACCCATAGACATAATCATCAAATCACCTTGGTTTTCGTTCCTGTATTCTATACTGCCCTTATCCTTCAATCAAAGTAATAGTGCACACAAACCCTTCAATGCTACTCCATACCCACTACTTTCCACAAATGATGGCCCTAGGGACTTTTGTACCCATATTCAAAAGACCTTATTTTCAATGTAGGTGAACTCCATGTGTTCTATTCCTTACCTATCCAATGTATCAAATTCCTTAATCACTTCAAGCATGGAAACAAAACCCTATCTTGCACCTGCATGATGCCTCAAGCCTCACTTCAATCCAACACCAAAATGAGCTTCTTCTAATAACCCTCACTTCTTTTCAATGCAGACATCCTCTATTCAATACCACAAGTAGGAAAATAGGACAGCACTTGACTCACCTATCTAAGACTGTCAGACAAATACTTTGCAAATTCCTATAATTGAGCCTCTTTCTCACTCCACTCTCTTGTTCTATTCTTGCTTGCAATCCTTCCTATCTTTCTTCACCTCCATCGATAAGAAATAGTGCTTGATGATGCTCTCAGCATGCACATTACCTCATGGGAATATGCTCAAGTGCTTTGTGTGAGAACATGAGTGATGCACAAGAATCGAACATACACTTTTACATATGGACTTCCTCACTTTCTTTTTTTAAGAAACAACCCTACTAAAACTAGGTACGGTATCCAAAATAGCAAGAAAATAATCCTAAAATGAAATGATGTACGGTATCCAAAATAGCAAGAAAATAATCCTAAAATGAAATGATGATGAAATGCAGTTGCATATAGATTTTACCGCCTATTCCATAGCTAAAATAGGGAGAAAAGTCTAAAGAAGATAATAGAAATATGCAAAAATAGGCTTCAAAAAATAAAACAAATATCCCATCTCCAAAAACGTGTTGTTACCACCTCTCCTAAGCTTCAAGCTTCAATGGAGACCTTGAATGGTAGCACATCCCTAGCAATGGCCCAAAAAGTGTTTGTAGACCTGCTTGGACAAGTGAAACAAGCATTTAGTGGTTTTAGATCAACTTTAATTTGCCAATCTAGGTATGTTTACCTCATTCAAGTTTAAGATGATGTAGTTCACAAAGCTATGGAACTCAAATTTTCACTGAGGAGGAAACTCAGCCCAAACACAAGTAGTGGCACTAAAAGGCAAGAAACATGTGAGAAAAGCATTATAAGACACTTACCTTAGACAGATATGGGATAGGGTCACCTGAAGAACACGATGGAAGCTCCACAAGAAGAATGACATGAGAGAAATAATCAAAAAGCTAGGTGTACAAATTCTGATTCAAATGGGAGAAGATTATGTCCTTTATACTCAAGGACTTGGCCCTTTTCACATGATTTTTGGACTAGAAATACTTAAAAATGTTTTTAGAGCTTATTTATCTTTCAAAATAAGACCTAAAATTCATCAAAAAATATATAAGGTTGAGGAATCACTCTCGTGGATTAAGGATTCCTTGGAATTTACAAAAGTGGAGTGTACGCTCATCAAATCCTCTTTCCAAGGTTAAAAGTATGCATCAAATGCTCAAAATTGAGGCATATATGAGAAGTGGTGCCTATGTATCCCAAAACTTGGAATTGGATTTAAAAAATTACTTGGCTTCTTCCAAAGTGATGTATCATTCACTTTATGCCCATATCTAGAAAATTTTGGTCGGCCTCTTTACTTTTGCACTCTTGTCTTGAGGTATTTACTTTATTCCTCTCATTCTTGCAACACTTGCTTACATAAATTTAAAATTGTGTTCTTTTTGCCTAAACTTTAGGCACCTTATAAGCATGTTTGTGATTATTGTATTTTTGGTAAATTGTAGCATTCTTTTTTGCAAAGGTGGGATAGCAAGAGATGAAAAAAAACTATAGATTTTTCATAGCGATGTCTAAGTCCCATGCACACACCCTCAATTCGGAATCACCTTTTTTTTGTGGCTTTCATAGATGATTCCCATAGGGAAGCATAGTTCTATCCATTGAAAGCACATCTCAAAGTTTTAATGTGCTTCAAATAACCCCTAGTTATGGCTGAAAATTTGTTACCTCGTAAGACATGCACCCTCCATTGTGATTTTGGGGGTATGTATCATCTGACTTTAATACATTTTAGGCTAATCATGGGATAAAACATCAATGTATAGTTCCATACACACCTGAACAAACTGGATTTGCTAAAAGGACAAAATAGCTCTCATGGAAACAGAGAGCAACATGGTCAAAAGTCATGCTTTACCACATAGCTTCTAGCTTGAACTTGTTGTGTGTGTTTGTAGCATATGTACTTAATAGGTCCTAGTAAAACAACACATTCTATCACTCTTTATGAGGTTTATCATGACTGAAAGACATTCTTTACTCATATGCATGATTTATTTTGCTTGGCAGGTGAAAGTTCCCTTGATTTTAGTGCAAATTGAGGTTGCTCAAAACTCTTAGCAAAGGGAAAAAGGAGATAAGTCTCCCTATACAAGATGGGAGCTGAATTCGTTTTTCACAATGCAAAAAAATTATCAGATAATCAAATTCCAATAGAATCATGGTATGTACAATCCCTTCAATAGTGCACTATAGGATGCAATGTAAATTGGTCAAAACGAGTGTCTATTGGGTTTCTTTGTTGGGCATGATAGCCTATCCACTTGCCTGCAATACATGCCTTGATATTCTGACCTACCTCTTACTTCATGGCTCTAAGAAGATATTTGTTGAAATCATTGGATGCTTCTTTAACAAAAGCTTCCTATCGTTCTTCAGAGTGAGCATCAAAACTTTCATGCCCTCTCTCCATGGTTGCAGGTCAGGGGAAGCTCCGCACCAATTTCTCTTTCCAAGAATAAGTGAAGGAGGTGAATAGATAAGGCGAGGGTGAGCATGAGCCATATCATGAGAGTGTGAGATGGTGAATACCCATTGAGTGGATGCCCATTCCTTGGGTTGCACGTCAATTCATGTTGTAGGTGGAGTGGTGGTCCTCCAATTTGTCTTGCAATGAGGGCAAATATGTGCCCTTCTTGGCCACCAAGGGGCGAGTTTGAAACCTAGGAATGGTAATTCCTAGGTGTGGCACCAAATCACCCTCTTTGCAAGAAGGATGAGGTGGGTGATTGCCAAAATATAGACAAAATGATGCCCTCCTTGGCATCAACATCCCCATGCCTAGTGTTGTATATTCATAGTGTTACACAATTCAATCCCCACCTTCATGTTCAAAGGAGGCATTAGCTAGCTCAAAAGGTATGTAGTACACCCGATTACCTTTGTTAAATTGATGGTCATTCAAGTGTATCCTTTAGTGAGGCAATTTCTTGGCCTATCTAGATTTCCAATGAGCATACATATTAATGTATTTCTAATGTTTACATACATGATTGACTTTTTTATTAGAGAGCTGGCATTGAAGAGGCTAATAATATGCCTAAATGGTTTGTGAAAACTTCGAAGATAGCAAGTTATATGCATATTTGCCATATCATACATGTTCAAGATTTACATAGTGCTTCTTTTGCATGACATTATTATGTAATGGTTGGTTCTTGTCTTTGTGATGAGAGTGAGCGTATCTCTTTTGATGAAGTAGATAACTAGCAAAAAGGACATTGCAACTAAATGGTTATATAAGCTAAAATGTAAGCTTTATAGAATAGTTAATTTTTATAAGGCACATGTTTTTGAACATAGTCCAATTAAAAGAACCTTGTATGCCAAGCATGACGATGATATACTTGTGATCATGGTTTTCTATGTAGATGACATGCTGCTTGCATATTGCTAAATTAAAGCATTACTTGCATGCCTCAATTGAAATTTCAAATTTAGGGTTCTTGCATCATTATTTGGGAAATCAATATTTCAACATTTATTGAGGAATTCCATTGTGTCGAACAAAATAAGTTGACACATAATTGTAGAGATTTAGCCATGTGGACTACAAACCCATTGCCACTCCTATGGAGATAGGATTATGGTTGTGTCTCCATGATGCTCAAGATCCATTTTGTTGTTGTTCTATAATAATATTCTATTGGATGCTTGATTTACTTATGCATAACAGAGCCGTATATTTAGTTTGATGTCTCTCCGATGAGAAGATATATGCATATCCCAAGAGTTGATCATTGACAAGAATTTGAGCATATCTTTTGCTACTTGTGTGGTACCCCCATACTTGGTTGTTTTTCCCAAGGTGGGATCGGTATCGTCAAATTTACATGCTTTTTTAGATCTGCATTGGGCTGGTTTCTATGATACTTGTGTGTCCACAAGTTGTTTTTGCTTCATGTTTGGTAGCTTGTGCATATCATAGCTGAGAAAAAAGTAGCCTAATATGGCCACCTATTTGTGAGGATGAGTACAATATAGAGTTCAAAGTTATTAATAAGTGTAGGTGGCTTAGACATCTTTTGGTTCATTAGGGTGTTGGTCAGTCTTCTACTACACGATCTTTATTCACACTCAAAGTGCACTAGAAGTTGTGAGAAACCATGTGGTCCATGGTCCCAAAAAGAACATTGAGGTGCACTATCATCATGCCAAGGAAAGATTCTCTATTGGAGATATCAATTTTGCTTATGTATTCACACACGATATGGTTGTAGACCTTTTTTTGCCTGCATTTCCACCAAATCATTTAAATTATTAAGGTTCTAGCATTAGGGAAAAAGATATCATTCATGGCTTTGAATAAATCCGTCAAGGTCAAGGTTGTAGGTTATTGTAGAAACAAGTTGAAATACTAGAAACTATAAGAAATGACATAGTTCAAGTATAGATAACATTTAAAAGAGTGCTAAGGGGCGGATCATTTATCCTTAATGAAATACAAATATAATTTACATTTTGATGAACGAAAATTTTATCATCTTAACTTAGCAAGAAATTAATACTAGGATCAGCGATGAACATAGTGTGCAAAACAATAACTTTCTTAGAGTACTACAAAGATTAACACCTCTAAAATCATTCATGCACATATAAATGTTATAAAGTAGCTTGAACCAAGCTCAATTCAAGACATCATTATGGTCTTTTGAGAATTCATAGTGTGTGAAGGAGGCGATCTTGTGTTCACTCTCCTTAGGTTCCGTGAGGATATTACTTTGCAAAAGCTCCTTTAGAGCATTCTAGAAGCATCCTCAATTGAGTTAACTTCAGTGCAATGGAACTTAACTTCAAGTTAGGACATCTAATATATGTTCACTATATTCAACTAGGACACATGTTTAATTGAGATTATCGTGCATGTATGAGCTCTATTTTTAACTTTTGAAGCCACCTCTAATTGGAAATATAGTGGCTTGTTTGGTGGTGATTTGCAAATCCATTTCTTTCGTGTGGCACATAGTTCAACACATTGGTATTTGAGCTGATCTTGGTTCCGCAAGTTATGGTGGTACTCTAACTATGGAAGAGGGTATTTTTGCACGTGTGTGGAAATATGTACTAGGCCTATGCAAATGCTATGCTTATCTATAGGTCCAAATGGTGAGAATCTTCCCCAAATATGATTGATCTCTCTCCTAAGCATCAGTGTGTGCACAATGTTGATCTCACACATATAATGCCCATATGTGATCTTTCTAACCGCTATTGTTGGGCATATGCAATCTCCAAGTATATGTAATAGCGTTTCCAATCCAAATTGCTTATCATGTGGGTTCAATATGCTCAAGAACAACCCCATCATGTAACTTTCACCATGAGAAATCTTTGGATTCCTCCAACTCTAGCCCCATGAGCGACAATTATTGGATATTTTGTTCTTCAACTCCATGCATGGGTTTGAAAACCTTTCTTCTTGCACATCTTTTGTGGATCCGTTTCTGAGAAATTATGTATGAATAAGAGGTGGACGCTTTCTCCTTTGGAGCTTCTGATCGGTATTGAAGATATTTTCTCTTGAACAAATATACAAGCTACTTGGAGAAAGAGACATGAGAAAGAACGTGTATGGCTATTCCGAATGGACAATGAATTCAAATCTTTGTTTATGGGAATTACCCTATACTTGAATTTTTCTATGTCTTGTACCGTATATTTGAATTTCTCTATTTTTCCATTGAAAGAGTAAATGTATGGAGAAATCTTGAAAGATAAGAGAAATATCAAATGATGATTCGTTATTCCTTGGATTTGGGTAACAACTAGACAATCATTAGTAGGCTATGAATATTTGTATAATTGGTTTTGATTTCTTCTTGATTTGAGATGAATTTAATATAGTAGATGGAAGGATTCAATAATCTCGCAATATCATGGCTTGTAAAAGTTACATTTGAAGCATAAGGATATATTTTGCATGCTTGAAGAAAATTACATGAAGGAATAAGATATCCATAGTTAATCTACATGCGTTCAAAAGAGCATGATTCTCTTTGAAATATGCACAAAAAAAGGTTCATTGGGAGCACGAATTAAGGGCATATACTCCAATCTTTATATGAAACTAATGGAAAACTAAGGGGATTTTGAATAAGAAATGTTTATTAGGAAAGTTGCTTAAGTCTATGCATCATGTTAACAAGACATAACAAAGGATTGGACGTCTATGATAGTAATTAAGCTCGTGGATAGCATGAGATAGTTAGAATATGCATGTTAGAAGTCACGCATGCACATAACAGAAATTTAAAGTTTTGCGCTCTTAAAATTAAGGGTGGAAATAGTCACCATACAATAACTCCTCAACCGTTAGCCTTTCTTTTCCTAATAATAAGAAAATAAGTAGATATTTTGCACCATAAATGCATGTATATATTACAATTATATGCAATTTTATTACACTAACTAATTAAAATATTTAGTATATGTTCGAAGCTTTCCAAGCAAATGCTAGTCAAAGACAAGATTCCAAAATCATGAATACTTAGACACAAGGAGCCCACGATACAAAGACATGATTCCAAAATCATGAATACATAGACACAAGGAGCCCATGATACGAGAGAATCTCCAACTAAGTATCAATATATATATTTAGATATTTATTAAGAAACGTTTAATAGAATATTTCTAAGAGTATGGAAGTGGAAATGGATCAGGTACGGTAGCTGCATTCAATTTCCGATAATTGACACATATTCGTAGTTGCTTATTTTTCTTAGGAACGATAACAATGGGTGATATCCACTCATCATGTTCTACTGGTATGATGAATCCGATTTTTAATAACCTATCAAGCTCTGCCTTGACTTGTGCTACATAGTTGGGATTCATACGGTAGCTAGGTTGTTTAATCGGCTTGGCTTCTGGTTTGAGCACAACCCGATGCTGATAGATTCAAGAATCTAGACCTTTCATATCACGATAGTCCCATGCAAAAACATCAGAGAACTCATGAATAAGCTGTATCAAATCTGCTTGAAATGCTTCAGACAATCCTTCCTTTATCTTGACAGGTCACTGATTAACTTCATCCCCTAAATTATAGGTGATCAACTGATCTTCAGGAACATAGAGTTGACGAGGTTTTCCTAAATCATATTCACCGTACAAACTGTCGGATTCCAGTTATCTACAACAGATTGTAGATCAATAGTCCCTAAGGAGATTAAATCTATGTTATTCTTCAAAAATTCTTCTTCTTCGTCATCGGATAAACCATCTAACATATGAACTAGTTCTGCGACATAAGGTCTGGCATGTAATTCACAGGGCTGAATAGCATCTAATTTGACAACATATTTACGGTGGTTGTCCTTAAAGGTAAGTTCCTGTGCTGACCAATCTTGTATAACCTTAGCTTGTTTCAACCAAGGACGGCCAAAAAGAAGATTATAATCAAGACTAGATTTCGGTAATTCTAAGACGACAAAATTCATCTTAAACGTTGTACCCTGCAGAGTGATTGGGACATTCCGTACGAGTCCCAACGGATGAACTCGAGATTGGTCGGTAATTCTGACAAAAAACTGGACTGGTTCGATTTGCGTCCACCCCAACTTTTTACAAAGTGCTGCAGTAGCTATGTTTACACCAGATCCACCATCAATTAGTACTTGAGTAATCTTATGATTTTTGTACCATACTGTAATCAAGGGGACCGAATGATCCACCGTAGAGTCAGTTTCCGATTGTACCATTGCCGTTGCTAGAATACAGGAAGATCCCAGACTGAGCTGTTGCTGAAATTGTTGCCGAACTCCTGGTACTAATGCAAGTAACTGTCCAAGAGGAAGAGTAATGGACGCTTTAGATAAAATTTCCCATGCCTGATCTACTTGACTTGTACTTTTTACTGATTCTGAAGATGATGCGTCTGCTACTGGGGTAGAATGTTGTTCTTGCGAACTTTCATTTGATAGTGGACCTTGTGTCACCAGAATTGGATCTAGAAACACTATAGGCTCTGTTGTAGTCCATTGGCTAGCTTTGTCATACATTCTTTGTTGTTCACGTATGCCTGGTTCAAATACTTCTGCTGCTTGTTGCAGTGGCTTACCAGATCTGGTCTGAACTACTGCAGCTTGTGTTTCTAATGGTGAGATATAAACCATGTTCGTCATTGGGTTCTGGAGCTCTTTCTTCCTTTGATCATATTCCACCACATCTTTACAAAATCTTTGGATGTGTCCTAATTCACCACAAAAATGACAGCGAGGGGATGGCAAAGAATTACCGTCCTGTGATGTTCCGGTCTTCCAGCGGTTTGTATTGTAATTTGTATTCCTCTGTCCTCAATAATTTCTGTATCCTTGCGGCTGGTTGTTTCTCATTTGAGGAGGTACATAGTGAGCGGCAGGTTGCTCTGGTTCCTGTATAATAGCATTTATTGTTGCTCGTCCCTGCACTTTGGCATTATATGCACAGTTTTCGGTGGAATGTCCAGTTGTATTGCAGATAGCGCAATACATCTGATTAAGGGCACATGTGACACTGGTATGCCCTGGATTCTTGCACTTAGTGCAGTACATTTGTCTAGCCGGATCTTCTGCAACACTTTTACTGGCTTTTAACCACTCGAGGTCTTCGGTAAAACCTCCAACTTTATGCTCGAGCTGCAAAGCCATTGCAATAACCGCATCTAATGTCATAGCTCCCACACAACGGATGATCATAATATGTCGGAGCTGCGGAGTTAAACCATTAATAAACCACTGCATGATGACATCATCCGGTAAATTAGCATGTGCTGGCAGTAGTTGTCTCAAATGAGTTCTGAATAGGGTGGCATATTCCTTTGTTTGATTCAGCTTCTCTCTATTATTCTGCAAGTAATCGAAAATTTCGCCAGGGTTCTTCTTTAACTGGAATCTCTACAGAAACGCATCCCTTATCGCTTCATAGGTGCCGAAATGGTTGATATCATATTCTGTAAGCCACCTAGCGACTTCATTTACTAGTGTTGACTGAAATACTATGGCCTTGTATGCCGGATCGGGTGGATGATTAAGTACTGCATAACTAATTTCAAAGGTACGTACATGAGCATCAGGATCATCACCTAGAAATCCACCGAATTTTGTGTAAGTGACTCCTGTTGGAACCGGACGAGGTGGAAGTAGCTGTTGCTGTTGTTGTTGTTGTTGCCCACTCATGTTGGTTCTGTTACTATTTGCTGAGTTCTGAGGATGTGCTTCCGGTTCTTCAGAGTCTGTATGATGAGACTGCTCTTCTTCCGGTTCGAAAATAGCACTTAACCTCTTACGAATTTCTAATTCGAATAGCTTATCCTCTTCTGTGGTAGCAAACGTAGGTAAACTTGCTCCGAACAGTGGTGTCTGGAATGAAGATTCACTGGGAAGTATAACACTATCACCAGAAAATTGTAAATTATCTGCAACCAGGACCGAACTACTACCGGAATTAGTGGAACTTTCCCCAATCCAGGGTAGTCTTTCACCTTTAATGACTTCTCTGCGTAAGACAACTCTATTCTCGAACTAGTTCGAATCCTGACCAAGCATTCTTGCAGACTCAGAAGTTACTGTATCTTCTGCAGACTGCACCGAAATTTCACCGGAATCTATCGGAATTGTAGAATGTTCCATCGGAATGCTACCGGAATCGCTGCTAACGTGCTTTGCTTCTTCGACTACTAGGCCTAATCGGTCTATGCTTCTTCCTCCCTGGGGTGTTTTTCGCAAATTTGGTACCACCCAAGGCTGTCTGTACTTGGGATACGACTCGCCGGATCGAGTAACCGACATATAGCACCTTTGCTACACTTGCATATTACTCTATTTTACTGTCGATTCACAATCTATGGTTACCTGTCCACAATCACTGTGCAACACTCTGTTGCCACTTTCCGATAATCACTTTGCAACAATCCATTGCCACTTTCCACAATTAATTTGCAATAATCTGATGCCACCTTCCCACAACTATATTGCATTCACTCTGGTGCCACATTCCCACAGATGGCACCAGTGTTAAACGTGCTTTTGCCGTAAGAAATGCGTTTAAACATCTATTCGGGTTCTTGGGAGTGGAAGGGGTCTGTTAAACAGAGGCCCTATACTTGATTTTCCCAAATCAACTCACTCACATGACCATACTTTAACATTAAGAATCTCTGTCAATACGAATTACTTATCAAGACTCTAGTTACACTCTCACAATCTTACTGTCTGTTAATTAGACTCTTCCAAAGCTTACTGAACACACTCCAGCTAATGCGCTCTCAACATACAGCGCCGAAACTATTCAGTACCGTAATACAGAATTACTTTGTCTAACTTAAAGAGCTGACTTAAATACAAACACTGTAAACAACAAAGACAATAACAGTACTCAATCTGTATCGTACAGGTGCACATAATCAAACAGAACAGAAAGACATCGAATAACTCAGAGTTCTCAAACACACCACAGAAACTACGAAGACTTCATCAACCAGACAGACAGTCTGGCGACTCCTCTGGTTGTCACCGAAGCGTCTCTTTTCATTGATTTATAAGAAGGTTACAATGTCTACGCAATGACCTTTCGGTTCGTGCAGAATATAAAAAGAGTCAGACTTTACAATTGCCAATCGGGCGGCTTACACGACTCAGGAGTGCCAAAGTGCATTTGATCGGTTGAAGGTCTTATTGACGTAGGCCCCGATCCTGCAACCTCCTGATTGGGAATGACTGTTACATGTCTTTGTGGATGCATCAGATATTGTGATTGGTAGCGTTCTCATGCAACAAATTGACAAATGGTTTTGACCTATGTACTATGCGAGCCGTCGCTTAGCTCCTGCGGAGAGAAATTACTCTGTGACCGAACGAGAATGTCTTGGATTGGTATACTCTGTTAAGAAATTTCAGCATTACTTGCTGGGCCGTAAATTTACTTTCCATGTGGATCATGCTGCACTGGTGTACTTGGTTCGGCAGCAGCATTTAGGTGGTAGATTGGCCATATGGGTTTTACTATTACAGGAGTTTGATTATGAAGTTATTCATCGACCCGGCACCGCACATCTCTTGGCAGATTTTCTATCTCGACTGGATTCCGGTGAGTCTCTAGTAGGTGTTGATGACACTACACCGGCGATTTATGCCACTGAGACAACTTTTGCAGCATCTGCAGAACCTCCTGTTGCTCCTACCTATTACAATATGTTAATGACTTTTCTCACTGACGGTTGTCTTCCTCCTAATGCTCCCGTCACTCTGCGCCCAAAAATTGCAGTCTACAGTCGACGATTCCGGTTGATTGTGGGTCAACTGTATTACATAGATCATACTGGTGTTTTACTTAGATGCATTCCTCCACATGAAGCGGAATCAGTTATTACCATGGCTCATTCATCACCCTCTGGAGGACACTTCGCAGCTGATCTTACTCACCAGAAAATTATGCAAAGTGGGCTATGGTGGCCTACAGTGTAGAGAGATGTGGTTCAGTTTGTGCAGCAATGTGATGTCTGTCGATGGACTGGACAACCCTTGCAGCGACACTTCTTTCCCCTTCAACCTGTCTTACCTTTGGAACCCTTTCAGAAGTGGGGTCTAAATTTTATTGGCCCAATAACACCACCAGCGACTCTCACCGCCAATCGATACATATTGACTTGTACAGATTATGCCACTAGATGGGCAGAAGCTTGGTCTTTATGTTCTGCCACAGCTATTTCGGTGGCAAAATGCTTGATGAAAGATGTCTTCCCGCGATATGGATTACCTTTGGAGATAGTGATGGACCAAGAAACACATTTCGCCAACAACTTAATGCAAGCACTGACTCAAACTTTTCATATTATGCATAAATTCAGCTCACCGTACTATCCACGTGCTAATGGTCTGGCTGAAAGTACCAATAAGACTTTGTTGAATATGCTCCGCAAATTGATTTTGGAATGTTCGGAATGTTGGGACCAACTCTTACCTGCTATATTATGGGCATACTGGACCACGTACAAAGTGGCAACCGGAACAACTCCGTTTAAACTTGCTTACGGCATGGAAGCTATTGCACCAATGGAAGTAGTGATACCGAGTCTACGTGTTGCCTTAGCTCAGAAATTGCTGCCGAAAGAATCTTTTCCATTTTGGTTGGATGCGCTCAAATCATTGGATGAACACAGTTGGGAAAGCTTCATGACTCTATAAGAAGTTCAGCTCCCGTCAAGCCCGTACTCATGACCGCTTCCTAAAAACCCCTATCTTTACGGTTGACCAACTTGTTTTATTTTATAATGCTAAAGCCAATCGTGCTGCTGGGAAATTTAAGTTATGGTGGTTCGGTCCATACCGGATTGTTGAACAAGTGGGACCAGCAACTTTTCGGTTGGCAACCTTAAGAGGTGTTCTCTTGCCAAAAGTGATTAATGGTTCTAAGCTTCACCCATATCACCAGCTGGCTGATAACCGATGACGTGTACTTAGTCTTTTTCGCGTGTCACTTGTTTTTCTTTTTATCCCTCGTATTTTCGTTGACCACTGACCGTAATCGCCTCGTTTTGGTATCTAAATATGATTAATCACCGCCCTGTGATACTGTTTCTGCTCATGCATGCATGCCATAATCATGAAGGATATCTCTCCAATACTGCGCGATGATTAGGGTTTTTGCCGCCTAATGTTGTTCGTGCTCTTACTTAATCTTATTCTTTCCACTGATAACCCCTATTGTGTTTGTGTGATTGTGTGTTCTTTGTATTCTGTGTTTTCGTGTTTACTTGTGCGTGCCATGGAAGCTCTTGCGAACGTCGCTACCTTCGGTGCAAGACTCACTCTAGAAGTGAGTGAGTATTTGCGCACTCGTGGTCTGTTGGCCTTCGCTGAATTGCCTTGGCATTCAGTGGAGTGTCACCCATTCCATGCGCAGCTCATTTCTGCCATCGCCGCCATACCTGCTACAGAGCAGAGTTTGCCCATTGCTTGTTTACCATCTCGTGTCGTCATTACTTTAGCTACGTTTGCTAAAGCTTTTCGACTCCCTCGAGAAGGATTGGAGAATGGTCCACTCCTTTCTGTGGCAACCATGAAGGAATTGTTCCCCCGGCACTCATCTAATGAGTATGCCATTTTGCGTAGACCTGAACTAGAGCGTGCAGCTCTGTAGTTTTTGGTAGCCACCCTGAATTTACAGAAATGCACATATGGTATTGCTCGACCATTCTATTTGATGATCGATACCGCTTCCCGTGAAACTGTAAATTTCACATCCTTCTAGTTTTGGCGCATTCACCGTGAATGTGTAGCGGTTATCAAACAAGTCACTAAGGGTGACCTTCCTCCTTCCCGTTTACCCCATATCCTCACGTTCCTTTTTTCGGTGATCCAAGCCGCGCAACCTCCTCCAATCGCTCCCTTCTTGTTACATGAAGAATCTACTCACATGCTCGAGGACGAGGATGACGACGATGAAGATCTGCTTCAGCTTTTTCACCGAAAACGCAGATGCATAAGCCCCTCTGAAAGCCAGGTGCAGGGATCCACTGCCGGTCACGACACTGAAGTCTTTCACGACACTACCACTTCCCTCCATGTCGAATCATCCGTTCCTTCTTCTCCGCTTAACCAACAGGAACACGGTGCACACCTGGAAGAATCCGAAGAAGTCTCTTCTCGGGCGGACTCTTATCAGCAGGATGAGGACATTGTGAAAGAAATTGTAGCCGAAATTATCACAGAAGTGATTGCCAATGCTGAGATCCTGATCGAACAAGCTGAGGTGAAAAATCAGAATACAACCGGATTAATCCTGATGCAGAATACCCTTATTCCCCTTCCTCCACCAACTAACCCTGTTGAGCCAGTTGCAGTACATACTGCTGCAATCGCCAATGTAATTCCCAACGCACCCACTCCTCCATCCTCTTCTCCCGAATACTCTCCACCACCCTCCCCTCAACTCTTCTGAGCCTCTTCATCCCAACCACTTCCTGCTCTTCCTCCTCTGACTCCGATGTTTAATGAACTAGAATCTATGGGTCATCTCCTGATCCAGTTTTCTCAACAATTACCTCTTCAAATGAAGATAGCCACAGAGAATATCCAGTAGGAATTGCAAGGCAAAGTAGACTTGCTAGAAGCAGATATTGCTCCGTTACAGGAAGAAGCTAATGTAGTCAAGGCAGAAAACCATGCTCTGCAGGTTCAGCTACAACTACTCCAAGAGCAATTAATAGAAAGGGATACTCTGATTTCCCAACGCGACACCGCAATTGCTGAATTGAAAGAAAAGAATGATCTTTTAGCTGCTCGTGATGCAGAAATATCTCAGTTGCAGCAAATGGTGCAAGACAAAGAAGATGCTCGTATGGCGCTCGACAATTTGCTGGAAGGCGCTCGTGCAGAGCTTGCTGAGGTAGTGCAAAAAGGACAAGAAATGGCTGACCTGGCCATGTAGAATACTGTAGAATTGAAGATAGTGTCTGCCGAACTATTTCAGAAGAGTCGTATTTTGGAAGAAGAAATTTGCAGGACAATACAATTAAAGAAAGAACTTGATGGTGTGCAGCGAGAGAGAGAAGCCTATTATAAAACAATGTAGTTTCAAACTGAAGAGTTGGAACGATGAGAGAAGCAATTAGGCTTTCAGGCAGAAAGGTTATCGCGGATTGATGTAGAAATAGCTGAGATGAAGATCGGACGCGATGCTGCATTAGCCAATGACTTTTATTTGCAGGAATCATTATTGCAGACACAAACAGAACTATTGATGAGTGAAGTCATTGCGGCTAGTTCAGTCAGAATAGACACATAACTTGTAGAGCCACAAACTTTGAAGATTGTGCTGGATTCCCTGAAACAAAAGATCACCCAAAAATTTAAGTTGGCCCGAACACTGTACATACAAGGCATAGTTGATGAGCCTTAGCTTTCTTTTCCTTTGCGGGTTTGAGTCCACCGTGCGTGCCAGTGTAAGGTTGCCGGAATGGATTGTATTTTTCATATATCGCACGCACCAAAAAGGCATAGTGAATAGTTGTAACTTTTACCCTTTAATGAAAAGGAATTATGGTGATTCTTCGGCATGAGAGAGACGGGTTCGCCAGACTCTGTCTGGGCGACGGTGCCGAGAAGATCGTGTGTAGATTTGCATATATCTTGTGTACTGTTATTCTGTTCTTGTTGAATTGCAGTAATTCATTATTAACAGAGTAACGTTGTCTTAACATTAATAAGTCTGTGCACCTGTGTGAGTGTTAACTTGCGCGATAAGTTACTGTGTAAGATACTCGTAACTTGCACATATTAACTGTGTAGCGGAAGTTGTTGCTTTGTAGTATAGTGAATGTTTAGTTGAATAGTTAATTTGGGAAAATCAAATAAAGGGCTTCTGCACTGTCAGACCCCTAGCCATCCCCAAGAACTCGAAACGAGATTAAAAGTGACTTGACAGAAGTGCTTTTAACATATGATACAAGAGTCAAACGTAGTCATTTTTCTTCTCATCAAGACTTTTTTGAAGCCTTCAAATATCTACAATATTTGGAAATATTTGTATTTATTCATTTAGCTTTGAGAGGAGACTTCACTATCCTTAATAGGAATGCGTATCCTCTTTTACTGATGTCACTTTCATACATTGCATTTTGCACATTATCAAGGGATATGGTGTTATTTCAAATAAACGGATCCACCACTTTCCTTTTCCAAACTTTAAGTTTCTTCTCTTGCACAAATTCCATTGCAATCTTAGCTAATGAGAGGCTTCACATGCTTTGTTATGATAACATTTGCATTGACCTATAGGCCTTGTATTTGCTCCACCTAGATACACTTTCCGTAAACACCTTGTCAATTGTTTTCTTAGTAAGTACATGTCTTCCATGTAGTTTCATGCTTGAGGATACATTTTCAATTATTGCAATAGCATATTAGAGTTCAAATTGATGTTTGACCTTGTATATAAACACAATGTATAGGCTCATGAGTTTTTCCATGACATGAAACTATGTGCAACGTAAAAATGTGAAGATTTTTCAAGGGTTTGTCAAAAATGGAATGGAAGAAGATCTCATCTAATAGATGCTTGATTGGTGGCTTAATCCATCACCTAGCGATCTAGGGTTTTAATAAGCTCCATGCACTATATGCATGGAAAATTCATGGATCCTCTATTGTAAACATGTTAATGTCTTCAAATTAGCGGCCAATTCCTAACTAAACTTAAAGGTGGCAGGCACTTAGTAGAAAGAGTTCCTTTCTATTTCATATCTCACTAACAATTTTAGGGATAAGATTTTGATGAAAGACCCATTGCAAGACTTCATAGTCCTCATCGAAGACCTATGCCAAGACAAGGTAATCATAGATCAACAAAATGGTTATATCATTCATCCAATAAGGCCTACCAATTCATCACAATGATATACCTAAAAACATAGAAGCCACCATATATTCATCTTTGACTATACAAAAAATATATCGGATCATCTTTGGGTAGGTTAACCATTGTTCTATTTATCAAATTTATAGCTACTCTTTCCATCTTCCTATCACTAAGGATCTCAAACTTGTCCAACTTTAGACCAAATTTTAGAAAACCATTTATTTCATCATGGTTATTATTGTAGAACTCAACCACCCATCTCTACAAAATCTTCAATTCCGTTAAGATTTCATTCTACCCATTGTATTGGTTAGTTCCTTGTTTTCCATTGAATTCATTTGCGGTATGATACAAGATTCAAACGTAGTCATTTATCTTTTCATAAAGTCTTTTTTGAAACCTTGAAATACCTACCATAGTTGGAAATATTTGTATTGATTCATTTATCTTTGAGAGGAGACTTCACTATCCGTAATAGGAGTGTGTACCCTTTTTTTTTTACTAATACCACTTTCGTCCATTGCACTCTGCACATTATCGCGATATGGTGTTATTTCAAATAAATGGATCCACCACTTTCCTTTTCCAAACTTTGAGTTTCTTCTCTTGAAAAAATTCTCTCGCCATCTTTAGCTAATGAGAGGCTTCACATGCTTTCTTATGATAACATTTCAATTGACATTGTCCTTGTCGTGCTAAAACATAGAATATTAACCAATGTCTACCTTAATTCTTTAATACTTTTTTCAGTCACCTTGAGCCGACTTTAAAATCCTCTACATTGTGCTACATTTTTTCTCTCACGAGATCGGAGAAATATTTCTTTTGTACTTTTTTGTTTCAGATTTTTTTTGTAGACTTTGGCTCATTTTATAATCTTGGATTGTGGGGTCTTGAAACTTGAAGAGCTCCCTCAAGTGTCAAATTCTGGTATTAATTTTCTAGAATACTCATCTCTCAAAGATAGGGTTATTGAAATATTTTTGCAATACCCAAAGACTCCTTTCTTGCCTCTCCAATAGCCTTTAGAAGTGAGGTAAGATTGAAGAAAGGTGGGTATCCATAGGGTTGAGGCTCAAGAGGATAAATATACCACCTACACCAAATATCTACATTCTAGCCTCTAGAATACCTTAGTGTATCCCGTTCAGTTTCTCAGAGGAAGCTCCCTCCATGATGTCTTTGAGTTGGACCAAAAGGAGATGGTAGGTCAATGTGAAGATGGTACTTGAAGACTCCTTGGGAGTTTTCTATTGTCACCAAAGGAAAAAATTAGTTATCATTATGGGATAAATGCCATTTTTGAGAATTTTGAATTTCAAAGAATAGTTTGTAAAACGTATGAGATAAATTACATTTTGAGATTGTGGTCTTGTAAAGCTTATATGTTGTCACACCATCCATTAATTAATAAAATCTCAATCACCTAGTTTGTAGCTCGGAAATGAAGCCTCCTAAAATGGAAAATGAAGCCTCCTAGAATGGAAAATGAAGCCTTTTATGACAACATATGATGATTTTTACTTTTTATTCTACATAGAGAATATAGAAATATGCTTTTCTTACAAAGCCCTCCTTTAGTTCTAATGATGAGCATCCCATTCCAAGGCATTAATCCTAGAAAAATATGTTAATCTCCCAGACTTTTCATGTGGACATGATTACAATGTTGAGGTCTCTGATGATGTGAGAGCACAAGAAACTTATGTTAATAGAAAACAACATAATGGAGATAGTGAAAGCTCCATTATTGGATCTACTATCCTAGACACTTTTCCTAAGCGCCTTGGTAGAATGCATTGCAAGGTCCAGTACCATTAAAAAGCCCTATCAAGGTGAAATTAACCTAAAATAATTGCTTGATTCTTAAGAAAAAAATGAAGGAGAAACCAAGACAATTAGAGATAAGAATTTGACTAAAAGAGACTCATCCATTAAAAAATGATATTTCTCTCCTTCTATATTTGATGGCTCGTTGATAATTCTAGAGTGACAATTATGGGAAAATGGTTGAAGAAGAAACATAAAATAATATCTCATTTGTCTAAAAAAAAAAGAATTGATGGGGAAGACCTGGTCATAAGTTTAAAGAATATCTCCTTTCAACATTGCTAGGTTTCTATGGCCTACATGAGGGGGAGTGGTGTTGTAGTGGTGGGTTTCAAGAATAGACAGTCTTCTTCCCTTTTGAGTACTTCCACTCATCCCCTTCATAGATGGGCTCTAGGTTCTCTTAGTGGTGTGCATCCCTTCCGAGTTGTTTCTATCTATGCGCCAAACTCAAACATACAGGGAATTGAGACATGGAAATCCCAAGATGCCCTTTCTTCAAGTGTGATCTTGGCCTAGAACTTCAACATGTTGGAGTTGCTCTGAGATATGTGGGAGGAGAAAGGTTGCAAAATAGTTTGAAATGCAAAGATTGATGGGATATCTTGAAGCTTCAACACAATTTTGTTGAGGTTAAGGACTCCATTGATTACTCCTAGTTATTTAATTGAGACCTGATCTCTACAAAGTTACACTAGATAGATCCTATGTTTCAAAGAATATCATTGAGTTTTTGGGCCTTGAAAATCTCTCATTTTGCATGGTATGATAGTGTCTAGTTACTACCTGATTGTTACTTCCTTTCAATCTATCATTAATAGTAGATAAGTTTATTGGTTCCACATAGACCCATCAATCTTCTCTCTTCCATCAGTTTGACAAGAAATAATGATGAATTGGCATCTCACTTTCAAGGATCATACCCCTTCTTCAAGATGTTTGACCAAATCTAAATAACATGTAGTCAATTTTATGAAAGGCCAAAAAATAGAAAAAGAGATTCAAAGAATTAGGAAGGAGAAAAAGAAGAAGATTCAATAGACTTGACAATGAAGTTAACAACCGAAAATGCATATTTAGAATGGCATTCTCAAGATCAAGAGTAAAATTAGTCTGCTACAGGTCTAGCATAACTCATCTGGGCAGTTCTGTTCAACTTTTTGAGATACAGTAAATTTTTTGCATCAAGGTATTTTAGTCACCGACCATGGCTGAAAGCAGTGATGTATTCCGTATGTTGGCTGTTGAGGATAAGTTGGATGGTACCAACTACCCATTATGGGCTTATATGATGCGACATGTTTTGGTTGCAAAAGGATTGTGGAACATTGTGCAGGGTGTTGAAAGACGTCCTGTTACACCTATAACGACAGGTACTGCAACTACAGGTGTTGGAGCTGATGAAGATGATGTTGAAGATGATATTTCGCAGATTCCTATTCGTGCTGCTGTTTCTGTTGCACCTACTGCAGAGCAGATTCGTTGGGATGGTAGAGATGCCTAGGCACATGCATTGATAGCTTTGTCTGTCAAACGTGCCATTATTCCTCATATTCGATCTTGCAGAACAGCTAGGGATGCTTGGGATACACTTACCACATTGTACCAAGCTAGGAATGAGGCTCGTGTTGCTTACCTCCGAAAACAGTTGGAGAGTGAGCACATGAATGAAGTTGATTCTATGGACAGTTTCCTAAGGAAGATCAAAGATTTGAAGGAACAGTTGATTTCTACTAATGAGGTTATACCAGA
The DNA here is from genome assembly GCA_020310875.1 of Ceratopteris richardii. NCBI lineage: Eukaryota > Viridiplantae > Streptophyta > Polypodiopsida > Polypodiales > Pteridaceae > Ceratopteris > Ceratopteris richardii. The sequence continues at coordinate 104,445,727 of CM035407.1, forward strand.
TAGCTCACTTGTGCAGACCGTTCTGAATGGTCTTCCTGATTCATACCAGAGTTTTGCTTCTACTCTTCGATTGATGATGAAAGGCAATCGGAATGCCTTATCATTTGAGGAGTTAGTCTCTGTTCTGTTGCAGGAAGATCAGTCCAGGCAAAACATGTCCATTATGCGTGTTGCAGATCAAGCTTTCCTGGCTAGTCAGAAGGGCAAAGGAAAATGGAGCTCTTCTACTAGTAAGCAGAAATCTGCAAATGCTGCACATTCGAAGAACCAGGATAAAGATGAGAAGAAATCAGAAAAGCAGAAATTGTTTTGCAAGGACTGTAAAGGGAATGATCATATCATAAAGAACTGTCCAAAACTGGCTGCAAAAGAGGCAAAGAAAAAGGAGGCTGGAATGGTTGTTGCAGAAGCCTCTACACCAAAAACAGAGTCTGCTAATCTTGTGCAGGAAGAAGAATGGGCATTTACTACTGTTTGCAGTTTTGACCCATCTTCTCATGAGCAGTGCACGTCTGCAGTGGACTCAGATGTTTGGTACTTTGATAGTGGGGCGACCAAACATATTACCTCACAGCGCAGTTTCTTCTCTTCACTCGAGCCTGCCCCTACAGGGAATACTGTCACATGCGCCAACAACTCCTCTTATCCTGTTATGGGAGTTGGTAAGATCCTTCTAACTACTGCTGATGGTAGTTCTTTCACCTTGTCAGATGCTTTATTTGTACCAGGGATCAAGAAGAATCTGTTATCAGTTTCTGCATTAGCCAAGATTGGCTTGGTTGTGAAATTTGTTGATGACAGATGTACAGTTCATGATGTGTCAAATGGCGATGTTATTATTGCTTCTGGCATTTTTTGTCATGGGCTATATAAGCTCATAGACTATGAAAGATTTGTGAATGATTCGGCATGTGCAGTTCATGATTCTCAGGCTATGTCAGATGCAAAGCTTTGGCATGCACGCTTTGGACATCTGAATTTTGCTAGTTTGCTATGCCTGCACAAATCTGATATGGTGTCTTCTTTGCCCAAACTTGAGGCACCTGGAAAACATGTATGTGAAGGCTGTATTTTGGGCAAAATGCAGCGTTCCTACTTTCCAAAAGATGGTTCAGTTCGGGCTACGCAGAAATTGTAGCTTGTACATAGTGATGTCTGTGGTCCTATGCAGACACCCTCTTTTGGGAATTACCTTTACTTCGTGACTTTAATTGATGATTTTTCCAGGCATGCATGTGGATATAATGTGCTTTAAACAGTTTTTGGTTTTGGCTGAAAATCTGTCAGCATGTAAAATGGGCACCCTCCGTTCTGATCGAGGGGGGGAATATATGTCTTTTGATTTTAATGCATTTTTGGCTGAACGTGGGATAAAACACCAGTGTACAGTGCCGTATACACCTCAACAGAATGGAGTTGCTAAATGAAAGAACAGGTCACTCATGGAGATGGCGAGATGCATGGTCAAGAGTCAAGCTTTACCACATAGTTTCTGGCTTGAGGCTGTCATGTGTGCAACATATGTATTGAACAGGTGTCCCACTAAAGCGCTGCAGTCTATTACTCCATATGAGGCTTGGCATGACCGCAAGCCATCTGTTGCTCATCTGCATGTTTTTGGTTGTTTGGCATATGCATAAGTGCCTGAACAACATCGTAGAAAATTGGATGATAAGGCAGTAAAATGTATTTTTGTTGGGTACAGTTCTGAAAGTAAAGGCTATTGTCTGTATTATCCACAGACTAAACGCATTCTGGTTAGCCGTGATGTTGTCTTTCTGGAAGATGCTATTCCGCCATTGTTTTCATGTACTAAGGAGACATCTGTTAGCTCCAAAGACATGTATGATATGTTGATGCCTCTTTTTATAGGTGGACAATCTAGTGCTGGTCCTAATAAGGCAACTTATCAGCCTTTGCAGGTTTCATATGATGATGCGGATCATTCTATTTCTGATGCAGATTTACATGATGCACTTGTTGATGAGAGAGCTGATATTGAGCAGGCAAAAACTATGCCAAAATGGCTAGTGCAGACTTTGCGTGACAGCAAATTAGATGCACCTTTGTCATATCGTACTCGTTCAGGCTCTCATAGTGCCTCCTTTGCATCAGATTGCTATGCTATGGCTGCATCTAGTCTCTGATGAGAATGAGCCTGTTTCTTTTGATGAAGCACAAAATTCAGAAAATTGGATGGCTGCCATGCAATCTGAATATGATGCTATAATGAAGAATGGTACATGGTCTTTATGTGACTTGCCTCCTGGCAAGAAGGCCATTGGCACTAAGTGGGTATACAAGCTGAAGCGTAAACCTGATGGTAAAGTTGATAGGTATAAGGCTAGGCTTGTTGCAAAGGGTTATGCGCAGGAAAGAGGCATTGATTTTGATGAGACCTTTGCACCTACATGCCGTATGACTACTGTTCGGAGCATTTGTGCACTTGCAGCTCATCATGGTTGGAATGTACATTAGTTGGACATTAAAACAACATTTCTGAATGGTGACTTGCATGAAGAAGTGTATGTTTTTCAGCCCCGTGGCTTTGTGCACAAAGGGCATGAAAACCAGGTGTGCAGGTTAAAGAAGGCATTATATGGTTTAAAGCAAGCACCACGTGCTTGGTATGAGAAAATACATGCCTATCTAGTTGCACATGGTTTTGTGAACAGTCCAACTGAAAGCACCTTATACGTTAAGCGTGCTTATGATGTGCTTCTGATCATTGTTGTCTATGTTGATGACATGCTGCTCACTGGTCCTATTGAGAAGCATATTGCTGATTTCAAGGCTGATTTGCATGCCTCATTTGAGATGTCTGATTTGGGGCATTTGCATCACTATTTGGGCATTCAGTTTATGCAAGTTGATGGTGGAATGGCTTTGTGTCAAACGAAATATATTGACACATTATTGCAGCATTTTGGCCTTGAAGACTATAAGCCTATTGCCACTCCTATGGAGACAGGTTTACGATTGAGTCTTCATGATGCTGGAGCTACATTTGATGCTGTTCTCTATCAGCAGGCTGTTGGATGCTTGATTTACTTATGCATTACTCGGTCAGATATTCAGTTTGCTGTCTCACAGATAAGCAGGTTTATGCATTGCCTAGGAGTCACGCATTGGAAGGCGGTTAAGCGCATCTTTCATTACTTGAGTGGTACTCGGCTACTTGGGTTGTTTTATCCCAAGGGGGGATCACTACCGCCAGATTTGCATGCTTTTTCTGACTCAGATTGGGCTGGTTGCTATGACACTCGTGTGTCCACCAGTGGTTTTTGCTTCATGCTTGGTAGCTCATGTATATCTTGGTTGAGCAAGAAGCAGCCTACTGTGGCCACTTCCAGTTGTGAGGCTGAGTATAGGGCAGCTTTCACAGCGAATGTTGAGTGTGTGTGGCTCAGACGCCTTATGGCTGATTTGGGTGTTGGCCAGTCTTCTGCCACCACCATCTTCACTGACAGTCAGAGCGCATTGGCAGTTGCGAGGAACCCTGTGTTCCATGCTCGCACTAAGCACATTGAGGTGCATTATCACTATGTCAAGAAGAGGTTCTCTACTGGGGAGATCAGCTTGGCATATGTGCCCACACAGGAGAACATTGCAGACCTTTTCACGAAGGCTCTACCTAGGGAGAAGTTTGAAGCTTTCCGCAAAGCTTTGGGCTTACTTCCTTTTGTGGAGTGATTTCCACATAGCTTGGCACTTCCTTATACATGAGTGCCAGCTCCTTGTTCACCGCATCACTCCCAGGGGGGATTTGTTGATATATTTAGGTAGTGATGTGTGTGAACACACTAGAACCGCCGGGGCACTTTTTTCCCTCTTTAGGAGGTTTTTTTCCCCTAGCTTGTATATACTCCTATTGCCCTAATGTGCTACTTATCTTTGTACATTCTCTAGTAATACATTCAGTATTGTGTGTTTGTGCTCCAAGCTTCTTCTTCTTCTTTGTGCTGTTCGAGTGCTTCCGCAGACATCTATCTCCAACAAAAACATTGTGAATCACTTCTAAGACCCATTGTTGGTGCCCTTGACACTGTCTATGTGTAGATAGGAGTGCATGGCCGTTATGTCAAAGATAAGGCCCAAAACGATTCCTCAAGACATTGCTTTCAAGTGGATAGCACATTTGCTAGTACTCCAATTGGTGAGGCGATTGATGCCCTTCCCAAAGGGAAAATATATGGCCATAACAATGTTTTTTTCCCAAGCCTTTAAAGAATTTCATATGGGTCCTTTTTTTTTGTTTGATTAAAGCCCATCAGATTTGGTCATCTTTCACAATGCTTTAAGGAAGGGGTCATGGAGTTTATTCATAATATGGAGAGCAAGAGTAGAACCTCCAATTAGAATCTGATCAATATGATCCAACCATGCTACAAGGTCATTGCTAAATGTTGGTATATTTAGGTTCTAATGTGTGTGAACACACTAGGACCACCGGGGCACTTTCTCCCTCTTTAGGAGGTTTTTTCCCTTGGCTTGTATATATGCCTAATGCCCTAACGAGTTACTTATCTTTGTACATTCTAGTGGTAGTACATTCAGTATTGTTTCAAACATAGGATGTATCTACCATATCTTTGTAGAGTTGAGGTCTCAATTAAAGTCTCAATTAGGAGTAATTGATGGAGTCCTTAACGTCAATCAATTGTGTTGAAGCTTTAGGATATCCCATCAATCTTTTCATTTCATACTATTGTGCAACCTTTCTCCTCCCACCTATATCTGAGTAGTTCTAACATGTTCAAATTCTAGGCCAAGATCACGCTTGAAGAAAGGGCATTTTGGGATTTCCATGTCTAAATTCTCTCCATCTTCGAGTTTGGCACATAAATACAAACAATTGAGAAGGGACGCACACCACTGAGAGAAGCTAGATCCCATCTATGAAGGGGATGAGTGGAAGAAATCAAAAGGGAAGAAGACTATCTATTCTTAAAACCCACCACTACAACACCACTTCCCCTCATGTGAGCCATGGAAATCTAGCAATGTTGCAAGACGATAATCTTTAAGCTTATGACAAGGTCTTCACCATGCGTTTTTTTTCCCTTTTAGAAAAATGAAATCTTAGTTTATGTTTTTGCTTCGACCATTTTCCTATAATTATCACTCTAGACATATCAATGAGCCATCAAATTTTGAAGGAGATCTTGATCATTTATTAGTGGATGAGTCTTTTTTAGTCAAGGTATTATCTCTAGTTTTCTTCGTTTCTCCTTCTTTTGTTTTCTTAAGAGTGAAACCATTATGTGAGGTGAATTTCACCTTGATCGGGCTCTTTAATGGCAATGTTCCTGCATTGCAGTCTACCAAGACACTTGGCAAAGGTTCTAGGATAGTACATCTGATAATGGAACTTTCACTATCTCCATTGTTGTTTTTTGCAAGATGATAGAGATGAATTTGATGTTGTTCAATATTAGTATGCTATTGGATGTTTTATTTGCTTATGCATAACTTAGCCTTAGATTCAATTTTCTATCTCTCAGAAGAGCATGTTTATGCGTTGCTTAGGTGTCAAGCATTGGAATGCGGTTAAGTGCATCTTTGTCTACTTGAATGGTACCCTACTACTTGGATTGTTTTATCCCAATGGGGGATCACCACCACAAGATTGACATTCTTTTTCTAACTCACTTCTAGCTTCAAAATTACATATATTTTCAACTTCTCAGACAAAAGAAAAAGAAGAAAATAGGACCTCTATAAATTTTATTGGCAAATGGATCTAGAAATCCAATGAATGTGAAAAAAAATGGAACAAAGAATTCAATATCTTGGGCTTTGATCACATCAACTAATGTTAGACTTGCGCAATCAATTTCTCTTAATTACGTGTCTTTTCTAGAATTTTGATGCTATCTAGATTGCATGAGAACAAACAAATGGACCATTTGTTTCAAATTTAGAAATCATATGATGACTTGGTTCCAAATTCTCTCTTCTTTAGGAATGTTCTAAATGTAAATCATGAATACTGCTAAATTTCTATAAGATTGTCCAAATTTTTACAAGCATCGATATTTGGAGCACTTTTCAATGATTTATTTAAAGAAGATGCACTAGTAGTAAGTGAGGCTACATATTGCTTGATCAATGGAAGAGAGTTCAACATTCTTTTCTTCTTGGTCGTGAATTTTTTGGACACACAAGTCTTTATTTTTCTTTTGAATCAGATATTTTGATGCTCCTGTTGATAAGGATATGAAGTTTAATTTGGATAGATCAACTGTAATTTTTCCTTCGGAGTGTTGACAGTACAACCGCAAATAGAACATGATGCCCAAATACCTTCCGTCATTGAGTTTTCCTTTTAACTAGATGTGGAAAACTTCTACATTGCATGTTAAAACTACAACTATATTCAGATCTAGGAATTTCACAGGTTTTGGTCTTAGTTCCATAGGTTTTAGTGATGATTTTAGTTCATGAAAAGCAAATCCAAAATCTATTTTGTGCTTGAATATGTGTTCGACAGAGACCTATATAAGAAAATTAAACAAAGAAAAAGGCTCAAGGAGGACAAGGACACAAAATATATTCAATAGATCATATAGGCTATTGACATTTTCTACAGTAAAGGGATCCATCATAGAGATTTGAAGCCAAAAGGTTTGCTTCTAGATAGGAATGGCACTCCAAACTATGTTGCTCTTGATGTTTACTTGCCAATAGTGAGAGTCCTCCAGTACACAAATAGTGTATGATTGACGAAGAAATCGAAGAAAGGTACAAAAAGTTTGCTAAAAGCTAAGATGATCCTCACATTCTTGAAAATGGAAATCCCCCGATACTCTCCATTGTAGCAATGTTAAAAAGATATAGTGTTCATGGATTCATCCAATGACCAGACGCAAAGAATTCTTTTTTATATCTCTCGTTTCAAGCCCAAAGGGGAGCGTCCGGAAGCCCAACTTTGTGCAAAGGAATGTGATTTGATTGCACTTACTCGTTCATAACAAAAGTTAGCACTTGAAACTAAAGCTCTGATTGAAAAGCTATAGCAAGAGTGGGATGAGTTTCAATGAATGGCCATAGAGAACCAGCAAGTACATGCACAACAGATCCATGAAATGAAGAAAAAGGAAAAGGATTCCATTAGGTTACAAGAGAAGCTAAATTGAGTAGTAACGGAGAACTAAAAAAGGAATCAAAGGCTAGCATGGAGATCATCAACTTCTTGTAAAAAGAAAGATGAAAAAACGACATTAAGAGTAAGTAATGAATTCTAGAAAAGATGATAACACTCAAAGTGAAAGTAGAAATTCCATGTTAAGTGTTTATCAACATAAGTTCCAAAGTTTCAAAAAAATTACATGTTTAGTCTATGTGAATTAAAGGATACTACAAGATGTTTTTAATGGTTAAAGTCATATGAGAAGGTCTACATATATTTATTTTGGCACATGGATGAACATGAAATTCATGGATGATAAAAGAAGATGATAAGAAAACATCATTTGCATGCTTTACATATAAGGTGCTCTTGGCTAGACTAGTCTCAAAACCATGTGCAATCAAGTAGGCATGTATCTTTTCATGCTAAGCACATGGTGCTTGGTTTAAACCATATAATGCCTTTTTCAACTTGCACACTTTTTTTCATGCTCTTTTTGAACAAAACCATGGCGCTGAAAAACATAAAATTCTTCATGTAAGTTACCATTAAAAAAAATGTAGCAAAATAACCTTTTTCAAGAAGGCTAGCCTTATACTTGCAAATTTTTCCATTAGGTGTATGCTTCAGCTTGTATACCCACTTAATGCCAATGGCCTTCTTGCTAGAGGGCAAATCACATAAAGACCAGGTACCGTTCTTCATAATCACATCATATTCTGATTGCATAACACGCATCTAATTTTCTAAATTTTGTGCTTCATCAAATGAGATAGGTTCATTCTCATCACAAAGATTAGAGGCAGCCATAACATAGAAACCTGATGCAAAAGAAGCACTATCAGAGCCTAAAGGATTATGATATTTTGGAGGTGCATCTAATTTGCTATCTTGCAAGGTCTGCACCATCCATTTAGGCATAGTTTTTTCCTCCTCTACATTAGCCCTCTCATCAACAAGTGCATCATGTACATTTACATAAAAAATGGAATGATGTACATCATCATGTGGAACCTTCAAAGGCTGATAAATCACCTCATTTGGACGAACACTTGACCTTCCACCTTTAAAAAAAGGCACCAAAGTGTCTCATATCTCTAGAGCTAATAAAAGTCTCCTTGGTACATGAAAGTAATTGCTGGATTGCATCTTCCAGAAAAACAACATCATAGATAATTGAAATGTGTTTAATCTGTGGATGTTATAGACAATAGCCTTTGCTATCTAAACTGTAGTTGACAAAAGTACATTTCACTACTTTATCATCAAATATCCTGCATTGATTTTCACGCACTAATGCATATGCCCGACAACCAAAAGCAGCCAGATGAGCAACAAATTGCTTGTGACCATGGCAAGTCTCATATGGAGTGGTAGACTATAATGCTTTAGTGTGACACTTGTTAAGTGCATATGCGTCACACATAATAGCCTCAAGCCAGAAGATATGTGGTAAAGCCTGACCTTTGACCATACACCTCACCATCTGCATAAGAGACATGTTCTTTCTTTTAGCAGCTCCATTCTATTGAGGTGTATATGACACTATACACTGATGTTTTATCCCATATTCAGCCCAAAATGCATAAAAATCAGATGACATGTATTCGCCCCCTCAATCAGAATGGAGGGTGCCCATTTTACATACTGATAAAATTTTAGCCAAAACCATAAACTCTTTGAAGCAAATAAACAATTCCGACTTTGCTTTTAGTGGATACACCCATGCATGTGTGGAAAAATCATCAATAAAAGTCATGAAGCAAAGGTAGCTCCCAAAAGAAGGTGTTTGCAAAGGACCATAAACATCACTAAGAAGAAGCTATAATTTTTTACTAGCTCAAAGTGAACCATCTTTTGGGAAGAAGGAACATTGCATTTTTGCCCAAACTATAGTCTTCATAGACATGTTTACCAAGTTCCTCAAGTTTGGGCAAAGAGGAGACCATTTTAGATTTTTGCAGGTGTAGCAAACTAGCAAAATTCAGATGACCAAAGTATGCATGCTAAAGCTTTGCATCTAACATAGCTTTAGAATCTTGAACTCCAGATGCTAAATCATTCATATATTTTTCATAATCTATGAGCCTATATAGTCCATGACATAAAATGCTAGAAGCAATAATGACATCTTCATTAGATAGATCATGAAGTGTACATCTATCCCCAACAAATTTCACAACCAAGCCAATCTTGGCTAATGATAAAACTGATAACAAATTTTTCTTGATCCTTTGCACAAAAAAAGTATCTTACAATGTGAAAGAACTACCATTAGCATTAGTTAGAATGATCTCACCAAGTCCCATCAAAGGATAAGATGAGTTGTTAGTGCACGTGACAATATTCCCTGTGGGGGTAGGCTCAAGTGAACTTAAGAAACTATGCTACAAGGTAATATGTTTGGCTGCCCCACGATCAAAATACCAAATATCTTAGTCTGCTAGAGACATGCACTTTTCATGAGAAGATGGCTCATAAGTGCAAACAGTAGTAAACAACCATTCTTCATTCTACACAAGATTAGGAGACTCAATTTTAGGTGTAGAGGCCTTGGCAACAACCATTCTAGCCTAACTTTTCTTTGCCTCCTTTGTAGCCAATTTTGGACAAATCTCTATGACATGATCATTTTTTACACTATTTGCAAAACAATTTTCGCTTTTGTGATTTCTTCTCATCATTGTCTTCCTTCTTTGACTATTCAACACTAGTAGATTTTTCCTTGGTAGTAGATGAACTTCATTTTCCCTTGCCCTTTTGACTAGCTAAGAAAGCTTGATTTGCAACATGCATGATCGACTTGTTCCATCTAGAGTGCTCTTCATGGAAAAAAATAGAGAATAACTTCTCAAATGTTAAGGCATTTGGATTGCCTTTCATGATCAATGGAAGAGTAGAAGCAAAACTCTGATATGAATCTAGAAGATCATTAAGAGCAATCTACACGCGTGATTAATCAAGTAAGTATTCATGAGCAAAAATCAAATGCTCCTTCAAATCTTTGAACTTTTTCAAAAAAGTATCCTTGGAATCTCCTTCATTCATGTGCCCACTTTCTAATGTTTTTCCAACGTAAGCAACAGGAGCTTCATTTCTTACCTGGTATAAAGTGGTAAGTATATCCCAAGCACTTTTGTTGTTTTGCAAAAGTGAATGTGAGGAATAATGGCACCTTTGATAGACCAAGCTATCAATGCATGCGCCTACCCATCTCTGCCATCCCAACAAATTCGCTTTGTAGTAGGTACAGTAGGAACTATAGCATGAACACAAATTTGAAGACCGTCATCTTCAACACCATCTGCATCACCTTCGATAACTATATTTGAAGGTGTAATAGGACATTTTTGAACATCTTGCACAATATTCCATACTTCTTTTGCAACCAATACATGACACATCATATATGCTGATAATCCGTAATTAGTACCATCCAATCTATCCTCAACAACCAAGATACAGAATACATCATTGCTTTCAAAAATGGCCAGTGACTAAAATAGCATGATGTAGAAAAATGCACAAGGAAGAAGAGGATGCTTGGAGCACAACACACAATATTGAATGTGCTACCAAGTGAATGTAAAACGATTAGTGACCTATTAGGCTTAAAGGTATATATACAAGCCGGTGGAAAAAACCTCCTAAAGAGGGAAAAAAGTGCCCCGATGGTCCTAGTGTATTCACACACATCACTATTGAAATATATAAATATTTATCTAGGTCAAGGGCCATAGCTTTAGCAAGCACAACATGTCAAAGGAGGGTATCTATGTCATTAAAAAAAGACACTTACTAAGATTCAACTTCAACTTTGTTTCCTTGCATCTATTGAAGACAATGCTATAGTTGTATCAAATGATCAGCCAAGCATTCCATAGAATTACTAGTGCAAGTACCTAAGAATGATGGAAAAGCATCCTTGAAAATTCTAATAGCTTGCAAAAGCAAAGTATCCAAAAATAAGGTTCACTATTCTATTGAAACTTGTTGGGGTATTTCTAAGTCTAAAAGGCATCTTAACATAAACATATGCCCACCATGGTGTGATGAAAGGTCTCTTTTCCTGATTCCTCAAGATATATGGATATTTGGTTATGCCCATTAAATCCATCCATGAAGTTACAGAGTGTATGCCCAACCAATTCCTATATAACTTGTTTTGTAAAGGGCATAAGAAACCCATCCGAAAATGTTATCTTGCTAAGTGCTCTAAAATCCAACCATATTTTGATTTTTTTTGTATTTCTTTTTTGGCACAATAACTATGGGAGAAAGCCACTCTCATTGCTGCACTAGAATAAGGATTCCAACATCCTTCTTTGTTTTGGATCTCTAGGTAAACATCGTCAACATACTTTGGATTCAATATGTAGCTTTTTCCCTTTTTCCCCTTACTCATTTGGCTTCAATCAATGGAATCCTCTGTTCACCAAAGCTTCAAGGTATTCCTTCCAAATCTTTATCATGCCATGCATAAAGAACTGCATAAAGTTTCATAAAAGAAGTTACCTTTAAAAGAATCTTTATATAATTCCATAACTAGGTGGTCGCTAATATAGGACAAGAGTTTTCCTTATTGCCTATCTGAATTTATTTGACAAGGTTGCTATCCATCAATAGAACCAGAGATTCTTCATCTTTGGGATTTTCTATCACTTTATACACATAGTCTGAGTGTCATATGCAAAAGCACTTTTGATAACAATTTTTTCTTCCTTTTCTTGTATCCAACCTTCAAGGATTTCATGAGTTAGGAAAATGAATTTCTTCTACAGATTATTTTACCTTCCAAGTAGTTTGCTTCTTGGCATTTGAATCACCTCCATCTATGTTGCACTTTAGAGGCATTCTCTTCCCGCTTCTCTGGACAATCACTGCTTCACTCAATCTAGCAACTTGTATGCTCTCCTCTTTTTCTTCATGAACTTCTATAGTTGAGTCATTTGGAAAAATTGCATAGCAAGGTGATGAGTTACCCACTTGCAACTAGGCCAAAATGCCCACTTCCTCATCTAAATCAAATTTTGAGTTTTTCCTTCATGTCGTGTTCCATAAAAATTCCTATTTTTTAAATCATGTTGGTTTTTCCTTGGTTATCTAGTGCTTCTTCCAAATATATATGTCTAAGATCTTTCCCTTCAATAGAGAAAAACATGCATCTACTTGTGATAGTCTTAATACAATGAAGTACAAAGTAAAGATGTTACCTTGTAGCTCAATCGGAACTCGGGGAGCCACTCCCATTAGTCTGACAATCCTTTGGTTGGCCAATTTCACAGTGAAGTTGGCTCGTCTTGATGGTAGAAGTTCAAGCTTTTCCATAGCATGTCCAGGCATCAAGTTAATCCCTACATTGCCATCCACTATAACTCCTTTTAGATGTTGTCCTTTAATAGTGACAATGAGTTAGGGGCTCTTATTATCTTCAAGGGGGGATTCCCCTATAATTTTACCCTTACTCATAGCATTAGTCCTTGCAATGAGAGTGGAAGTGGAGGCATCATCAATGATCTACAAAAATTCTTAGTTGCATTTTGCATCCTTTTTTAAATAATAAAAAAATACTTATCTCCTTTTTAATGGATTTAAATACTTTTAAACCATTTGTGATGTTTTTATTGAAGATGCAATTCATCCATTACTTTCATGTAATAAAGGGACATCAATTAGCTCCAAAGATGTGTATGACACTTTGCTGCCTCTTTTTACAAGTGGAAAATCAAGCTAGTCCGATTGAGGCAATATCATAGCCATTATAGGTTCCACATGATGATGTAGATCATTCCATTTTTTATGCAGATTTGCATGATCCACTTGTTGATGAGAGGACTGATATAGAAGAGGCCAAAACTATGCCTAAATGGTGGGTACATAGTTTGAGAGATAGAAAATTAGATGCATCTCTACCATATCATACACTGTAATCATGCTCTCATTTTGCTTCTTTTGCATCATATTGTTGTGCAATGGCTACCTCTAGACTTTGCAATGAGAGTGAGTTTGTTCCTTTTGATGAGGCACAAAATTCAAAAACTTGGATGGTTGCTATGCAATCTGAATATAATGCTATTACAAAGAATAGTACCTAGTATTTATGTGATTTTTTTATAGCCAAAAAGGCCATTGGCACTAAATGGGTATACAAGGTCAAACATATGCATGATGGAAAAATTAACAGGTATAAGGCTAAGCTTTTTGCAAAAGGTTATGCTCAAGAGAGAGGCATTGATTTTGATGAGATTGTTGCACATACTTGTGAATGACCATGCTTCATAGCATCTGTACCCTCTGTGCTCATCATGGTCAGAATGTACATCATTTGGAGATTAAATTTGAATTTTTGAATGGTTGTATTTGAGCCTAGTGGTTTTGTGTAGAAAGGACATGAAAACAAATATGAGAATCTTGTACACATGCTAAATCATTCACAAATTTCACATACTCTATGAGCTTATACAACCCATGAAATGAAATTCCAAAAGAAATAATAACATTACCATTTGAGAAATCATGAATTGTACATTGGTCATCCATAAATTTGACAAACAAGCCAATCTTGGATCATGCTAAAATTGACAAAACAATTTTCCTTCTTTGACTATGGAGCATTAGAAGATTTATGCTTGCTTTTAGATGAGCTTCATTTCCCTTTGCCCTTCTAACTATCTAGGAAAGCTTGATCCACAAAATGCATAATGGAACTATTTTTCCTAGAGTGATATTTGTGCAACAAAATAGAGACTAACTCAATAAATCTTAAGGTATTTGAATTTCCTTTCATCATGAATCAAAGAGTAGAAGCAAAACTATGATATGAATCTGGAAGACCATTGACAATGGTTTGCACACATGAACTATCTAGCAATACTTGATCAGCAGAAAACAACTGCTCCAAATCTTTGTTTTTTTTTTTAAATTGTCCATGGAATCTCCTTCATTCATATGCTCGATCTCCAAGCATCTTGGGAGGTAAGCAACATGAGCCTCATTTGTTGCCTGGTAGAAAGTTGTAAGTGTATCCCAAACATCCATTGTTGTTTTACAAGAGCAAATGTGAGGATAATGGCATGTTTGGTAGGCAAACCTATCAATGCTTGTGGTTGAGCATCTCCCTTATCCTGAGAAAGTTGCTCTATAGTAGGTGGAGCACGAACCATAGCGTGAATAGGAATTTGAAGAGCATCATTTTTAACACCATCTGCATCAGCTTAAATAACTCTATTTGCACATTTAGTAGGATGTTTTTCAACAAACTACACAATATTCCATATCCCTTTTGCACCAATACACGAGGCATCATATATTCCCACAATGGGTAATTTGTACCATCCAAATTATCCTCAATAGCCAAGAAATGGAATAAATAACTACTTTCATCCATGGTTAGTAACTAAATGCCCTCTTGTAGAAAAATGAGTGTATCTCAAAACGTTGTATAGAAACACCCTATCTAGCTCTATTCGACTTGCAATAGAAGTTGAGGCACTTGTACTAGTGAGCAGAAACCTATATTTATGTTTGGATCAAAAGCAAACGATTGCTTGCTTGTTCATTCCAACAATGCATTCAGAGGCCGAAATGAGTGATTTTGGGATTGTGATCAACAGGGTGTTGATGATGCCCTAGATGAAGTAGCAACCTACTCTAATACAAATTGTTGAAGTTCAAGATCTACTAAAGCAAATGAACAACACAACATAACACTGAATGTGTTACCAAGTGAATGTACAAAGATAAGTGACCGGTTAGGGTTGTAGGCATATATTCAAGATGGGGGAAAAACACTCTTACAAAGGGCAAAAAGTGACCCGGTGGTCCTAATCATGTTCACACACATCACTATGGAGATATATCAATAGCTCTTATGGTTGAAAATATGGTATCAACATAAGAAACCTCCATCCTCGATTAAACACATAAAGATCCCAAGAGGAGAGCAACAATGTAGGTTGAGGGAGCTTGTTGACTTGCCACCAATGAAAAGGTAATTGGACCTAAGTGGATATGGAAAGCAAAATATAGACTAGATGGTACTTAAGAAAGGAAGAAGCTTTGCTTGTTGCACATGTATTCTCACAAATGGAATTATTTGATGTTCAAGAGACATTTTTGTTTGGTGTGTAGAAGTGCAAGAGACACATGAGAAGCACACACGAGGAGCACAAATGTAGCAAGATACATGGAGAAGATGGATGGTTGGAATAGCTCTCTCTATTGATGATGAATTGAACTGATGTAAGAGTCGAATAATATCCCTAAGTACAAAGTACCACCACATATGATTGTATCAAGTATGTGGTAACATGGGGAAAAAACCTTAGCCAGCACTAGACTAAAAAGTGTCCATGTATAGGGAAAAGGTTCACATCAAAGCTACTCAAGGAACACATAAGTGTAACAAAACCCCCTAGAGCAAATGATGTGAACACATACAGGGAGTGATAGATCAGCCCCCACAAGGTAATAAGCCTAAAGCTTTGTGAAAAGCTTCAAATTTTTCGCATGGAAGAGCTTTGGTGAATATGTCTACCACATTATCTTATGTAGGCACATATACCAAATCAATATCTCCTGCATGAAGGCATCCTCTCACATAGTGCTAATGCACCTCCAAATGTTTGGTCTATGCATGAAACATTGGTCTCTTGCAACAACCAATGCACTCTGACTATTAGTGAGAATATGCATAGCAACATCAATCTACATGCAAAGATCCATCAATAGGCGTCTAAACCATGTACACTCCACTAGTTGTGAAAATTGCCCTGTACTCAGTTTCACAACTCTATGTTGCCACTATAGGTTGCTTCTTAATCAATCAAGATATGCATGAGTCTCCAAGGAAAAAACAATTACAACTAGTGGACACACGAGTATCATAACGACCAGCCCAATCACTATTTGGAAACGCATGCAAGCATGGCTGAATATCTTTTCCATAAAAGATACATAAGCTCAGAGTGCTTTTGAGATATGTGAACACACATTTCAGTGATTTCCAATGCTTAGTGCCATAGCTATGCATGAACCAAATCAACTGGGAAAGTGCATAATTTCATGCATATATAAGACATCTCACAACTTGCTGATAAAGAGAAGTGTCAAATGCATCACTTGAATCCTCAACTGAGAACCTAAATCCTATCTCAAGTGGTGTGGAAAGTGGCTTTCAATCCTCAAAGTCAAAACAATGAAGTAGTTTTTCAACATACTTTGCTTTATGCATAATGATTCCCCCCTCAATGGATACAAATCGAATGCCAAGATAGTAGCTCAAAAGATGAAGATAATTGACATCAAAAGTATGCTGCAAATCATCCATAAGAATGGGTGATAAAACTTTAGGATCTGTTGCCCATTTTACTTACAATGTGCAATCAAAGAGAGATATCTAGTGGTTAGGTTCTATAGAAGTTCCCAAAGAAACAAACAAAGTTATTTCATGGATTTTTAGTATGACTCCATGGATTACAGAAGTAATTTCTTCTGAAACACATGTGCAAAAGCTTTCTGTAGATGGTATAGGTGATTTTGAAGTAGAACGGTATTTGGGTGGAGACCTTAAGGGTATAAAATGCATGGATGTTAGGTTGTAAACAAGGAACATCTTCTCTATATGCTTGCCCATATTCTACACAATTTGAAGCTCCATGTTGAATATGCATTTTCAATGAAAGCAGTAGAGAGGTCTACAATAGCAATCCAAAAAATAGAAGATCTTTTGAATTTTATTGGTTGTCATGGTGGCCATGTATCTTTAGTTGTTAAGGAGTATGGTGAGTCTCAAGAGATTTTACAACAAGTTTCTCAATGAATGGGAAGAAGGCAAGATGTTTCTTTAAAAGATGTGTGAATAGTCAAGATGATGGGAAATGAGAGCATTGGAAAGACCTTTCTTCGATTACGACTGATAATGATAGTCAAGTTGATCTCATTAATAAGCAAAAGAAGGTTTGGTCATCCTTAGATCAATTGTTACATTTGATAGGTTTGGTTTCCACTAATACTTCACAACAAGAATTATTCCAAGTGACTTTGAAGGAGTTTACACAATCATTCATCCTATCGTGGGAAGAAAGCAACTTTACACATTACATAGTAAGTTTTGGTTACATTTTTTTATTTGGTCTTAAATACCATGTGTATATCTTATTGACCAGACCATAGCATATTCTTTCTGCACATGGAGCATATTTTATGAATCGATATGGATCATTGGACATTTTAGTACATAAGGAATGGAGAAATCACATTACAGGGCTAGAGGTGTTTATGTTAAGAACACCCATCATGGAGGTGGTCTACCACAATCAAACTATTTAGAAGAAATGATCAAAATGTTTTTTTGTAGGACATTCTCTAGAAAATATGCAATGGAACAAGCATGTGAGTCACAAATAGCAAAGATTTCAAGAAAGATACAACATGATATTGCACGAGAGAAGTGGATGTCATCACTAGGACCACTTCATCATGCCCAATGGCGTGCACAAAGAGTCTGTGAGGCTTTTGCTTGGAAATAGTTTCCCAACTACCACAATACATTATTTCTGATGAAAAGGTTTTTCAAGGTTTCTATAATTCCTTTCTCTTCAAATATATTTTCAATTCTTTCATATCATGCTTAATTTTGTATTGTTACTATTAGTTTTTAAAAGTTTTTTTGATTATTGTTTTAATGTTTTAAAACTAATTTTTTTCCCATTTAGATGTGAAGAAGACAAATATTAAGTGAAATGCTATAAATAAAGATGCCCTTATTCATTTTACCACTTTAAATCCTAAGAGAATGTCACTTACAAAGCAGACTGCTAGAAAGGATCGTGTCATCTACCCTAGCAATGTGCAAGGTACTTAGTGCCCACCATGGATGACACCCCACAAGAAGCATCAAACCACAAGCCACTCTTCTAGATGAAACTCGGGTGTAGGCACACACTCTGGCAACAATTCATCATGATGGAATGAAGCTTCACAAAGAGAGAGAGAGAGAGAGAGAGAGAGAGAGAGAGAGAGAGAGAGAGAGAGAGAGAGAGAGAGATGTAACATAAGAAATGGAACCTTCCCCTTCTATATCTGATGATCAGCCCCCACGTAAGACATCATTCAAGGCAAGGCCCAAACAACAAGAATGGACACAAGTCATAATGGAGTCAGCATCAAATTTAGAGAGTTCCTCGACTGAAGAAAGTGTTAACAAGCCACCATGGAAGCATGATCATATCCCGGTGAACCATCAAGTAACACAAGGAGGTAAGAAAAGTTTTAAAATAGCTTCAGTATTTTTCTCTTGACATTTTATTGTAATCTAGCATGGTGAATCCTTTTCAAGCAAGTGACATCAAAGAATCTTTGAAAAAGGATTATGAATAACATTGAAAGGAATCCCACATGCTAAAAATGCTTGAGTACATTTAAGATGAAGCTCAAGACATTCTTGCTTTTCAAAAGCTATAGGTACTATGTTTTGTGATTTAGTAGGAACAAAACATGGTGACACATTATTAAAATCTACCATTTTTTACTACATTGACTAGGTCCACTCTTTCTTGACGTAACTGAAGAAAATGGAGTACATGTACCTTGATCACTCTCGAAAATACTTTTTGATACTTGAGTAGAAATATCACGAGGATCTTCTCTTGTCATTCATACATCTACTGATTCTTGCTCTACACTTGGACTACATCAAAAGTACTGTGAAGTACTCATGCTTTTAAATCTTTTTGATGTGATACCTTGAGATTTACATTTGTTTGCATAAGTTGCAAAGTGTACCATATATCACTATCTAGATTAGAACATCCTGCCTGCACTAAAAAGATTCACTTTTATTCGAGCTATATTGCCTACATAGTGATGTCCACAACATTTGAATTGTATCATGGAGACTGTTTTACACTCTTGATGAATAATCACATATGACCATTCTTTTTTCTTTCCCATAATGCTTCCTTTATGGAGACTTTATATCTACAAATATACAACATAAATCAACATCAAATAAGATATACATTCCACTAAATATATATCTTAAAATATATACAAACTACTCTAAATCTCTCTTAAAGTTTTTAAATCTAATAATATATGTATTTATCTATCTATGTGTTTATATTTATACCTCTTCATATAAACAGATAAATTTTAACTCATAATCGTACACACAAATACACTTACACATACTATTGTGAAGTAAGTATCAAGGTTGAGTCAGAAAATCATAATAGATTTTAATTCTCAATAATGCACACACATATACTTACACATACTATTGTGAAGTATGAATCAATGTTGATTTGGAAAATTACAATAGATTTTAATTCTCAATCATATGAACACATACAATTACACATACTATTGTGAAGTAAGAATCAATGTTAATTGAGACAATCACAATAGATTTTAATTCTCAATCATACACACAGATACACTTACATATAATATTGTGAAGTAAGAATCAATGTTGAGTTACACAATCACAATGGATTTTAAATTCTTGATCATATGCACATACATTTACACATACTATTGTGAAGTAAGAATCAATGTTAAGTCAAACAATCACAATATATTTTCATTCACAATTATACACTCTGTCACTCTAGCACAATGGTGAGTACCAATGTGAGAAGATTCACCTCATAATTGTCAATCCGTGGAGACATGAGGACTAGTATGAAGACTATGAGCAAGTGAAGGCACAAGTGTGTGAGTGAGAAGCACACAAGCATGCACACACATACACACACACGCACACACAAGGCAAGAACAAGGAGAGGAACAATGGAGTTCTTTGCATTAGTCAGAAAGTCTCTTACATAAGCTCAATTCACAAACAATCTAACCTCAAAAATGAGCTCTCTAGCTCTTTTTATAGTTTTCTAACTAGCTTTGGTCTTGTCCAGACCTAGTGTCCGGCCTAGTTAAAAATTAGGTTCTAGAGCCTATTTGAGGGCTCAAACAGAGTCTAAAAATTATGAAACTTGACATGTAGCTAGTTCTAATACTCCTCAAGCTCGAGGACTCCTCGGCTTGCACAAAATGGAGTCTATTCTACCAAAAACAGAATTTACAATGTTTGTGTAGTGATTAAAATCACTTGAGTTGTAAATGGTCCATGGAAAAAATGATTGGGCCTTGTTGCCGTATTGTGCATGACTCCTCCGTTGCGCTAGTATGCCCTTCATCTGACTTGTATGCCAACACGCCCCCCTTCCTAGCGTCTGTCGCCCCTGACAGACCTCTGTTCTATCGGGTGGTCGATATAGTATTGGATGACATTGGTGGCAAGTTCGTGTTCTCCTATCCTTAAGCCTCTTGCTAGATCAGCTTCCAATGCATCCCAATTTATTGCGCCAGGGGCCTCTGGTTGTGGTGTGGTGTAGTACTCAGAGTACATTGCTTGTTCACAAGCAAAGAGATGGAGCAGGTGTGTTGGCTTCGGTGCGAAGATCTCCGAGTGATACTCCCAGAAACCTGATCTGAACATTTCTTCGAAGGTCTGTTTGTAACATGCAGGGAGGTATTTGATGCGTGCATGGCAGGCGTAAGCCACACGAATACTGGGGGTGGTGCTCATGTCATAAACCAAATCATAATTTCCATTGGTAAACCCCGGTAGACATACCTGTGGTGCGGCTGCATTTCTAAAGGTTTTCAGGACTACCTGCATCATATCCAAAATCTTAAGCATCATTTGAGCTGCGACATCTGGCATGGGCTTCAATCGCGGCATCCAATGGCGAATTGTTCCCATCATGTATGCTACCGACGGTGGTCCCTGTGGTGGCGCAATGTACGGGTAGTTTAGCCATTCCTTGCATTGCGCGTTGTTCTGCACTTTGATATTGAATGCCTTCCAAGACCTGCGGCGTGGAACTGGACCGTAGCATGGATTGTATAGGAGATGTAAAGGCGCGTTGTTCCATGTGCGTAGCATTTCTGGATATGTCTCTAGAAGTTTCTGCCGCCAGGTGGGTTGACGAATTTTGCCTTTTTGCGCCTCTGGAGGAAGGTCTTCGGGTTGAAATTGGGTAGCAAAGGTAGGAATCTGACCCGTGACTCTCTGTATTTCTGCATTATAATAAGCCAGGATAATATAATAAGGCCTGTATTGGAGTTCAGATGAGAGGATAAGGTGTCTCGATGACAGGTTCTTGAAGTAAGCAGATTGTAGCACAGTTTCCTCTATGACCCTCATGGCCTGATTTTGCACTACTGTGCGCTCTTCGTGAGAACTCCCGATTTCCTCCACTTGACGTAGCCATGGAGGCCGTGGTGCCTCGAATGTGTCCTGAGCTTCTTCCGTTTGTTGGCCTCCTGGGAAGGGTTGTGGGTCGTATTCTTCTTCAAATGTCTGTTCCACAGGAATTTGTATTACTTCTTCGTCGGTGGGAGCCTCTGGAGGGGAAGGTGGTCTCTCATATTGTAGTAGACATGCTTGCAATTCGGTGACCTGTTTCTGGAGATCTTTTAAGGCCTCTGAGTCTGTGAGAAGTGAAGCCGCGGAGGAGGTGGTTTGAGAGGCTGCTGTTGTTTCTTTTTGGTGTTTCTGCTTCAGTTGACCCAGTTCTTCTGATAGCAGGTCATGTGCTTCAAGTAGCATGGCATAGTCTTCCAATATGATCTTGATATTGTCGGGGGTCACTGCTTGAAACTTTGATGGGCTGATGGGTGCCCCAGGTGTGCTTTCGATAGCTACTTCTAGGCTCTCTTGATTTTGTAATTGCAGTCGTCGATTCTCTTCCTGAGCGGCAGCAAGATGTCGCTTGAGTAGGGCCATATTTCGCTGAAGCTTTGAATTGCGTTCCAGCTGTGTCCGTAGGTGACCTTCTACCACTTGTATTGCTTCCTTATCTGTGTTCTGTAACTGTACCTCCAATATGCTATGAGCCTCTTGGAGAGTTTGGAATTGTGTGTGGAGGCGAGCATTTTCCTCCTCTAGTGTAGCAAGGCGGTGTTGTAGTGTTTCCGAGTGCTCTTGCAGGCGTTCATTCTGTTGCTGGAGCTGATTGTAATCTGTCCTTAAGTTTGATATACAAGCTAGCATGGTGCCCAATGCATTTCCTATAGATGAGGGGGTGGTGTTTACAGTGGAAGATGCATGGGAAGGGAATTGGGGAAGGGGAAGAGTGAATGATGTGTCTATTGAAGACGTGTGTGTGGGTGAAATTGGTGGAGGGGGAATGGGAGGAGGTGGAAGCGTGGGGGGAGGTGCCGTGGGTGGTGAAATGTCCATACTTTCAGGAGTGGGTGCGAGTGTGGGGTCTGCCATATACATTGGAATGGTAGGTGGTGTGTGTGTGAAAGTGGTGAATAGATGAGAAGTGGGGTGGGGGGCTGAAAATAAAGGGAATGGTTGAGACCTGGGTTGAAAAGTTCTAGCAAGGAAGTTATGGAGGGATTGGAGAAGTGGAGAGATGGAGGTCGGGGGTTGAGGTTGTAGAGTTGAGGAGGGCATGAAGGGTTGCGTGGTAGCAGGGAAACCCATGAATATGGATCTAGGGTCAGGATGACCTATGGCTGAGGGCATGGGAGATGGTTGTCCTAGGGCAGGCTCTATGAACGATTCGGTGGATTGTGTAGTGATGGGGGTTGCTTCATAGATTGGGTTATCAAAGGTGGAGAATAGGGTTGAACTAGAGATGGGAGTACGGAAGATGAAGGTTGGTTCGGTGGGTTGAGTGGTCGAGGTGATTTCCACGGTTTCTGCTCTAGGAGGCGATGGTGGGGGTGTGGGTGGTAGTGGCTCGGTGGATTCCTCATGGGTGACTGGGTGCTCTTGGCTAGCAGTTTCTGTTGCTTGGGAGGTTGTCCTGATGGGTTTGGATGTAATATTTGGCCCTTCTGTCGTTGTAATGGGGATCTGGATATTCTTACCTGAGCATGGTCGTGTCTGGAATCTTCGTGGATCATATTGAACTGGAGACCTCCTAATGGCGGTCCGCACTGCTTCTACTACCCCATATGTTTCTGCCATCAATAAGAGACCTTCACTATACTCTGAGTCAACTCCTGCTTCTTCCAACAGCTGAGTCATGAGTACTCTACTGCTCTGTTCGGTGAGCAGTTGTTGCGATCGCACTCGTTCCATAATTTGATACAGCCTTCGGAGTTCTGCTGTATAGGTTGGGGCTTCAGTGGTCTCCTCTTCATATGCTCCTTCTTCTTCTAGGTGTCCTTGTTGTTGACCTTGTTGGGCGTCACTCCAATGTACATGGCGGTCGTCTGTAGATTTTCTTCTTCTTTGTGAAGATGTGCCTTGTTCTTCTGCATCTGAATAATACTCTACATCAGAGAGTTGTGTACTTTGTAAGAATGCTTCGAAGTCCTGAGGATCCATTCCTTCAGCATCTCCAGTTGTAGCAAATTCAAATTCCGATGGAGCAGGAGGAGCTGAAGGGGTAGCTTGTGTCGCAGTTTCAGATCCAGAGCTGGGTATCCTAATGGTAAAGGGAGGTACAGTGGTCTCCCTTCGTGGCGATACTTCAGGAGTAGTCAGAACTTCCCTTGTCTGGACACAAGGGATCGCACCCCTCATGCGCTTGGATTGATGTGTGGACGTCTTGAGCTTCTTAAACATTTGTAATTGTGCCCAAGTTAAGGCACGTTCAATGGGAACATCGTATGCTAGGCACCGGTAAATAATGCGTGTGATTGCACAGCAACCGTTCACCACTAATTTCCTAGAAGACCTTTTGTTTGCTTCATACAATTGATCTATAATCCATACCGGCAGCTTAATTGGTAACACACCTGCCTCCGCTAAGTAGAGAGCGAACCAGATTCTTTTGTGTGGTTGTGTGAAGCGGTCTTGGCCGGGGAAAGCAAAATGTTGCATGCACATACGGAGAGGGATGGACACATTTGGTGTGAGTGCTGCCATGTCTTTAAGCTTCAATAGTTTCCTATCCTTCATGTTAGTAGGAACGAGAGCATCCTTCTCAGAAGGTACATGTGTGCCGTGCATATTCAAAGCAGCGCTTACCAACTCCACAGTAAGTTCAAACCTCTTTAACTCGTTGTTGCCCAGCAAGGAAGGAAGAACAAATGATCCTGGTTTGTCCTTTTCTTCATTAGCTTGTAGTGTGGAGACCAAATAATAGCATCGGAGGAGATCCGGTTTAGGTAGTGGTGCTTCAAAGTATTCTGCTAGCCCTGCACGTTGCCATATGGTCTGGAGATCCTCAGTGTTTTGTAGAGTCTCAAACTCCTTGGAGAAACATTGGAATCGAACCCATGATCTGTCATACTCGCACTTAGACTCCCATATATACTTGGCCTCTCCTAATGGACCTGGCATGCCATTGAACCAATGAGAATTGGCATGGACTCTTTCTGTGATCCCTGTGGGTGGATCCGGTACCGGGATCTGCTGAAGGTGTTGCAGCTCCGCAGGTCGTTCAGTTGGTGGCACATCCACAGGTAGACTATCCACATCGATTCCTGCAGTAAGTATTCCTACTTGTGAGCTCGGACCTGTCGCTTCTGCCATGTTACTTCTTGCCTTCTGATTCTGTGAGAATATAGAAACATGTGTTAATATTGTAAAGGACAAGTTAGAACCGTTTTTGTCCCCTTTACAACATTATCATGAGGTTCGGGAGAGATTAGTAGGTTAATAAGTGCTCGGTGCTTGTGTGTGTAGTTAGGAATTGGTTGGACCTAAGAACTAAGTGGAGTGATGTAGTGTGAGAGTGACGTAGTTAGTAGGTGGGCATGGATTTACAGCTCGGGTCCGGGGGTTTATTACAAGTTTTAGGTTTCCAAATACAGTGGATGGGCTTTGATCTTGATTTTGTGGAGACTCTGAAGAGTTTGATAGGGGTATCTGCTTGAAGATGAGGCTTTTTAGGGACCCATTTACAAGTGATTCTACTAGTGCTCATGGAAGAATATGTGTCCGTGCGTGATGCATAAGACTGGGCCTCAGATGTTCGAGTGAGTGAAACATGTTGTACCGGTTGCGGCCTTGGTGTAGCTATTTGAGCCCGCAAGCAAGCCTTAGGCACCCAGATTTGTCGTGATTGTGGGCTGGCCTTTATTGACTTCTTGGGTACCCAAATAGACCTCACCTTCGCAGAAGAATTAATGAAGGACTTCTCATTAGTGTCATGTTGTTGACTACTAATAAGAGGTTTTGGCCGTGGGGTCGGCCTGGTCTGAACATGGTATTTGCCTTTTCGCCTCCATACTTGCTTCCATGGCTGAAACAATCTGCTTTGCTCCTTTTTTTGGCATCCAGTATCGGTAGTGTTCTGCTTCTTCTGTATTGGATCTGCCGTGGGTTGTTGCAACCTTCTGGTCTTTGGAGAAGAAGGGAGTTCCGTCCTCTCCCTGGCTCCGTTGTTGAGGTTAGCCTCTTTTTGCATCATACAGTTTTGGACAAAAATAGCATTGTCAACTTCATGTGCGCCCCTGGAAGGACCAGGAGTTTGTGCCTTGCCTACTTCCTTGAGTGCCTCATTTTCCAATTCAACTGTAATTCGGCTATGATCTACCCATACCTGAAGAAGTCCACTTCTTAGGTTGAGGTTGATTGCATGATCATAGATCCAGTCCTGACCCAAGACAAGAGGCTCAGTGAGGTCCTCATCTTGACACACTAGTACTTTGACTATCATCACTTCGTCTTGAATGGAGATGGGAAGATCCACCTCGCCCATGCAAGGAGTTTCCACACCTCCCAATCCTATGAGATATGCTTCTATAGGATCGACAGTTAATTTCAATTTTTGACAGTAAGACAACTTGACAGCACTAGTGGATGCACCTGAGTCAATCAAAGCTCTTACAATCTTTGCACCCTTTCCTGGTCCTACTCCTAGGGTTACAAAAGGCCGTCGGTCGATTATTCTATGGGAATGCCCACCTGAAGTCTCGCACATGGCCATAGGATAGCCTATAGATTCTTGAGTGTCAAGCATAGGCGGGTCTCTACCTTGTCTCCTCAATTTCATTCGTCGGATGCGTTCTAAAGCTTCTGCCTGTGCTTCTTCTCTAATTCGTTTCTCTTCTTCTTTACGTTTCTTGGCAGTGTTGAGTCGATTTAGCATCTCTTCAGTAAGGGGTTCCTGATATAACTTGACTCTGCATCCACTTATGTAACTTGGTAGAATATCGCCCTCTAAAGTGGCTAGTTGAACTGCACCACTTGTGGAGATTCTATTGATAATCATTGGCCCGTAACCTCTTTTCTCTAATTTCCGTGCATGCTGCTTCAATGTGTAGACTAGGACTAGGTTGCCTGCTTTCAATCCTTTATCCTTTACATGTGTATCAAAATATGCCTTCTGTCTCTTCTTAGCTGCATATATCCCTGCAGCTGCTCTCAGTCTTGTTTCTCCTAATTGTTCAAGGTCAAAAAGTCTAGAGGAGAGTTCATGACCCGTCCATTCGTGCTCTTGTGCTACTCTCAATGTAGGTATTAAGAAGTCCAATGGTAGCACGACATTTTGGCCAAATACCATCTGAAAGGGAGTGGCTTGGAGTACCGTTTTGTAGGCGACTCGGTATGCCCAAACAGCATGGTGTAGCTGTTTGTCCCAATCAGAGCGTTTATTGTTCACTAATTTTGTCAATACATTGCATAGGATCTTATTGGTGCTTTCGGCTTGCCCATTGGCTTGAGGGTGATAGGGGGCAGACTTCTTATGCACTACCAAGAATTCTTGGAGCAGATTTTCAATAACTTCATTCAAGAAGTGAGTGCCTCTATCACTAACTAGCTCTATAGGTAGCCCGTATCTTGTGAATACATTCTCAAACAAGAATTTAGCAATTGTCTGAGCGTCGTTCTTCGTTGTGGCTTTTACCTCTACCCACTTGGTTAGATAGTCCGTGGCAACGATGATATACTCAGCATGGGAACCCTTAGCTGGGGGATTGATAGGGCCTACAAAGTCTATTCCCCACTTAGAGAATGCACGTCCGCTCATCATAGGCTTCAGTGGCATCTCATCTTTGCGTATAGGAGGCTGGGTTCGCTGACAAATCTCACACCTCTTCACATAGGTATGTGCATCCATGTGAAGGGTGGGCCACCAAAATCCTGCAAATAGAATTGCTTTGATCACCCTATCTGGACCAAAATGTCCTCCTGCTACACCCTGGTGAGCTGTTTCCAAGATCTTTAGATATTCACTTTCATGGACACAGTCTCAGGTAACCATCCTTACCACGCTTGTAGAGATTATCACCAATGAGTGAGTACTCTAGGGCTTCTTGTTCTAGACTTCTTTTCCTAACCAGAGTCATGTCTGGAGGGAATGTTCTCGTCCTCAGAAAGGATACTAGTGGTTCACTCCAATCTGGCACTATGGACACTTGATAAAGAGTGGCATGTTCCACAGGTGGTTTAGTGCAACAGATTGGGCATTCCTTGCACAACTTTTGGACATCAGCTTCCATAGTTGGCCAATGCACTCCGAGTCTCCTTAGTGTCTGTAAGGTTCATTGTTTTGAGTAGTGTTGCTCTAATGCACCTACATGTGCTAATTGCAACCATTTAGCGTAGTACTCATCCTCTTCCACACAACAAGCCAAGATCCCTTGATCTGTGTGCTTGTACATACTTCCTGCCATGATGTGATACTTTTGGGCTTTTACTACCTCTCTATCCTGTGTGTTTATTACTGGGTGGTTAGGTCCGTATGTCAACACTGGTACCAATGGCTTAGCCCACTGCGGCACCACTTCCAAATTAAACAAGTAAGCATCAGGAAGGTCATCTGACACTCCTTGTGGGGCTTCTCCCGATGTGAGCCTAGAAAGGTGATCTGCTCTCAAATGAGTCTTCCCTTTCCTTACCACAACCTCAAAATCATATTCCATTAGCAAGAGAAACCATCTTACTAATCTTCTTGTATTGCATGGCTTGTTTACGAGGTATAGCAATGCCTGATGATCAGTAAAAAATTTAAACTTATTTGCAAGCAAATAGTGTCTAAATTTCTTAACTGCATATACCATGCCTAAGCCTTCTCTCTCAGTAGTGGTATAATTTCGTTCAGCTGCATTCAATTGTCTACTAGCATAGGCAATTGGAAGATCCATATTACCTTCACTAGTAGGTTGTGCAAGTACACATCCAATGGCATAATTGGATGCATCCACATGAACATGGAAAGGCTTATTCCAATCTGGTGTGGTTAAGATTGGTGCTGAACATAATCTTCGTTTAAGCTCCTGGAAGGAATTCTCGCATTCATCAGTCCACTCAAAGTTAGTCAGAAGTCCGTACAGAGGCTTTGCAATGATGGCATACATGTGTATAAATCGTCGGTAATAACCACAATGCCCCATGAAAGCTTGTACTTCCTTGACATTCTTTGGCCTAGGTAATTCGGCTATAGCTCTTACTTTCTCTTCATCCGTAGATATGCCATTCTTTGACACTATGTGTCCTAGAATCTTGCCTTGCCTGACCATAAAAACGCACTTTTCTGGGTTCAGGTAGACTTGATATTCTCTACATTTGTCAAAGATTTGTCTGAGTTCAGGAATATGGGTTTGTCTAATGTTGGAATGAGCACAAAGATCATCAACATAGACTTCTAGATTCTTCCTCAAGAAC
The DNA here is from genome assembly GCA_020310875.1 of Ceratopteris richardii. NCBI lineage: Eukaryota > Viridiplantae > Streptophyta > Polypodiopsida > Polypodiales > Pteridaceae > Ceratopteris > Ceratopteris richardii. The sequence goes on from CM035407.1 coordinate 104,474,442, forward strand.
TCCTTAAATACATGGCACATTAGTCTCTGGAAGGTTGCAGGAGCATTGGTAAGCCCAAATGGCATTACACGAAAGGCAAATATACCCCACTCTGTGGCAAAAGCTGTCTTATGCTGATCTTCTGGAGCTATGGCTACTTGATTGTAGCCCGAAAATCCATCGAGGAAGCTGTACACTTCCTTGCCTGCTACTCTTTCTAAGAGATGCTCTGTGATTGGAAGCGGATAGTTATCTCGAATTGTGGCTGCATTAACCTTCTTCAAGTTAATGCATACTCGTAATTTACCATTCTTTTTGGGCACCACAACAATGGGGAATACCCATTCAGTGTGCTCAATTTCATAGATAAATCCAGCTTCAACCAGTCTATCTATCTCCTCTTTGATCTTGGCAGCGTAATTATCATTGTATGTATATGGCTTTTGCTTAGAAGGTTTGGCATCCGAGGTCATGGGGATAGTGTGTGAGCATATGTCTGGATCAACACCTTTCAAATCCTTGTAACTCTAACCGAATACATCTTTGTATTCTCTCAGCAAGGCTATTAGCTCTTGCTCTTCCTCTTCTGTCAGGTCGTGGCCTATGTACGTGCATCTCTCTTCTCCTTCTTCTATGGCTACCACTATTTACTTGGTGGTTTCTTTGTTATCATAGGCCTCTCCCGATTGTGCCTCTCGTTTAGGCATTCTAATCATGACTCTCCTGTCATCTATCTCATACTTCTTAAAATTTTCTGGGACCTCAAACAAAGATTCTTCCTCTTCTGGTGTGACTTCTCTCTTCTTTCTTTTCTTTCCTTTATCCTTTTGGGTTACATGTGTGGCTAGCCTTACATCCTTTGTAAGCTCTCCGTGCTTCTGGGGTTGAAATTCTACTTCATAGAAGTATTCCTCATCTGATGCAAAAGGTGGGTCCATAATGATTGACTCTAGATCGGAGTCGCTCGCATCCTCAAATGCATTAGGGCTAGGTTCACACTCTTCTAAAACTGCCTCTCCCATGATCGGCTCTATGGAGAAGACTGAAATGTCATAGCCATCCTCATCAGAGTGAGGTGTCCATTGTTCTTCATTGATGGCTACATCCATGGTTGCTAGAATTTCTGCCAAGCCGTGAGGTTCGAATTCTTCGTCTGGAAAAACTACAGGTGCATAGGCTGGGTCTTGGATTGATCTATGGGTTTCTTTTGCACCTATCTCCCTGGCTTTTTCTCTCTTCTCTTCTTCTACTGCTACCTTACACATCCATAAGTGAGTGTCTTCATGCATCCATGAGGATCCTGATCCTAGGGAATGCACCGATTCCGTATCATCTTTGGCTCTATGGATGGGGTTCCATTGGATAGGAGGGACATCTCTATGAGAGTAATCCTTGAGATTGACTTTGGTTGTAACACCTAAGTGCTGCAAATACAAAGAATTGGTTCCCCAATCCTGTACCACTTGCAACTGCCGCATAAATGGTCTTCCCAAAATCATCTCATAGGCTTGATTTTTGCTAAAGTCACAGATAGCAAATGTGTGCTCAAACTCTACACCACAAGTAGTGAGAGTTATCCCCTCGAGTAGTCCTAAGGGTCTTTCTATGTGCCCGTCAGCCATCTGCAATTTCATTCTCGTTGGCCTGAGAGCTGGCTTGCCCCATCGTTTCCATAAGGAAGTGGTAACAATTGCAACTCCTGCACCTGAGTCCAAGATGGCCTTGGTTGTGTATCCCTGATGAGTGATGGGGAGATATGTGTTTCCCTCTTCGCCCTCACTCATGTCTCCTATCTTGTCTAAGGGTATTTCTGGCACTGTTCTCTGGGATCCTACCTGGGAACGAGGTTTTGCTATCTCGAGCACTTGATTGACTACATGTTTCCACACTTCTGGTCTAACCTTAAGCAGCTCTTCCAAAGTGAGATTGCACTGCACTTTGGTGTTCTTCACTACCTCTGTGTTCCTAGGTATGACTGAATCTTCGTTTCTTACCATGACTGTAAGTGCTCTCATACAGGTGGACTTTGCTTCCCATGGGCCTATGAAATGGGGTAGTTCTTGTAAAGAATTAGACTCGAAGTCTAATCTTTCTTGAGATTGGGCACTCTCCTGCTCTCCATAAATGGAAGGTCTTGTGGGAATTGATCGTGTGTGTCATCCACAAGTTCAATGGGAGGAGGAACTTCACTCTCTTTATCCCATTTCTCTTCTTGAATCTCTCGCAAGAATTCTGGTGTGTATTGATTCATAGAAGAAGAGGTGTCTGGTTCAGTGGAGTTAGGCACATAAGCTTCAGGCACATAGGCTTTCTGGGTAGGAAGACCTGCTCTTTCACTAGCCTTGTCATGGTGTTGAGGGGCGGGTTCCTTTTGTGATTGTGCAATTAGATTCTCTATTCTTTCTAGGGAGGGGGGGTTGTCTCGTTCAGTGGAATTGGGCACATAAGCTTTCAGTGGGGGATGGGTCATGTTTTTGCTTGCTTTATCTCTTTCTTGATTTTTTTCTTCCTTGGCAGATCTTGCAATTATGCCCTCTAACTTCTCTAGAAGTCCATCCAAGTGTAATTGCGTCTTGGCTGAGCCCGAGTAATTGAAAAGGCGACTGGCTTCAAACATAGTCTGAGCCAATGCGACCATTTTTGCGCAAAGCTTGGTTCTTTCTATCTCTAGGTCAGCTCTAGGGTAGCACTTGTCATGATACGTTACATTTGGCCCTTCTTGGATTCTGGCCTGATATGCTTTAAGCATCATGTCTATGTCTTCAGGAGTGGGATCGGCTAATACTGATCCTGCTCGGGGTGGTGGGTGGGTTACGTGGGGTGTATTAGAGGGTGGAGGGATGGAGGGTGATGGGGATGGTAGCGGTGGGAATGTGTGAGAGTGCGGTTGAGATGTGATCTCTATGATTTTGGCCTTGGTTTCTCGTAGACTTTCCTCAAGTTCACTCATCTTCTTTGCCCATTGCCTTTTCATACGTTCACGGCTATCTCTCCAAGCTCTTGTTCTCTTCTTATTTTGGCTCTCAGTATCACTAGCGTCTGGGCTCTTTTCCTGGCTTACCCCTTGGTTTTGCTGTAATGCTTGAGCTCTAGTGATTACCTGCACTGGTGCAGTGGAAGTGACACTTCCTATGGAATTGACCACTAACCCAATAACATTAATCGGAGTGATTTTTGGCATATTGCTGGGATTCTTTGGACAATCTTGTAAGAGATGCTCCTTTCCACATTCCTGGCAATAGCCTTGGATCGTTACTGATTGGGTTTGGGTAGGTGCGGGCATGGGGCAGTCACGAATGAGGTGATCTCCCTGACATCTGTAGCATGGTCCTCTAGGGAATGGGGGTCTTACTTGCCTAGGTTGAGGTCTAGGGTTGGGGTTTGCATACATGACGTTTGTGTAATCTGACTCCCAACTAGGTTCATTTGGCTCTTCACTATAGTAGGACTCACCATGTTCAGGAGATTGCATGTAGTTAGCATGGGGACTATCGACATGTGTAGAATCAAAGCTATGGTCACTTGGGTCACTTTCAGAAAGCAATGATGTAACAGGGACTATAGCTCTATTCAGGTTCTCTTCTGCAGCTGCATATTTTACTGGGATCACATTAGGAGCAGGTGGTTGCTGTGCTAGCACTGGCTGGGGTCTCAGTTGGTTTTGGTAGGGTTGGTAGGTTTGTTGAGGTCTCACATACTGTTGAGGTGGGTACTGGCTCTGGTATCTGCCTTGTTGAGGGTATGGCTGAGGGTAGGGTTGCCTAACCGCTTGCTTATTGTATGGGCAGTCTTGCACGGTGTGATTGGTGTACCTTCGTTCCATGGTGCAATACTGGCTACTAGGATTAACTTGGGGTTGAGCCATAATGGGACAGACATTCGCCATGTGGTCGCCACCACAAGTATAGCATCTTTTCACAAGGGCATACCTTGGGATCTGTTTGCTAGTGACACCTAATTTCTGAGCTACTTTATCTGCAAGTTCCTCAATTGATGTGGATTGCGTGGAAGAGAGGCTAGAGGCACTATCTGAATCTTTGTATATCTTGGAAAGCTCTAACTCCTCCCCTAGGTTATCCTCGATGTCAATGCACATGCGTACACACTCTTCTATAGTCCTAGGGTCCTTCAGATACACATATGATCTCAATTTGGTACTTAGCAATCCATCCAAGAATAAAGCCACTTGCTTAGCTGGTGTGGGTAGCTCAGGGACAGGGCATCTTTCAAGATATTGCCTAAATCTTCTTCCTGCAAGTCTCACGGTCTCTTGAGGGGTTTGCTTGAAGCTGTGAATCAGCGAGGAGGTATTATGTCTTATGCCACTCTTAGAGAATTCAATAATGAAAGCCTCTAGGAGTTGGTCTATGCTTCTGAACTGCCTCTCATTTAGTGGCTGAAACCATGTCAGGGCAGTGTTCCTAAGGGTTAGACCAAAGGCATTGTACTGCGTGAATAGATCCTCCACTTGTTCAGCTCTCAAGACTTGCCTAAACTCAGCCACATGATCGTATGGATCTCCAGTGCCATCGAAGTAGTTCTTCATGGACTTAACTAGTTGAGTCGGTCTCAAAGTCCTTGTGTGCTCTCTAGGTCGTGGTAGAGGGAACTCATCCGCATTTCTTTGATTCCTGTGAGCTCTAAGTATCTCAGGTTCTACTCTATTTGTTTCCATTCTTGTTCTTTCTCTGCCCCCTAGGTTGGCAAAGCTCACTTCTGGTCTATCTCTACTTCTGTCTCTTTGAATTCCATGAGCTTGGGATGTTCCAGCTCCAGGGTGACCATAGGATACATTCGATCTTGGTTGGGGGAAAACGAATTCACCCTTCCAAGTGTAAGCATGTCTATCATGTTCTGTAACCACAAAGATCCTCTCTGAAGCATGATCCAAGTAGGTCACTCTGCCTGGGCTATCAGGATCCTTAAACTCATAGATCATGATTGTTCCTATATCAATTGGCCGATCAGATTTATACCTCCAAAAGGCTTCGTCAGTCTCTCGATTGAGGAGCAAATCTATGCTCTTATTATCCTGGGGAATCCACTCTGGTGTGATAATCCTAGTGAGAACCGATTTTCCTCGAGGGGTTCTAGGTTCTCTACCCATGTTTCCTTGCTCTAGGTCACCTAAGTCCGCTTCTGGGATCACATTTCCAAATTCGTCCGTCCTATCTGGGTGACTGGTGACTACGTATATGGTTCAAGTATGCTCCGTTTTCAAACTTGACAGCTGGGTGCTCTAATCCAATGGATTGATCAGGATTCTTAATCTGTACCACAGATCTTCCTAGGCCGTCCTCATAGATGCTAGCACCCAATCGGTTGGTCCTAAGGTATTCCAACTACGTTTTGTAAGGGCCTTCCACCCTTGCAAGTAGGGCACTCCCGAACTTCCTGTAGGTCTCTCCATACCTTGAGACATCTCTGATTCACTAGTCTCAGAGCTAGGGTAATACGAATGATGGCTCAACTGCTGGGCCCAAGACCTCGCAGTATGATTGACACTAGCCTCTGAAGACCTAAGACTTTGTCTATCTCTCCCTAGATGTCGCTCTGATCTCAGGTTCATAAGCCTGATTGAATAACCCAAATTTGCCCAAGTACAACCTCATTGCAGAGTCCTTTTGTATCAGTTACTTGATTCTTTTTAGTTGGTTCCCGTGTTAAAATTCTTGTCTGATATCACGTCGTAAGGTATATTTGAGTGTAGTTCCGCACTTAAAGTTGATCGTTCCACGTTAAGTTCTTTTCCTTTAAAGTTCTCGACAGTACAAAGATTATGTCCTTAGCTTGAACTTGAAAGTTTAGGTATGCTTCAACTTGATAATTGCCTATCGTCGCCCTGACTTACTCCTACCTCTAGTCGTTCTTAGCCTAAGCTAGGATTTGACGAAGGGGAGTTGAGAGTATTCCAACCTTCCTTGCTGATCCTTGCTCTTTAGTGCTCGAGAAGTTGATTCTCAAGCTTGCACAAAGCCCTTGCTTGGACGCTCTCAATTGCTTCTCAATAGACCTGCATCAGTCCCAAGATTAGCTCCAAGTTGGTCCTTCAATTGACAGACAATTTATTTCAGACACTTTTTTAATGACCCTTGTTCCCCCTTTTGTATTGCTAAAAATTTCCTCTAGAGCTCCCTTGGTGTTCCTACCCCTCAGTGTGTCAACTTCCAAATATCCTATCTGAAAATCAACGCATTATTCTTATAAAAAACAGTTGAGGGCGTGTAGTATATGCCACGAGCTTTCCGACAAGCCCTAGAGCTCAAAAATTGGATTTCGTATGAAAAAGTTATGGCCGTTCAGGGTTTAGGGGGTTAACTAGACAAACATAACCTTCCAGGGGTTTTAATGCATTTTTCTAAGGCCTTTGCAAGTTTGTGAGTATTTGAGAGTGCAAATATGCCCAAAATTTAGCCTAAATTTCCAAAAAATTTTACCCCTTAATTTTTGCCGAAAATATCTGTCTGTCGCTATAGACACAAACTATCGTGGGGGCTGTCTGTCGCGATAGACGGTGTCTATCGTGATAGAGTGGTCTGTCGCGATAGACGGTGTCTATCGCGATAGACGGGTCTGTCGCGATAGACGGTGTCTGTCGCGATAGACGGTGTCTATCGCGCTAGACGATGTCTGTCGCGATAGAGTGGTCTGTCGTGATAGACAGTGTCTGTCGCGATAGACGGGTATGTCGCGATAGACGATGTCTGTCACGATAGACTGGATCTGTCGTGGAATTTTGGTCTGTCGCGATAGACTGGATCTGTCGTGGAATTTTGGTCTGTCGCGATAGACGGTGTCTGTCGCGATAGACGGGGTCTATCGTGGGTCTCTGTCTGTCGCGATAGACTGAGTCTATCGTGGGTCTCTGTCTGTCGCGATAGATGGAAAAAACGCAAATTTTTCAGAAACTTCTAGTGATTTGGAGTGCTCTAATGGTGTAGGTTACCGTGCCAAACACGCATTCACAAAATATTAAGTTTTTCTGTCTATCGCGACAGACAGAGGTTGTCGTCCCGGGACCTGTGCAGAGTCTGTCGTACCTGTGCACACTGCTGGAGAAGGTGGTACAGCTAGTTCCTACAAAAAAAGCCCAAAAACACACCAAAAACAGATAGCATGCAAGCTCTCAATCGCTCTCTCTCACAATAAAATGAGGGAAATGAGGTGGGGAGTGTAATATTACCAAAAAACTGAAATTTTTTTGTGGAGATGGAGATGGAGGTGGGAGATGGTGGGGATGATGATGGTGATGATGGTGATGCGAAAGTAAGGAAAAACGAAGAAAAATAAAGAGAAGGAAGGATATTACCTATAACTCCAATGTCTCAACTCGACGTCTTACCATCACACGCTCGTCCTCGAAGCTCTCTCCCCGGCAACGGTGCCAAATTTGGTGTCACTCTAGCACAATGGTGAGTACCAACGTGAGAAGATTCACCTCATAATTGTCAATCCGTGGAGACATGAGGACTAGTATGAAGACTATGAGCAAGTGAAGGCACAAGTGTGTGAGTGAGAAGCACACAAGCATGCACACACATACACACACACGCGCACACAAGGCAAGAACAAGGAGAGGAACAATGGAGTTCTTTGCATTAGTCAGAAAGTCTCTTACATAAGCTCAATTCACAAACAATCTAACCTCAAAAATGAGCTCTCTAGCTCTTTTTATAGTTTTCTAACTAGCTTTGGTCTTGTCCAGACCTAGTGTCCGGCCTAGTTAAAAATTAGGTTCTAGAGCCTATTTGAGGGCTCAAACAGAGTCTAAAAATTATGAAACTTGATATGTAGCTAGTTCTAATACTCCTCAAGCTCGAGGACTCCTCGGCTTGCACAAAATGGAGTCTATTCTACCAAAAACAGAATTTACAATGTTTGTGTAGTGATTAAAATCACTTGAGTTGTAAATGGTCCATGGAAAAAATGATTGGGCCTTGTTGCCGTATTGTGCATGACTCCTCCGTTGCGCTAGTATGCCCTTCATCTGACTTGTATGCCAACACACTCGTATGCACATACACATAGTATTGGATGAAACGTTGTTGGATCCCTTTACAATTCAAGGGATCAGAGAAGGCATTATTAATTCTACAAGACAAAGCCATTTAGAGACCTAAAAAGCTCTAGTTCAGTTATTAACACCTTCTCAACCCTTGAATTATCAAGAAGAAGTTAAAATCTCTTCCAGCATATACAATAGATTTTAATTCACAATCATACACACACATACACATGCGCATACATAGTCACAATAGATTTTGACTCAAAACTATACACACACATACACATATGCATACTACTGTGAAGTAAGAATCAATATTGATTCAAACAATCACAATACATTTTTTACTCACAATCATACACACACATACATATACTATTGTGAAGTAAGAATCAATTTGAGTCAAACAATAACAATAGTTTTTAAATCACAATTTGAAAAGCACAAATATATTTTTCTTTATTCTTTTAATACTAAGAGACTTAATGCTTTTAACAAGAGCTTATACCTTGTTCTTTGTACGACACTGTGTAAGTTTGCAAAAAACAAAGCAACTCTGTTGAGGTATAATTTTGAGGGCATTCTTTTATAAAACATATTAGGGCAAAAAAGGGCCAAAAAAGGGCCATGTAAGGATTTCAATTAGTTGTGCTTAATTTGGATTAAAGTTGTCGAATAATTTAAAAAATTTCATGTAATCTAATTTAAAACGTTTCTTATGCAAATTTTAAAGAGAGAGAAACTCATGTGATAATCATGAAAAGTTTGTGTGATATCTTATGCCTCACATCATTTTAGACACTTTTGCGTCACTCTTCATAGCAGACCATGGAGAACCTCAACCCAAACACTCTCACTGAGCTTTCAACTAGCAGAAATTATTGTGATAAGTTCCATATCAACATTGTAATTAGTCATGAGTATGCAACAACAAGAAAGGTATTCTGAAGGGCTCTTCAACCTTCTGAAGTGGATGGATTGCGGAAAGAAGGCAAAAAACATATCAACATATGGGTAGATGGATCTGTTTATCCAATTGATCCACAAACTAGAAGGTATATCCCCCTTTTCATAATCTTCATGATCTCATTAGATTTGTAGGGGGATGGTGAGGATGGTTTATGAGGCTATTGTTCAATGCTCTGGGAGATTTCAAGGAATTATGTACAATACATAAACTATTTACAAAACACACTACATTAGAGGGATTTACATACGAGGGAGTTAGAATAAAAAGTAATCCACTTTATCTTCTCAGTTAGAATCTTTCAAAAAAATGAAAGAAACTCCTATAGGTTTGAGAATGTGATCAAAACGAGTAACACCTTTTCTAGATTTGACTAAAAAATCTAGCCAAAAGAAGAAAAGAATGAAAATTGTAAGAGATCATGTGACAAATGTGCTATGTTTCAAAATGTTGAATAGTTTTGAGCACATACATTTTTGTAATGAAATTATGAGTCAAAATAATGTTTTAAGACTATTGAAACTGAAAGAAAATACATGCTTGAAATGCTTTGTTTTCCAAAAACTCATGACAGACATGAATTTGATGCTAGAACAATCTCAAATTCAAGAGATTTGTGATGATGTTGGAGTGAATAAGAAATGTTATAGAGAAATTTCAAAAGTTTGGTGTGAATTTTTAAAATTTAAGAAAGTTAAAAGCTTTGGATTGCCTAGACCCCATTATGTAGGAACGTTTCGGCTCTATTTGAATAAGAAGATCACATCAGTATTTGGTGAATGTAAACATTTTCATGGTAACATGCCTTATGAAGTAGGAAAACTAAAGTTACATTTCACTTACAATGCATTTAACAATATATGGATAGATATAATAAGACTTCAAATATACATGGTATAGATCTATAATATAAAAGATCATGAATGTTTTGGTCTGTTGAAATTTGTAATTAAACTTGATGAAGGTGAACTTAAAAAACATCAAAAGATGGGGAGAATAAGTATTGCACTAATGAACAGAGCTTTGGACTATAGCCTTGGGAAATTGGATACTCCATCTCTCAAAGTACAATAAAAAATGGAGTTATGGTGGGTTGGTTGTGCTCAAGTTCCATATGAGATCCATACAACACTTAAATGGTTATTCTCACAGACAAACATTCCAAATGTTGTTCAGAGGCATCATGTAGGAGAATTGTTGAATGTCAAAGATTACGAAAACTTTAAAGTTGAGTGGCATTTTAGTGGAGACCTAAAGACTCTTAATTGCATTTTTGGTATAAGTGGGGAAGCAACTTCTAAGTACCCTTGCTTGTATTACATGCAAAATCCAGGCACAAGAGGATGCATTGCTAGAGCTGAGGCTGAGGAGGCTCCTTTCTAACAAAATGTTATTCTTCATAACTACTCATCTTTTGCCATGATTTGGGATCCCATACTTCTAGTAGTATTGACAAATATACACATATGTACACTACATGCAGAGTTAAGGATCATTGACAAGTTGGTCCGTCTCCACTCAGATTATGCATATTATATCAAGCCTACAACTCTTGCGGATGAGTGCATTAAAAAATGTGAATCTCTACTTCCAGAAATGGGATTTCATGGTGGTGATGTTCATCTAAGAAAAGATCGAAAGCTTTCACAAAATATAGGTAATGTACTACAGGATGTCTCAATGGGAGGTGCAAAAGCAAGGAGATTCTTCAACAACCATGATGACAAACAACTAAATGCCATGTGGAATTGTTCGAAAAACTTTTGTGAGTTCACGAATAATGTAAAAAGCAAACTAGAAATCACAAAAAGAGAATGGAGGTGTGGGTCAAACTAGATAACTTTTCAAAGATCATGAGGCAGCAAGTAGCATCAAATAGGTATATGAGAGATTTTAGAAAGGTGAACATAGAGTGTATAGAAACCATCAAGAGGCATGGAGTGCCAAAGACATAACATACTACCTGGTGAGTTTCAAAGATAATTTACTCAATTTATCTTTCTTTAATTGAAATAAACATCTGATGAAACTCTTGTGTTCTTCCAGCATATTCTTCTTGTGCATGGTGCATTCTTTGCAGAAAAGGACACACTTGCCATATGGAACACCCAAGGCATGGAAAAAATCTCATTATCAAGCAAGGACAAGTTTTTTTAGGTGCACAAGGAAAGGAGGAGGAGCAAGAAAAAGTAATTCCTTCAAAGAGCTTTTTTAATGGTTCTTTAGAAGACAATTACAAAGGGAGCTCATGCGAAATATTGTCATCAAAAGATTAGGACTGTCACCAGACAAAAACATCATGGATCAATATCACAAAATGAAAAAGATTACATTCCAAAGGAAGCCTTAATATTTGCAATGTCCTTTATTTCTTTGAGAAATAAACATCTATGTATGTACATTTCATGATGTAATAAGCTTTGAAAAGAAATATGTCTATGTATGTACATGTTTTTTTAGTCTTTTATATGAGCTTGAATTTGGAAAATCTACCTTCAAAGAGCTTTTTGATTGATTCTTGAGAAGAGAATTACAAACGAGCTCATGCAAAATATTATCATCAGATAAATAGGACTTTCACTAGAGAAAAATAGATCATGGATCAATAAGGATTAATATTAGGATATGGATCAATTACACATAAAAGGGCTACATGCTTCATATTTTCAATGTCTTGTATCCCTTTGGGCAATAAATGTGTGTATTTATGTACATTTCATGAGTAAAGCTTTGAAAAGAAATATATTTAATCCTTCTTGATTGTTTTGAATGAGCTTGGCTCTGGCAAATCTCCTGTGTATCTAAGGTACTCTTTTCTCCTGTAGCCAGCAATACGTTTAACATCTGACACCCCTATAGCCATTTCATAGCTTGAGTAACAAAGGAAGTAGCCTACCCTTGAAGCATGGAATCTTGAGGCATATGCAAAAATTCTAAATGGAGCTGTTCTTTCAAGTAGCAAAACTTTGTATGCATTAAAGGGTATGGAAGTAAAACCCATGTATCTTGAAAGAGTCCTCAAGGACAATAGTGCAAAATCTAGCTCTTCACTATAGTGCCTATGAATAACACAAAATAATTCTGGATTCAATTTTGGAAGATAGTGGATCACTGAATGAATATCCACCTTTGTCTTTCCTTTCTCCTCTATCATTTTCCTTGTTCCCTTCCCCCTACCAAGGTAGTTTTCTTCATCCAATGTAGATAACTGTTTAAAAAATTGAAAACCTAGGTTAGAAGAAGTCCAAGGAAACTTTTAAAGTCATAGAAATAATTGTAAACACAAGCAGAAGGAAAGCATGAGACACGACCGATTCAAGCGATTAGGGTCATCAAAGAATATCGGATGGGCCTAATCGCTTGCATCTGTCGTGTTTGATTAATCACCCTAAACTTTATAGAAACATATAATAAATCTTGAAAATAGTATTTATACACACAGTAAGATGTTAATTATCAATGCTGCATGGAAGTCATAGACACGACCGATTCAAGCAATAAGACTCATCGGATATTCTCCGATGAACCTAATCATTTGAATCGGTTGCCTCTAGCAGATCACAAGAAACTTTGTTTTACATACCTTGACCTCATCTTCCTCGTCAATGAGCTCTTTTGAGTCAATAGATATGGTTCCTTTGTCCTTAGCAACCTCCAAAAATGAATATCCATGCCCAAATGAGTATATACCAAGATCCTTCTGATGCTGATCAAAGTCTTCATCAACAGGTGTTGGCTTCTCTAAAATAGCTCTTTCAAAGCAGCTTGAAAGAGCTTCTGATGAATCTTGGAATTCTTCATTTGACAATGCTAAATCCAGATGCAAACAAAAATTCTTCTTTTCTTTCTCCCTTCTCATTGATAAATCTCCTTGCAACTTCCTCTGACTCAGCCATAGTAGCAAGGCAGTAGTCTTGCCTTAGGTTGAAGAGTTCTTGAATGTAATAGAGTGGAATAAATTCCTTTCCAAAGATGAAATAAAATGGTAGATTTGGGAGAAGAAGGGACTGCTCAGAAACTTTCATATCTTCAGTTGGCTCCCTTATAGCAGTCTTTGCTTTAAAATTAGCCACATCAAAATTCTTGACTTGCTCTTCTTCTGCTTGGAGATTGATCTCTTCAACAATCTCCATGACATCTTTCATACTTTTTGAGCTCCCCTCAAGTGTCAGGTCAAGGAGTGGCTCTTTCTCCTCAATAGGAACACATTATTCCTCCTTTTCATTTGACATGTGATCAAGCCATATCAAGAAGCCAATGCTCAAGGGGAGCAAAGAGCAGTCCCTTCCATGTTGTGGGCATAAATCTAGCTTTCCTGGAAAAGGGGATATCCTTTTGCACTTTCTAGTGACTTTTGCCCTATCCATGGATTCTTTCCAAAGATGTGTGGATGGATATAGGCTTTTCTAGAGATAGTAAGATCCTTTCCATTGACCACATCCAGGAAGCTCTCCCACTCATCCCTCAGAAAGTTCTTTTTTTCTCCAAAAGTACTTCAAAATCTATCTTGGGATTGAATATCCTCATTGCATCTGGAAAATAATCCACTGTTAAACCCTCTTGAACCATGAAATCCAGTAGTTTCTCAGATGGAGAAACACTTAGGATCACATTCTTTTCCTCCATCTCAGCTCTAGTAATTCTAGTGTGCCCTAGTGGAGAACACAATTGATGCAAGAAAAATAAGCTAGTCAAAGGCCGATCAAACGTGTGTAATCGCTTCTATCCATCATATCAGGTATGAAGCATAAGTATGCAACGTGATGAAGAGAGAAATTCTATGAAGGTTGAAAATGGGAAATGGTGAAGGGGACTGGTATTTATAGTCGAGGAGGATCGAGTAACAGTCACATGACATGGACCAATAAGCAAGTGCCATGTGGAAAATGGACATTGGGAAATTGCAATGGCTACATGATGTGGCCCACTCAAATGATGCCATGTGGCATTGTATGTTGGGATTCTTAACAACTAGATGAGATGGACCAATCACAGGTTGCCATGTGTCACCAAGGTCAACTCATTCAAGAGACCTATTTAAGCTCCTCTATTCATTGTTTTTCATTTTTTTGTGAACTACTTGCTAGCATTGACTTGTCATTGCCTTTGAGTATTTTACGTGCTTTTCAAAACTTTCCATACACCACATTTTCTGTGAGGTATGAAGGATCATAGAAGCTTGTACACGGCCGATCCAAGAAATTAGGGGCATCAGAAAGTTTTGGATGCCCCTAATCGCTTGGCTCGGTTGTCATGATCAATCATTTTACATTACGACCAATACAAGCGATTAGGGACATCTGGGATTTTCAGATGACCCTAATCGCTTGCATAAGTCTTGGTTTTTTTGCTTTTTAAATTTCTTCCAAGCTTCTAAAATTTGTTTTTATGCATGTTATGGCTAGGACAATGAAGACAACAAGGAAGTTGTACCCTCAGGATCAAGAGCAAAATGGCCGGACTCAAGATGACAAGGGACCTTCTCCCAGACAACTACTTAAGGCCTTAATGCATGAGAGAAGTCTTCAAAAGAAAGGGTCCATTACCATGTTAAGTCTTTGAGGGAGATAAGAAGGGCTCAAAAGTCTGTGGGACTCCTAATCCCCAGATTTCCTTTCATGAGAGTTGTCAAGAAAATTTCAGCCAATCTTTATTCCATGATGAAGACTACATCCTTCGTGAACATGAAGTGGCAAAGTCAAGCTCTTTTGTGCTTGCAAGAAGTTGCAGAAGGCTTTGCAATCAACTTCATGAATGATGCTTACTTGTATGCAGCTCATTTTCATAGGGTGACATTGATGGCAAAAGATTATGTGATTGTATCAAGGCTCAGATATAAGTTGGAAAAATCTAGTGTGCCAATTGAGAACCATGATCAAAAGTTCTTTGATATTCTAAATATACCTCTAGTACAAGCACCTAAGTCATCACTTGTAATTGAAGAGGTCCACCCTAAGGTCCCTCATGATCATGAAACAAGAAATGCTGCAAATTGTGAGGAGGAGAGGAAAAAACACGGTTTAGTGTTAGAGGAAAATGTTATCCTGAAGTAGATTTAGAAGTTGCAAAAGGCAAATAAATAACTTCTTAAAACAAGAGATGGACAGGTGATAGTAAATGCTACAATGCCATGGCAAGAGGAATTCTTCCTTGATATAAGACTAGAAGACAACAAAATGTTGAGAGAGTTCAATGTTGAAATATCTGATAGTGTAGTCAATATTGCACTCATGTATTATCTACATGCCATAAAATGCTCATGTTTTCCTTACTTTGGTATTTCTTATATTGAATTTATATTTCTTGAATTCTAGGATCCTTTTGCAACAATGTGAGGAAGGGGTTTCAAGAAAAGTTTTCATCATAGATCCTCTTGTGACTCAGTGTTTTTTGCACAAGCATGGAGATGTGAAATTCTTTCTAAAGAGTTTTACAAAAGGGGTAGAATATATTATCTACCCCTACATTGAAAAGTTAGTATTCATCTTCATTTTGAACTAAGTAACATTTTTTTCAATAGAAAAGTTATTTTTACATGCCACTCATTGAAATGGGCCACTAGAGTCTTATTTTTATTGAATTCAATGGATATTAAGCACTTTTCATGAATTCTCTCCAATCACAACATGGAAATTGCAAAGTGTAAGCCTTGCCATCCATTTTGAATTTAAAGTTACCTTGTAGTGCTCCTAAGCTTCTCAAAATGCATATTGATCAGAACTTTCCAGGAATTCCTAAATTGAATGAAGAAAAAAGGTTTGGATACATTCAAATACATGTGCCATTACAGAAAGATAGCACCTCATGTGGTTGGAGAGTGATTGCAAATGCACTAAGGTTCTTGGAAAGAAGGTTTTACAGTCCTGAGTTAAACTCGTCAGACTATCCAGATGTATGGGTCATCTTGATTAGGGAGAGAGCAGAAAATGCCATTATGAAACATGCAATATGCCCTTATGATCCAGACTCATCTCCACCACCACCAGATAAAAAAAAAGTCTGAAGAAAAGAAAGGTTTTCCTTTTCACTCCCCACTGAAGCATGGGCCAAAGAACAAGAGAAGAGGTGAGCGCTCCAAAAAGGGCCACAAGCAGCACAAAGGTCAGGGCTCCAAAAAGGATAGAAAATAAGGGTGAAACATTATATTTTTTGAATGTAAGATTGTAATCTAATGTGTAAAGAACATATGTTGGAAGATTTATTTATGTACAAATTGTATGTAATTATGTCAGTCTTCATCTAGAAGATGTTCATTGTAACTATCTTTATATGCCTTAAGTAATATAATATTGAATTGATCTTCTTTAGAACTAAGTAAAAGTGATTTCATTGCATGGTTCAAGCAAAACTGAATTGGCTGTGTCATCAAAATTTCTATTTTGTGTGTGTTTTTCTTTATCCTTGTTGAAAATTTAAATGTGAAGAGGATAGAGAAGTTTTTATGACACCACTGATACAAGAGATATGGGCAATCGGAGAAATTTGGATGGCCCGTATCACTTGTATCGATCGTGTCATCCAATCTTTTCCATTTTGATATAGCATCCTCTCAAGGCTATGCATAAGATGAGTTCAGATGGAAAGTGCTATTGCTCATCAGTCAAAAGCTTAATACAAAATTCACATTTTTAAGCATGTTTTGGTAGTTTGTAATATACGACCCATTCAAGTGATTAGTACGATCTGAGAATCTCGGATTGCCCTAGTTGCTTGGATCGGTTGTCTTTTCTAATCTCTTCTACACTGAAATATAAATAAACTTCATGCTCTACATATTTTGAATATCACTTGACTTGGAATTTGCACCACGTTCTCCACCCTCTTTTATATTCCTAGTTATGTGCACCATGGAGACTTTCTCATGCATACCTTGAGGCGAGACGAGCATGGAGAACTTCTAATGTGCACCTTGGATAGACTCAAATACTTAAATTGAAACTAGTTATTGAAAAGTAAAAGTATTGTTCATCTAGATTTTACTCATATGCAAGTTCCTGTGTAAAAATCATTGCACCATTGAAACCTCATCAGAATGTTGAAATTAAACAAAAAATGCCAATATGAATATAGTCCATAAAAAGCCATAATTGAAGTGATGTAATGAGTCACATTCTTAGTTACCATCTTGTAAAGAAAAATCAATGGAAGTATGGAAAAAGGTTCCAAAAAGGGAGATATATTATGTAAGAATTGCTTGGTTTATATTCTTGAGTCACCTAGAATTTACTCATGCAAGTTCCTATATAATCATTGCACAATAGAAACCTCATCAGAATCTTGAAATTAAACAAAAAAATGCCAATATGAATATAGTCCATAAAAAGACATAATTTAAGTGATGTAATCAGTCACATTCTTAGTCACCATCCTGCAAAGAAAAATCAATGGAAGTATGAAAAAAAGCTTCTTAAAGAAGGAGATATATTATGTAAGAATGTCTTGGTTTCTATTCAATCAACTTTTTTTAGACTTGTTACAATCTTAAGGGTTGAAACTTGATCACCCTGGGTGGTAGGCAAGTTATGCAAGATAATGTTTTCTCTGATCTAATGTTAACTATTGCATCATCAATTAAGAATCTAAATTGTGATGATACCTCATCAAGGTATTCTAGGAGCTCCCTTACATTTTTCAGGTTCCAATTTGCAGTCACAATTATTTTCCTAGATTGAAAATCTGGATGAATGAGTACTTCTAACTCAAATTATGGACAACTCTTCTCTAAGTCGAAGGCTATCCACAGTCCAAGATTTCTTTTCCACCTTATGTAGTCATATCCTAAAACTAGAGATTTTCAGGATATATGATATGAGATTGAAAGAGAATTTGGACTAAATTTACATAAAATGATGTCACCTAGTTTTTGAACTTCTTTGCTATCCCATTCCCTACCTAAAAAATCATCAATCTCTGAAATAGATACTCTCCTAGTCAACCACATTATTTTTGTTTTCTATAATAACATGTTTTTAAAGCATGTTACAAAAACATGAATAGGCAAAAACCATTGAATCTTTATCCTTCTCAAAATTCAGCTTGTTGACATTGCCTTTTGGATGTCAAATTTCATTTTGCATAGAAATTTTGAAACTGTTGAATGATCAGGAGCATCCCAATCTAATGAAGAGATGCAAGGAGTAGGTAGATGTACAAGATGATTTCCATAAGAGCTCCTCCCTGATGGCACTTGATAATATGCAATATGGACAAATAAATCTTTGCTATTCAAAAATTGAACAGATTTGTCTATATACATAAGTTCTACATATTCCTTATGAAGAACTCTAAATGTTCTTATTAAACATTCAATAGGTTGCCACTCCACAATATTGGAAGGAAAAATATTTGCAATACAAAAACATATATGTTGTTATACAAAAACAACTAAAATGATAGAAGAGCATTGTAAAACTTCACTTACAGTACGAAGGGATTTGCAGATGATTTTCTAGAACAAGATCCTTAGTGTTGTACACATGTTGTACTCTTGCAAACCAACCACATCTCTTCAATTTGAAACTGAGAATACGTCCCCTCCAATGGTTTCTTGTGTCATCTCTTTTAGCATACTTGACTTTATGGGCACCTCTACAGCTAGGAAGCATAGTTACCCATTCATTTACCTGCACAAAAAGAGGTTTCCACAAAGAATCCTCTCTTCTATTGTAAACCTCACATGAGGTTACACGATTGGAAGGACGACTAGAAGAAGAAGCCATTCAAATTGAGAAGAAGAAGAATGCTCAAAGTGAGAAACCAACATTCACACTCTTTGCCAGTATTTATAGATAAAAAGGCTTTGTCCACGTCGAGACATTTGATTTGATGTAAACCCTATGGCCGAATGACCATGGAATTTTGTGAAAACAAAAATATTTTGTACCTTCAAAAATCATTTCCTTCTTGGAACTTTAAAAATATGCATTGTGTGGTGTGAAAAAATATCTTTTTTTGCATCAAACTGAAAAATTGTACACTAAATACAAGAATCTTCATCACTTTAGCAGCGCTTTTAGAGCGTATTGTCTTAAAAAAAAGAATTTCTTCATACAGTTAAAGAAGAAAACAATTTTATATTCTTGTACACGTGGAAAGACCCTATTTGTCAATTTCGGGCGTTTTTCACCCTAATGATTATTCAAATGAATATTTTTTGATCGAAAGACTTTTCCTGGAAAGCTTTCCAATCCAAAAAGTTTTTGATTGAAATAAATCGGATTTGTCATGCAAGAGCTATTCGTTCATGTCTGAATAAGCTAACATGGCATCTAATAAGTCAATCAAATAATAAGGGCTCAACATAAAATTTCATAATAAATACTTTTGCTCTAGGAATAGAATAAGTATAAATAACTAAATATATAGATTCCTAGAGTTTTGGAGTTTGTTCTACTATGTATAACTAAATATATACAAAATTAGAGTTTTAAGATTAAAACTAGTGTATATAATTAAATATATCAAGACCTAGGGTTTTATGATAAATATTAATATACATAATTAAATATGAAAAGAGGTAGGGTTTCTAATATAAAATAAATATATATAAGTATATATATAAAAAATCAGGTTTGAGGATTAATACTAATATCTATAGCAAATATATATAAGAATTTGGTTTTCACGATAAATACCATTGTATATAATTAAGTAGAAAAGCTACTATATATAATCAAATATATAAAATATTATAGTTTTAGGATATAAAATAATATATTTAATTAAATAAATAAATATCTTTGCCCCATGATTGATATATATATATATATATATATATATATATATATATATATATATATATATATATATATATATATATATATATATATATATATATATATATATATATATATATATATATATATATATATATATATATATATTACTAGGGTTTTAAAATTTATAGTACTCTCTATAATTAAATATATAAGAAATTAGGGTTTTAAGATTAGAACTCGTATACATAATCAAATATATATAAAAATTAGGATTTCATGATAAATACCAGTGCATATAATTAACTGAAAAAAATAGTAGAAAAGATTAGGGTTTGAGGATTAAAATTAGGGTTTGAGGATTAAAATTAGGGTTTGAGGATTAAAATTAGTTTATATAACAAAAAATTATTATATATAATCAAATATATAAAATATTATGATTTTAGGAGTCATATAAGTATATATAATTAAATACATAGGTTACTAGGGTTTCAAAATGTGTAGTACTATGTATAATTAAATATATACCAAATTATGGTTATAAAACTAAAAACTAGCATATATAATGCATTGTACAAAATATTATGGTTTGAGAATTAAAATTAGCATAAACAATTAAATATTGGTATCTATAATCAAATATACAAAATATTATAATTTTAAGATTAAAAAATAGTATATTTATTTAAATAAATAAATATTTTTGCTCTAGGATATATAACCTTATATATTATTAGTATATATAATTTAATATATTATTAGTATACTTAATTTATTATATAATAAGTTAGGTTTTTAGGAAGAAAATTAGTATTTATAATCAAACAAAAAAATTAGGGTTTTAGGATTAAAATTATTATATGTAATCAAATGTATCATGGTATCAAATGGCATCTTTGGATCTAGAGTCGAGCATGGCATGTCCTTGCACTTAGTTTAAGTATCAAATATTTCATAAATGACAGATTTGTACTACATATGTTCGAGAATATTGATGCTTTGATATAGATTGACTACAAAACCTACATTTCAGTCGCATGGTTCTGCTAGTGAGTAGGTCGACCATCTGCCTCTCATGGGTAGAAACAAACAAAATGCGAGGTAGAAGGACAAGGTACTGGTAGCTTGATAGGAGAATGAACACGTTATTGCACCATCTACCTCTCATGGGTAGAAACAAACAAAATGGGAGGTAGAGGGACAAGGTACTGGCAACATGATAGAAAATGAACACATGGTTTAAATGCTGGAGGTATTTTATGAAATGGATGAAGACCATGCTAGTGGAGATGGTGTCGTGGTTTCCATGGATACGATAGAAGTTCCGTGATAAAAAGATAATAAAGAACATCTAAACATTCAAAGACTAGCCCATTTACCACTCTACAATTTGGCAAAGATGTCTTTTCTACTTGCATCACTCACGATGCTCAATCTTCAATCCATATATGGATGGTTAGATAGTAGTGTCTCTAAATGTTTTAGGTTAAGTGGATTTGAAATAAACTTTCATTGCTGTATCAAAATAATTTTATTTAGTAATATCATTGTAATTGCTTATCCCTTGCATGCCTTTGAAAGATCAGGTTTTGCCAAATGGTAATGACATGCCTCCAACATGTGGAGACACATAGAAGATTTTATAGTTTGTGGGTATGGACTACACAAAGATTCATGCTTGTCCAAATGATTGTGTTCTCTTTCGTGATGAGTATGAACACCTCCACATATGTCCAAATTGTGGAGCAAAAAGGTTTAGAGAAGACATTGTGGACGAAGTAGTCCTTGCAAAGGGTATTTTCCACTTTCTTATCATCCCAAGGATTAAAAGCACAATGAGGTGCAAATCCATTGTTCAATTAATGTCATG
Source organism: Ceratopteris richardii (assembly GCA_020310875.1). NCBI lineage: Eukaryota > Viridiplantae > Streptophyta > Polypodiopsida > Polypodiales > Pteridaceae > Ceratopteris > Ceratopteris richardii. The sequence continues at coordinate 104,495,981 of CM035407.1, forward strand.
GCATGTAAAGAGCATATCTATAGATACTGTAATGAGAATGCATCCTGATTTCGATGCTTGGAAATACATAGATAGTAAGTGGCCAGAGTTTGTTAGAGAGGCTTGGAATATATGTCTAGGCCTAGCTGTGGATGGTATAAATCCATTTGGTTTATGCAACTCCTCATGGAGTGCATGGCTTGTATATTTGGTCAACTATAACATCCAACCATGGATGGCGACAAAATGTTCCATTCATTGTTATTTGACATTGTGTCAGGTAAGTATAAGTTCAAAAACATGGATCTATAACTTGCATCACTTTGGAAGATCTGCACACTTTATGGGATCATATTACTGTGCATGACATGTCTTAATGTTTAACCAGACAGGGCATTGGAGTGCAAGGTATACTTATATGGACGAAAACCCAAACTACACTACTCCAAAGGACTTCAAAAAAACTATCCATGAAGGACATCATAGATATTTGCCTAATGGGCATGTCTTATATGAAGGACAATTTGGCCAACAAGTGCAATGAAAAATGATAGCAAGCGATTGGAAGTGGCTGTGGGATGCACAAACACCACTCACTGGCTGAAGTGGTTGTTGATCTTTCACAATCTCCTTTATTGAAGTGATTTATTGATCAATGATTTGGTGGACCCAATGCATATTTTGACGAATGTTGGAAAGATGCTTTGGAAGACATTTATCAAAAAGAAGGAAAGCAATGAAGTGCAAAGGGAGGACTTGGAAGAGCGAGATCATATGCAAGAGTTGTGCATAATTATCAACCCGAACAAAATATTGTCGCTACCAAGAGCTCCTTGGGTGCTCTGCAACATGGAAATGCAAAAAATGAAGGAGGTGATTTCAAACTTTCAGACACCTACTAGGTGCATGATCTGTCTAAAGACTGCCTTCACATGGAATGATGATCTCAGAGCGCTTAAGTATCATGATTGGCATAATCTTTTATAGCTTGTGATCCTTGTGGCTGTGAAAGATTGTCTTTCAAAGGATGTGCGAACAACTATTTATAAAATTAGTTCCTTGGAACGATGGATCTCATCTAAGGAGATAAGGAGAGATAGTATAGACAGTGTGAAACGCAATGCTATAGAGGTTTTGTGTATGGTTGAGAAGTACTTTCCCACAATTATTCTCCTAATTTAGCTTCATGTACTAGTTCATGTGGTTAACGAGGTTGCAATAGTAGGAACTATCCAAAGTCCATGGATGTTCTTCTTAGAGTTATTCATGAAGACACTGAAAGGGTTTTCTTGTCATAGAGCACATCTAGAGTGCAACATGGAAGAGGGGTGGCTTGTACAAGAGTCTTTGGTATTCATAACAAAGTATCTATGCATGTCACACCCAGAATCGCCTCGCTTATGGAGTGATGATGAAGATCTTTGTCTTGTAGGTGATGAGTCCCAAGCTAAAGGAAGCCACAGAAAAATGGATGCGGTTTTTAGAGAGAAGGCAATGAAGTTTTGCATCATTAAGTCAAAGCCCATGCCGAAGTGATTGGAGAGGTACGAGCTTGCTAAGTAGGCAAACACAAAGGAAAGAGCCTAGTTTCAAAAGGGTCCGCTCGCTCTTTGCCTCTTTCAAAAATTCTTCGACCTCTTCGAGCCTTTCCAACAAGCATATGGCTAGATGTAGTCATTTCATAAGAAAAGGTAGTAGGTGAGGATATCTCTGAGGAAGAGGAGGAACTCCCAAAGGGGTGTGATTGGTGTGAAGAGATGGATTGATATGTTCCTGAAGATGAAGTGGTGTTGCAGCATCCTTGCACTACACCAGCCAAATAAATTCCAGATAAGTGTTGTGGGCCCTTTTAGCTTGACAATGAGTATATTTTAGACCCTATGTACTTTGGAAGATCACTTGCAAAAAGTTGAAGCAAGACATATAAGTTTGATTAAAAGTCAACTAGCTCAAACCTTCTATTTTTGAATTATGACACTCAATGTTTTGCTCAGTACTCCTTCTCTGGTCAAAATTGTTCAAAGGGATTTTAGAGGAGTCTAATTAGGAAGCAAAGAAACCTATTAAAAGTTATTTCATTGAAAATGATGAACCATATGATGAGAAATGAATTTAGCAATTCACCTATGTCAACCCGACGTTTTAGGAAGCAGTAGACATCTATACACAATCAAGCTTAAATGTTCATTGCTCATAGCACACAAATCCAATTTAGATGAAAATCGGAAATATGAAATTATACTTATAGAGCTACCAATACCAAGTTAAAGCTCTGAAAAAGATGCATCATGCTCAGAGAAATCTACTCTGCAAGATGACTAGAAACTGAGAGATTGTGACATAGGCTTGATAATATGGAAATAAATGATCATGAAATCAATACAATATTGAGTGAATAGTACAATGATGTACTAGTACATATGTGTGCCTTGAGATCACACACTGATCTTGCAATAAGATTTGAAGATTGAGGCTCTCTAATCGCAACTAAAAAATATATGTATATATAATGACAGTTGGAGCCAACATTTGAACTTGAATTAGAGCTCACCTAAATCACCTTTCCTTATTTTTAGTGATAGATTCTAACTAACTCAATTATGAGTTCGTGGATTTCTCTTTGCCTAATCATCGTGGATTCAACCATGTTTTATTCTTCACTTTTACATCAAGGAAATGTTCAAAGAGTTACAAGAGATAGTTCACAAGTGAACTTTTTAATCTTCATAGATTGTCTTCACTTTAAAGCTTCTCCTATGTCTTTGTGAGACTCAAGCCAATACTTAAGCTTGTCATAGACTTGCTCCAATAGCTCCCCTCAAGCCAAGTATGCTTGAGGTCTTCAATCTTAAATAATTACCTGTAACACAACCATAGTCTTGAATTTGCAAAGCTTTGTACCATGGAGTGCTTTGGTTCGAATATCTCCACATTCTTGATTAGTGGACACATGATATTTGAATCTCCTTGCTCATAACTTTCTCTCTTACATAGTGTTAATGAATTTCAATATGTTTAGTCCTTGCATGAGAAATTGGATTAGCAGCTAAGTGAATAGAAATCATATTGTCACCAAAAATTGTTGGAATCCCAAATTCCAATCCAAGATCTATGAATAATGTCTTCATCCACATAGCTTTCTGAGTAGCTATGGTAAGACCTCTGTATTCAGCCTCTATGGAAGAGAGAGCAACTGTACGTTTCTTCTTGGATGACCATGTGATAAGATTTGAACCTGCAAAAGTGAGATACCTTGAAGTGCTCCTTCTATCTTCCTTGGATCCAGCCCAATTCACATGAGAGAATAGCTTTCGACCTAAATTAGATACATAAGGGTAATAAAGTCCTTCATTTATGGTCCCTTTGAGATACTTGAGTATCCTTTTGGAAGCTTCCATGTGTGGTTTCCTATGTGTGTGCATAAGTTGACTTAGCACACTCACAGTATAGCATATATCTACCCTTGTCAATGTGGCATAGTTTAAACTACCCACTAGATTCTGATATGTTGTGACATCCTCTATGAGTTCACCTTCATGTGAGCTCAGTTTGTGATTAAACTCCATTGGAGTACTTGCAGTCTTACAATCTTGCATCTTGAATTTTGCCAACATGTCCTCAATGTATTTTCTTTGAGTGAGAAACAAACCATGATCTTTGTAGACAACTTCCAATCCTAGGAAGTAGGTAAGTGATCCCAAATCACTTATCTTGAATTCTTCTCTCATCTATTATTTGATTCTCTTCATGCCATCTATATCATTTCCTATAAGCATAATATCATCTACATATACACGTAAGTAGATGACTTCCGAATTATTCTTTTTAATAAAGAGTGATGGATCTACCTTGCTTGGTTGAAATCCTTTTTCTTGCAAGAATGAAACAAGTATGTAGTTCCAATCTCTTGGAGCCTGCTTGAGACCATAAAATGCTTTGTTTAGTTTACATACATAATCAGGATACACTTGATTCTTAAAGCAGGTGCTTGTGCCATGTATACCTCTTTTGGTATCCAACCATTAAGAAATGCATCTTTTACATCTAATTAGAGTATCTTCCAATTCTGGGACAAAACAATACTAAGCAAAACTCTGATTGTGGGCATCTTTGCTACAGGGGAAAATGTTTCATCATAATCAAGTCCTTGATTTTGTGCAAAGCCTTTTGCTACACGCCTTGCCTTATACCTATTTATAGAACCATCATAATTCTTCTTGAGTTTGTAGATCCATCTTGAACCTATTACCCTCATGAATGAAGCCTTGGGAACTAAATCCCAAGTATTGTTTTCCTCAAGTGCTTCAAGTTCCTCCTTCATTGCATCCCTTCATTCTGGTTTTACCTTGGTTTCTTCAAATGATGAGGGCTCCTCTTGATTTATATCATGTGCTATGTAGATAGAGTGCTTAGTAACTAGAGTGGTGTCAAAATCATACCTTTCTGGCTTCTTTTGTTCCCTTATGGACCTTCTTAGGCCATGATGTGATGATTCTGCCTCTTGTCCAAGTTCCTACAATTTTGCTTTACCTATAGACTTCCATGCCTTGACCTTTTCCATCTGAGATTCTTCGTCATCTTTTGAGGTGTCTTGATCTTCAATCTTAGGTTGATTTTCTTTAAGAAGCCTTGGAAAATCATCTTCAAGATCATAAGGCAAATTGATCTTCTTGCATGAATCCTCATACCATAAATTTTTCTCATCAAATAATACATCTCTACTGGTGCAAGACAATCAACAATTGAAGTTTTGATGAAGGATTGAAGTCAAAGATTGAAGAAAAGATCAATTTATGAAGCTTGAAGAAAGTACATGTCCAAAAGATAAAGACTTTTATACATATGTACATTAATTTAGAGATAGCTCACATACCTTTTGTATGGTCATGAGCTTGTACATATATGTCTATATATACAAGTAAAAAGTCGGGGCAAATATGTGAGAGCATGTGAAGAGAAGATTTAGAAGTTTTAAGAGTCATTAGACACTTTAGAAGTATAGGAGATCTCTCTTATCACTTAGATGAAAAACTTCTCAGAAATGAAGAAATATTGCACCCAATCTTTTGCTTAGTACTCCTTCTATGATTAATCTTTTATGAAATGATTTTCTACCAGTCTAAGTCTGTAATTGATTGTGATCAGGCTGAGAGAATTGAGAGTAGGAACATCTAATTGTGATCAGGCTTAGAGAATTGAGAGTAGGAACATTGAAGTAAATGTGAAGAAGTGAAGTTTTTAGCATCTAACTGTGATCTGTACAAGTTTTTAGCATCTAGTTGTGATCAGGCTCAGAGAATTGAGAGTAGGAACATTTACATGTGTAAACGTGAAGAAGTGAAGTTGCAGCACGTGCAAAGTTTGATGTTAATGTTTTGTTCAGTTCTCCTTCCACAGTGTAAAGCTTTGAGCAAGCAAGGACTCATTCTTTAATTGGAAGGTAAGCTAGCTATGGCTATAAGCATTTGAATAAACGAGTTGTAGTTTGGGAGAACTATGTGTTTAAAGTTACAGGTGTCAAAGTAGACTCTAAAGAAGTACAGTTTTAGATATAAGTGAATTGTTAAGATCATTTCTCAAGATCTACTGAGTCTTTTGAGATGATTTAACTTGGAGAAGGTCCGAAAACTATAGCCGATACCTTGTGCAAAGTTTTATAAAAAACTTTACACATTTCATTAGGAAATGAGTGAATTATGTGTAGCAGACTTTTTGAGTATCAACTTATTTCACAGTTTGTTCAAGATTTGGATAATTGAGTATTGATCCTCCAAATTGGTAAAGGTTTTGAGTTATTCTTGATATAGAGGTGCTCTAGCTTCAAGGATAGCTTATTCTTTTGGAGATTAACACTCTCCATCAATCTCTACTCACCAAGAATCCTTTGTTGGTAGGTTTATATAGTCTGTAGCCTTTTTTATTGTTGTCATATCCAATGAATACACACCTTTCTGCTTTTGGATCCATCTTTCCTCTAACCTGTGAAGGAATATGAACATAAGCAATGCAACCAAAAATTTTGCAATGATCTAGGCTTGGTCTTCTTCCATTCCAAGCTTCATGTGGTGTCATCCCATGAAGGTAACTTGTTAATCAAATAAGTGGGTGTGGATATAGCCTCAGCCCATAGATAGTTAGGTATATGCTTTTCATTTAACATAGACCTTGTAGCTTCAACAATTTTCCTATTCCTCCTCTGTGCCACTCCATTTTTCTCAGGAGTGTATGTTGTAGTTACCTCTCTTTTGATTCCTCTTTCTTGAAGGAAAGAATCAAATTCACGGGAGAAGTATTCTCCCCCTTCCATCTGACCTTAGCCTCTTTAGTGATTTACCTCTTTGATTCTCCACAAGAGCTAAATATCTCTTGAAGCATGAAAAAACTTCATCTTTGTGGTTCATAAAGAATAGGATAGTCTACCTATTGCAATCATCAATAAATGATACATAATACCTTGATCCAGAGAGTGAAGCATCTTTGCTAGGTCCCCATACATCTGCGTGGACTAATTCCAAGAGGTCTCCATGCATATAGCCTTTCTTCATGAAGGTAAAACTAAGTAGGTTGATGTTTCCATCAGGTTCTTTGACATTTCCTATTTTCTCCAAAAGGTGTCTTGTATCATCTTCTATTTGTACCTCATGCTTGTTCCTTGGATCTTCTAAATCTGATAGGAGGGTCACATTTCCTGTCACATGATTGGAACAACCTGAATCTATGTAGAAAACATGCTCATCAAATTAACCTTGGGGGACTGCCATTTTCATGATTAATAATGAGTCTTCTTGATTTGATTCCTATGTGTAATTATTGAAATCTCTTCTTCCTTTGTGGCTTTCCTGATAGGTTGAGTGATTGTAGTTGTTATGATAGCCATTGTTAAATCTTCCTCGAGTAGCCATATCCTCCTCTATTGTATCCTCTACCTCTTTGATTCCTCGAATTCCTTAAACAATTTTCAGTTGTATGATTAGTTAGTCCACAAATAGGACAAGGATTAGGGACTTGAGATCTCCCCTTGCCTTGTCTACCTCCTCTTCCTCTACCTCTGCCATGTCTTCCTCTACGTGCATAGTTAACTTGATGCATACCTGCTTTGTCATCTACTTTCTTTGCCTTCCCTTTATTATCTTTAGTATTGCTTTTATCAATGCATAAAGTTGAGGATTGATTATCTTTGGCGCCTTCTCCATTCTTCATAAGTTTGGCCTCTTGAGGGAGTAATTATCCAATAAGAGTGTTGAAGTCTAGTACTTGCATATCCATGTACAAATCCGTTGTTTTAGTGAAAGCTTCCCATTTGCCATCTCCCTTTATGCCATTGATGACTTGCCTTACAATCTGCTCGTCATCTATTATTTCGCCAATACTTCCTAACTAATCCTTGATTTTTGTGACAAAGTCAGTCACATTCTGCTTGGGAGCTTTCTTGAGGGTTGTGAAGTCCAACCATAGTTGATGCTTTCTTGCTTTAGTACTTGAAGAGACGAAGGCTTCAAGTGCGTTCCACTTCCTGAGATGTTCTAAAACTTCTAATATAAGGTAACAAAAAATTAGAGATAGAGTTGAGAAGATAAGACCTTGCTAATGCATCTTTGGAACACCATGTACTTAGTCTCTCATGCTCTTCATGTGTTGGTTGACTCTTGTTTCTGAATGTAGGCATAACTTCATCTCCAACCGCATAACCATATAGATTCTTGCCTTGGAGATAAGCTTCCATCCTTAGTGACCAAGCAGAGTAATTACCTTAGTACAATTTGTCAACTGATGAAGGGAATCCATCTGCCATACTTGCTCTAATACCACTGTGAAGAGATGGATTGATATGTTCCTGAAGATGAAGTGGTGCTGCAAAATCCTTGCACTACACCAGCCAAATAAATTCCAAAGAAGTGTTGTGGGCCCTTTTAACTTGCCAATGAGTATATTTGAGACCCTATGTACTTTGGAGGATCACTTGCAAAAAGTTGAATCAAGACAGATAAGTTTGACTAAAAGTCAACTAGCTCAAAGGTTTTATTTTTGAATTATGACACTCACTATTTTAGTACTCCTTCTCCGATCAAAATTGGCCAGATATCTTTTAGAGGACTCTAATTAGGAATCAAAGCAACGTATTACAAGTTATCTCATTGAAAATTAGGAACCATATGATGAGAAATGAGCTTAGCAATTGACCTATGTCAACCCAAGTTTTTAGGAAGCAATAGATATCTATACATAGTCAAGCGTAAATGTTCATTGCTCAGAGCACACAGATCCAATTGAGAGGAAACTCTGAAATATGAAATTATACTTAGAGAGCTACCAATAACAAGTTAAAGCTCTGAAAAAGATAAACCATGCTTAGAGAAATCTACTCTGCAAGATGACTGAAAACTAGGAGATTGTGATAGACAACACTTCATACATAGACTTGACAATATGGCAATAAATGATCATGACATCAATTCTATATTGAGTGAATAGTACACTGACTTACTGGTACATATGTGTGCCTTGAGATCACACACTGATCTTGCAATAAGCTCTGAAGATTGAGGCTCTCTAACCATGACTAAAAAATATATGCATATATACTGAGAGTTGGAGCCAACATTTGAATTTGAATTGGAGCTCACATAAATCACTTTTCCTTATTTCTAGTGATAGAATCTAACTAACTTAGTTATGAGTTGGTGGAGTTCTCTTTGCCTACTCATCAAGTGGATTCAACCACTTTTGATTCTTCACTTTTACATCAAGTAAATGTTCAAAGAGTTACAAGAGATAGCTCACAAGTGAACTCTTTAATCTTCATACATTGTCTTCAGTTTAAAGCTTCTCCTATGTCTTTGTGAGACTCAAGCCAATACTTAGGCTTTTCATAGAATTGCTCCAACAATTGGGAGTATTAAAAATATGATGCACTTTGGTCTCATGGATGACACTTTTGTATTGCATGCATCAATGAAAATAGGTCTACTTTTAATAGTGGGGTGATGGTGAACTTTCTCCAAAAAAATACAGCTAGTGCAAGAGATGACAATGCTCAAGGAGGTTAGTTTGAGTATTGTGGAGTGATCCAATATATCTTGAAGCTATTGTTAAGGGGGTTTTGGCTACTTTTTGCTTGATATGAAGTGGTTCAAAGTAGTCACCGCTAGAAGAAACACATCATTGAATCTAGATAAGAGTGGTTTGTTTCAAGTAGACTCCATGAAGCTATGCACATATGAAAGAGAAACATTTGTACTTCCCTAACAATGTGGGCAAGTTGTCTTTATGGAAGATTCGAAAGAACCATAGTGGCTATTTCTTTTACAAGTCTCTCCATGTAGCACACAAATTTGTGAGGATGTAGATGTAGAAAAAATTCTATCTATAGTGGACTTTGAGATGCATGTGGTAGTCAAGGAGGAAAATATCATTGTCCTAGAAGAAGAGGTCTTTGAAGAAGAATCGGTACATGAGGAGGTAACGGATGATATGTTGTACGAGGAAGATGATTGGGATGGGGCAACCATACCAAGAGATCGCAAAGTTGCGAATGTAGAGATAGATATCCTCTGTGCATGAGATCTTTAAGAGGATGTTAGAATAGAGGACTTATGAAGCAAGAAATTGTATGTACTTATTTGTGTTTACTTATTTGCTACACTTTTTTATTAGACTACTATTTTTCTCTATTACCATTATTATCGTACGCTAATTATTTTAGTTTTGTGTTGCAGAGCACGATGAGAGATAGTTCATCATTCACTCGACATTCCATGAAATAGGAGCAGTTTTTAGAGTTCATATCTCAAGCACATCCCACTTAGCAGGCCACTAGATCATAGTACTAGATCTCTCATGGGAGTAATCCGACCAGTGGCACTCCCTTTGGTGGGACTACTCTCATTGGTGGCACTCTCTTTTTTGAGAATAATTCTGCGAGCGGCACTCCCTTTAGTGGAACCACTCCCATGGGCAACACTCGTAGCTTTATCACTCCATCATGAACATCTTCTCAGCCATCCCTGATGGCTCCAGTAGTCGACATATGTGGTAGCATTCCACACCATAGCATAATATAGGTGCCTGCCTATCTCGTTCATCTAGATCATGTTCTAGAGGAGCATGTCCTAGAGGTGGATCTATGCATGGGTGTGAAAGAGGAGGTAGATGTTGTAGAGGCGATGAAATGGACGTTGTGTCACCCACAACTACACCTAGATCAAGTAGCTAAGGTGCACGAATACCACACAATACACCACATATTGTAATAAAGTAAGTCTATGATCCAAGGGTCTGGCTAGTTCAGACAGATCTAAAATTGGACACCGTTTGGTCATTCGTGTGTATGACCAAAGAACGCGAGTTTAGAATTACTAGGAGGTCTTGTGCTCTTGTGAACAAGTGGTTCACTTAGCTTAGTGGTTAACTCTCAAGGATGTGAAGGAGGAGGTCTTGGGTTCAACCCCCATGGGGAGCATGGGGAGAGTGTTTTGCCCAAAGAGCTCTAGAGCCTTCTAGAAGCATCCACTTGAGTTAGAGTCTTTTTTCCAGCAAGGCTTCGATTGACATGCCAGGGAATTTCGGTTGCATCAGGGAAGGCAGGAGCCATTGTGGGTGCATTTGGTTTCCTGTACGTAGCCGAGAATCCAACTGAAGGCAAACAAGAAGCAGGCTATCCAACTGGACTTAGAGTTTGAACAACTCTATTGATGCTCTGTTGATTCTTAGTGTAAATTCTCGCTGAGCTATATTAGTAGCAAAAGGATTTTCTCTATGCAACATACAAGATTTGATCTCTCATCATCCTTAAGAATGTACTCTAATATAGATGCATATGACTTCTATAACCCAGCGGGCTTTCTTACAACTTTCTACGTTCAAAGTTCTGATCGGAAGCAAAACAAGGAGTTCTTTTCTACTCATCTCATAGATGTTGCATCTATGTTCTTCCAAATCAAAGAGGGGGAACTAACCAAAGGGTGAAGAATGGCTCTTCCCAAGGATCGATGGAAGGACGTAGCTTAATTGGGAGATAAGTATTTTCCAAAGTTAATGATTGGTTTCAATATTTGTTTTGCTTTATGGTTTCATGTAGGATGTATTTTAATCATTGAAGTATGATAGTAAACTTCATAATATTGAAACCTACATGAAAGAGCATAAACGTATTGAATCACTCATTAAGCATGAGCATGCTTATACGAAAGAATGTTTTCATGAACAATTCATATTTTCTTCTTGCTTGCAAAAGGAATAGGATGCACTCAAGCCTGTGCACATGTATATTTTATAATTTTTTGTAAGGTAGAAGATAGATTGTTTGTGCATGGATGATTGGATGCACATGTCATGGCCTAGAATGGATCTCTAGTCATTGAAGAATAATGTTCTCCCAAGTAGTGAGAAGGAATTTCTTTACATTCTTAAGAAAGCAAGTAGTTCCCAAACCTTTGGTATGGTTACTTAAGTCCAAATAGTGATATAGCCCAAAGGTGTATCAAAGATTCTTAGCTTTAGAATCTGAAAAGCATTAGAACATGCTTGGATTTGAGTTAGGAAAAGATCTCTAAAAATCTTGCAGGTAAGCCAAAAAAGCTTAGAAAAGCTCAAGAGATCTTAAAGATAAAGACCAAGTCTTTATTTTATTGCATCATCAACAATAATTGATCAATCTTGACCATGGTTGTCAAAGAATTTGCGATAGGAACTAATATGACATTTGCCCAAGTATTGACAATTGAAATAGTAATCTGTTCCAAGTTTGAACAGAGTAGATATTCCAAGTATGTAGTCTGCAACCGTGTTGACGGTAATTAAGTCTGTGGAAGGTAAAACATAAAGATTATTTATCCTTAAAGAGATTTCTTAAAGGTGAAATCCAGAAGCACGAGCGGATGCTTAGACTTAAGCAGTAGAGAGATTCCTATAAAGTCCCTAGGGTAGCTCTTTAAAGCTCTGTTAAGAAAGGAATCTAAAGACAAGAAGTAAAAAGCTCTTTTCACTACAAATTGGTCAAGTATAACCAATTAGACTTGAATTTGATAAATTCAAGAACTTCGAATGATAGTGGGTTTTTCTTTTGGAAATCCTGATAAAGAAGAATTGATATTCTGTGAAAGTTTTTAAAGTTTCCTATAAAAAACATGAGATCATGAAAATGATCGTGTAAAGGAATCAAAAGCCTACGAATATCAAGTTGGAGGTAATGCTTAAAACTTCAAAATTCTTGAAGTGACAAGGTACTCTATCAAGAGATGTTTAGACTTTAGGATAAGTATTACCCACACATTAATGTGAATATAAAATAAGGTGGTATGGGACACCAGATTTTATACTCAAATTGATGTTGGAAAGATGATATGGGACATTGGACCATGGAATGATAATTATCTTTTAGTTCTATTTTGGATCTTGAAGTTGGGTTTCATCCTCAAGGGAATGAGACTTCAACGAAGAATTTTAATTCAAGAAGGATGAAAGTAGTATCTCAAGATACTTCAAGATAACTTCAAGATAACTTCAAGATCAAAGAAACTAAAGATATGCAGTAAGTAACTTCCAAGATCTTCTTAGAACACTTCAAGTTTAAGTGTTGTCGATCAGAAATATTTGAAAAATTTCTAGAAAAGTGAAACTTTAACTTTGAATTGATCCTTTCAACTAAGGATAGACTGAGTCAAGCGTCAAGTTCCTAGTGTAACTTGGTAAATTCAATCCTTTGACTCAAAGTAATGCTCAAGTAAGGAGTCATAAAGATTGAATATTGGCATGCACTTAGTCTCAAGTGAAGCATTGTTTGAGTAAAAAAATCATCAATAGAACTTCAGTGGGTCGACACACTGATGTTGGATATCACACTAGTATCTTGTGGTTGGATGATGTTTAGGGTTACTCTATGAATCTTTTTGAGAATCCAGATTCTTTCTCATAAAGATAGAAAAAAATAAATGCTTCAATACCTTATTGAAACAAATCATCAAGAAGTTAAAGTTCTGAGTCATCAAGTACTTGACTCATAGTAAGTTTAGATCTTAGAAGTTTGAATTAGTTATACAGAGTTTTAGTTATTTCCTTTCGATTTCCAAATCTTCTGGAATTGACTCAGATATAGTATTTGATTCCTTTCACAAAAGTCTAGGGTTAGCCAATTGGAACAAGATAACTAAATTAAACATCCTAGATAGATGTTCTGTACAAGAACTAATTCAATCTTCAAATGATGATAAAGTCCAAGATTGACCTATTCATTTGGGTTTGCTTCTAGATACTAGCATAACTCTTATGACTTTCTAGAGTTTAGTACACTCTAGAACAATGAAATAAGGAATTGCTCATAAGATTGACAATTCCCAAAAACTTTTAGCTAAGGTTTTTGAGAAAAGTATCCTCGGTTGGACAAACTTCATTGCAAATTTGTATTGGGAAAGTTATAGTATGGTTGAATCAAAGAAAATGGTAACTTTCTCTTACAGCTTACATAGGATTTTTAAACTCATTAAAACAAAGTAGTCCTCTAGTCAGGTGAAAAAATCAAGTAACTATTGGATAGGAGTTAACCATTGTACAAACATCTAAGTTAGATGTTTGGGACAACCAAACTTCAAGTTCTCCAAAACAAATTCAAGTGAATCAAGAGCTCAAAGTCTTATGAGGGATAAGAATTTCGCCTTTGTTACTAAGACCATGCACCAGTCATGCCTAGAAATGGATTAGTAATTTGAATCCACCTTGTTCACATGTTTGTGCATAGATCGCACATCGAGAAACTCTGAATTGGCCAAGGATATTTTTAGATCCACCCTTATTATTCACTCACTACTTTGAACTCTGGTCAGTTTATTAAAGTGCAAAGCAAGACATTCTTTTGAATTTTTCGGACAGGGATGCCACCATAGAGATGAGACATGTTCTTCCAGTTTTAGAACATGAGGCTCGAGGGTTGCCTACAATAGATATATAGCTCTATTTTCAAGGATAAAAATATTTTCCAAGGGGGGAAGAATGTAATAAAGTAAGTCTATGATCCAAGGGTATGACCGGTTCAGATGGATCTGAAATCGGACACGGTTTGGTCATCCCTGTGTATGACCAAAGATCTCGAGTTTACACTTACTAGGAGGTCTTCTGCTCGTGAACAAGTGGTCCACTTAGCTTATGGTTAAGTCTCAAGGATGTGAAGGAGAAGGTCTTGGGTTCAACCCCCATGGGGAGCATGGGAAGAGTGTTTTTCCCAAAGAGCTCTAGAGCCTTCTAGAAGCATCCACTTGAGTTAACTCGAGTTAACTAGGACACTTGGTGCACATGCAGTTACATGGCCGACACATGGCTGGTTAGTATCCACCTTCCCAAGAAGGTAGTTCCTTGGAGAGAGCTATATATAGAGGCATTTGGTTGGGAGGAGAGTCATCTCTCTAGCACGTGGTGGTCGTAATTGTAGTCTTATTGCATTGGTATTGGTTGAACCACACCCTTGATAGGTAGGAGATGGTTGAACTGCAACCTAAGAGGGAGGATTAGGAAGTAATCCTCAACCATGGCTTTTGGGGCAAGTGGTTAGCCCATCACATTCCTATCCAAAAGGTTGTGAGTTCAATTCCTTACACATACAACTTGGGGTGCTCATGACCATGATGAATCCAAGGTGTACCACATACATGATGGAGATCCAATGATGGATATGATGAGAAAGGCCATACATCAGTGCGTACGATACCTATCACAATATAGTTTGCACATTCCATTGGGGTCAAATGGAGTGAAGAGGAAAAGGTCATAAAAATTATATCACAGAGGTGATCTATCATAAGTATCAGCCAACACATAGGCACCTTCTTGTGAGCTTAGAGTGGATTCAATATATGGCACGTGAGGTGATGTTCCATCATCGATGAGATGCTCCCAATGCTTTTAGAGAAGGCTTATGAAAGCCTATATGGCTAGACACTAAGGAGTGGGAGATGATTCATTATGAGCAGTAGCAGACTCCTGACCGATATTGTTAGCAGCGAGATGCGACGCCACATGTTTAGACACATTTAGAGAATCGCATTTGGGTAGTGGCGATTACAACACGATGCATCATGAGTTTGTAAGTATCATTTTCATGAATGAATCTACTTAATATGTTAAGCACATCATGTTTGTTGATCTCACATTTTGCATATTTGTTGTCAGAGTTGGTAGTGGGTCATCTTCTGACATGCGTAGAGGACGTTTATGGATATGGTGATGGGTTGGTTGCACTATTGTAGGACTTGGCCGGACATGGTGCACTCATTTCATGGGAGCATCTACGGTGAGGTGAGCTTTGGACTTGGTTTGATGTTTATTAGTCGTAGTTTATAAACATCATGTTAATTTTTATGAATTCATGAATGTCCTTTGTTAGAACTACATATATAGATGTTTTGATCCCTCTGGTTTTGTGTATGGCATTGGTCTGCCATAGTTTTGTATTTGGCTTATATATGGTAGTGGTGAGCCACAATTTTGTATTTGTTTCATATATGGTAGTGGTTTGCCACATTTTGTATTTAGCTCATATATGGCAGTGGTTTGCTATAATTTTGTATTTGATTCATATATGGTAGTGGTTTGCCACATTTTGTATTTAGCTCATATATGGCACTGGTTTGCCACATTTTGTATATGGCTCATATATGGTAGTGATTTCCCATAATTTTGTACATGGTCCATTTATGGAATATGTCTTTTGTACATGGTTCATTTATGGAATATCTCTTTTGTACATGGTTCATGGTTCGTTTTGCTCCTACATATCTCTTTTATGTTCGACAATGTGTTTTTCTTTAGCAAGTGTTGTTTTGGTTGTCGATCATGTAAACCCTAAATCTTTTTTTTGGTAGATTGTATTTTCCTTTGCTACACAACCACATTGTCATGTTGTTGTAGTAAGAGACAATACACTCTACCAAAAAAACATTCGTAGATATGGTGGTCGCTATATGCATTCGTATGAGTGTGGGTATGCCCAGGGCCATACAGACACTTATACTGACAATTTTTTTCAGGGGTATACTGGTGCTTATACTGAACTTTTTCATACCAACGTTCATATTGATGCTTATACCATTGGTTCTGCAAGTCAATACTAGCATATATATTGATGGGAAAATACCGGCATCCATACCATACCGATGCTTATACCATCGATGTCGAATACATAACAATGCCTATACCGACATCTATATTGATGCTTATACTCATGTTATCATACCGATGCTTATATCAAATCTTATATCAATTCTTATACCAATGTCGCGGCCAGATTCCCCATGTGTATTTATGCTAGTATAAGGGTCAATATGAAACTCACATGTTGTAGTGAAGGGAGAATAGATAGAAAACATGTGAAATACTCTTACATCTAATATATAAACTATTGGCCATAACACCATCTTAACAAAACATCTACGAGCTATATACTATTGTTTGATTTGTTGACAATTTGATAGTCACCTTTGATGTTTAGCTACACAAATAGATGAAAAAGAGAGGGAGAAAGGGATAGAGAGAGAGGGGGTCAGAGAGGATTTACAAAGAGATGAAAGAGAGATAAAAAAGAGATAATGCATAGGAATAAATGGATAGAGAGAGATAGAGAGAGATTTACAAAGATGAAGTGAGAGAGAATATTTTTTATTGAAAACGAGATGTGGTAGAACTCACTTCATGGATGACAAACCTAGCATTTCAAAACTCAATCTCTTAGGAAGTGGATAAGTGGTTCGAGTGCCAGAATTCTGAACATCTCAGTTTTGGAGCTTGAAAGTTAGGATGGGAGCCATACTCGAGACCTAGGGTTTCTATGTGGTAGTCGGCTCTCTATGTTCTCTCCCTTCTTGCTCAGCGAGAGGGGTCTCAAGCCCCTCTGCTCCTTGGTTCTTTGGGCTCCCCACCCTCTTGCTCTAGAGCTGTTGTCAGGATCTTGCTCATGCGCATACAGAGGTTACGAATGCAGAAAACACACAGGAAAATAGAGACAACAAGAGACAAGATTGAACGCAGTATTGGGTGCAATCTTCCCCCATGCACTCTGTTTCGACAGTCCACATAGTGCATGTACTTATAGGAATTTTGATTACGTCGAAAAGAGTGGTTACATGAGAGCCGCTTCAAAAAGGAAGCGTGAAACTAAAAGTTGGTAACTTTTACAGAAAGCCATTGCTCTCAATAACATAAATTGCGGTCTACAACGACCCTTATTTTAACCATTACTTTTCTAACTATTTTTAACAATAGAACCTTCTACGAGGGTTTATTTACAAGCTAAATAATAATTATTCGGATTATTGATGTCCGCCCTTTCACGCCTTGCATGCTCCTCATGAACCTTCAGCTGCTATATCAAAAACATCAAAAGCACATTAATACATTAATAATTTAACACTCTAACAATGCATTGTTCAATAATAATTTAACACTCCAACTATGCATTGTTCAACATATTCCATGTTATACTCCAACAATGCATTGCTCAACATATTCCATGTTACACTCCAACAATGCATTGTTCAACATATTCCATAAGTTATAACATGCCCCCTCAGTTGAAAAAGCAACTGACCTCAGTTGATAAAATAATAAACATGGATGGCCAGTCACATGTTTCATCATTGAATAAAAAATAAGCATGTTCCATGTAAAAACACATGCATGGAAATGTTCATGGAGCTCGTACATTCATGTGTTTGTGTATGATATGCAGAAATTAAGTGGTCATAATGAGGTGTTAATTGTGTTTTATGTATCCATTGACACTCTTCAATAGAGTGATTTTTGTACTTAACCAAATATCGATGATATTGAGTACCTGTGTGTGTAGTAGTGACATCATAATCAATGATTTTCTCAGGAACTAAGATTTCAGATTGTTCTTCAATTAAAGGAGGGTCATCAAGAAGTGGAGCAAGTGGTAAAATTCCTTTAAATGGTTTAAGTAAACTAATATGAAAAGATTTATGTATAGTCCAATGAGATGGAATATCTAATCCAAATGAATTATCATTATTTTTTTCTATAATGCGAAACGGTCCATAATAGCGTGGTGCAAGTTTAATTTTAGGATGCTGCAAAATATTTTTGAGACGTCTTTTAATGATACACAACCATACAAAATCATTTTCCTTGAATTCCTTGGCTAATCATTTAGTATTGATATTACGTGTATATCGCTCTTGACTTTTCCTAATGTGCTCCTGAACATCATGAAGTATAGAAACATGATCTTGAGCAATAGAATCCCCCATCGGAATGTAGGTTTGGGTGAGGGACATGGGAGTGAGAAGCTTTTTACCAAAAACAATTTCAAAAGGTGCACGACCAGTAGTGGTGTGTGCAGTGTTATTGTAAGCAAATTGAAGCAATGGCAACTTTCATCCCAGTTATTAGGATTATCTAATGAATAACAACACAATAAATCAAGAATAGTACTGTTTGTAGCCTCACTCTGTCCATTACTTTCAGGATGAAATGCAGAGCTAAAATCTATTTTAGAACCAAAATGTTGAAATAAGGCAACCCAAAAATGATTACAAAATCTAACATCACGATCAGATAACATTACTTTAGAAAATCCATGATGTGGGAAAATGCATTTAATGAATAATTTTGCAGCTTGAGGTGCAGTCAAAGTTTTTCTACATGGAATGAAATATGCATATTTACTAAACCTATCAACTATTATCCAAATCATATCATTATGTGATGAAGTGATGGGAAGACCTGTGATAAAATCCATAGAGATTTGTTCCCATGGTTCATCTGTAATGGGAAGTGGAATTAATAATCCAAATGGTTTACCATGATGACGTTTGACACGCTGACATACAATGCATTGAGAAACATAATGTGCAATATCTTTTTCCATGTGTGGCCAAAAGAAGAAATATTTTCAAGCAGAAATGGTGCTTTGTATGCCTCTATGACCCTTGTAAGATGGTTCATGCATTTCTTTGATAACAAAATCTTTAAAAGCTTGGGTTATGCACAATCTATGTTGAAAATAAAGAAAACCATTATGAAATGTATAATGTTCATCAGATAAAGATGCACCATTGTTGAAGTCATGCCATGCACGTGAAAAATACAAATGAGATGCATAAGTGGAAACCATTTCTTGAAAAGAATGAATTTGGATGGCAGGAATATTATTCAAAACAACAGAATGCAAAGGAAAACGACTAAGAGCATCAGCTACAACATTAGCTTTACCAGGCTCATATTGGATCATGGGTTGGAAATTTTGAATGAATGATGCCCATTTAAGATGCCTATCAAAGATTAAGGGCTGATTTAATAAATGCTTAATAGCCTGTTGATCGGTTTTGATTAAGACCTCAGAGCCCATGATAGTGTTGCCAAATTCACAAAGCATGCACAACTGCTAACAATTCTTTATCATACGTACTATAATTTTTTTCTGAGTGCTTAAGCTTCCTACTCTCAAATGCAATGGGATGGTCATTTTGCATTAAAATTGCACCTCTTCCTGAACCACTAGCATCAGTAACAACATGAAAGGGTTGTGAAAAATCAGGTAACTGTAAAACAGGTGTATGTTTCAGTTTTTCAAAGGACTGTTGTTGGATAAGTCCCCATGCAAATTTTATTTTCTTTTTCAACAAGGTAAGAGACAATGCTAAATAAGAAATATTTCTAACAAACTTCCTATAGAAACTAGCAAACCCAAGAAAAGAACGAACATCATTGACTGATTGTGGTGTAGGCCATTCTACTACAACTCTAATCTTTTTCGGATCCACATGCACACCTTCACTTGAAATAATATGTCCTAAATATTCTAGCTTACGTTGAAAGAAGTAACTCTTTTCAGGATTAGCATAAAGTGTGTTCTCTCGTAACAAATGAAAAACTGTTTCAAGATGCTTTTCATGTTTTCTATCATTCTTACTGTATACAAGTATATCATCAAAGAATACAAGAACAAAAGCTTGATAATTAAGAAAAATATTGTTCATCATTCGTGCAAATGTAGTAGGGGCATTAGTAAGTCCAAAGGGCATTACCATAAATTCATAATGGCCAGTTTGAGTTCTAAATGCAGTCTTAAAAATATCACTTTGCGTCATACGAATTTGATGGTAACCCGATTTAAGATCAATTTTACTAAAGACTCAAGCTCCTCCTAACTTATCTAAGCGATCATCTATTTGTGGAATAGGTTATCTATTATTTATTGTGATCTTGTTGAGGGCTCTATAATCTATGCACATTCGAGAAGTTTTATTCTTCTTCTCTACTAAGACAACTGGTGCTCCAAATGGGGAAGAACTAGGCCTTATAAGTCCTTTCTGTAGTAGGTCTTTTACTTGGTTTTCTATTCCCTTTGATGTAGTGGACCATATCTATAAGGTGCTTTATGAGGAGGAGAAGTACCAAGGACTAAGTCTATGCTATGGTCAAAGGATCCTCGAGAGGGTGGTAGTTCAGAGGGATACTCAGACATAAAACAATCCTTATAAGTACTCATGAAAGGTTTATATGCATCAAGAAGTGTATGAGTATAATCATTTATGACATTGACAAAAACAATGCATGAATTGAATCCTTTCCTAAATGCACACTTTACTTGAGTGTGACTAATCAGTGGAAACGACTAAAATCATGCCGTGCAGACAAACTAATGACTTGACCTTTGAATTCAATGTTAAAAGTATGCGTATGGTAGTCAATATGTGGGTTATAATGGTGACGAAAAGGCATACCTAGTATAACATCGTAAGATTGCAAAGGTGCAATTAAAAATGTTCATGAATCAATATATGGGCCTATGCTAATCGTAACATCTTGCACTTCTCGTGTTACATTATAATGACTACCTTGAAATGCAGCTTTCACTTTATACAAGGAAGGAAACGTTTGTAATTTAAGTTCCTATACTAATAAATGTGAAATGAAGTCATGTGAACTACCATCGTCATGTAGAATTTTAACTAGTTTGTTATTTACTGTACCATCGTCAAGAAGTGTATGAGTATAATCATTTATGACATTGACAAAAACAATGCATGAATTGAATCCTTTCCTAAATGCACACTTTACTTGAGTGTGACTAATCAGTGGAAACGACTGAAAATCATGCCGTGCAGACAAACTAATGACTTGACCTTTGAATTCAAAGTTAAAAGTATGCGTATGGTAGTCAATATGTGGGTTATAATGGTGACGAAAAGGCATACCTAGTATAACATCGTAAGATTGCAAAGGTGCAATTAAAAATGTTCATGAATCAATATATGGGCCTATGCTAATCGTAACATCTTGCACTTCTCGTGTTACATTATAATGACTACCTTGAAATGCAGCTTTCACTTTATACAAGGAAGGAAACGTTTGTAATTTAAGTTCCTATACTAATAAATGTGAAATGAAGTCATGTGAACTACCATCGTCATGTAGAATTTTAACTAGTTTGTTATTTACTGTACCCTGCATGCAAAGTAGAGAGTGAAGAGAGATATCGTTACCCAAGGTACTTAAGTCCTTCTCCAATGATTCCTCTGTCCAAACAGGAGGAATTTCTTCATTATGGACCTCCATGTTATGCAATTGAGTTGTAGCCAGTTTCATGTGAAGAGGTCGCAATCTGCACCTTATTTTTGTATGTCCAGGTTTACCACAATTCTAGCAAGTGATTCGTGGTCGCTTATGTTGGGCATCCAGCGTTGAAGTTTGAGGGGTGGGTGGTTTGGTTGATTGGAGAGATGAAGCAACAGGTGGAGTTGAGTAATTGGATTGTGGAGGAAGAGGAAAACTAGGGTAAGATGGGGCATTAAAAGTATGCTTCATAGGAAATGTAGGTTTAACATAAAGTGGTCGTTGGCGCGGTTGTTGTAGATGGATTGACTTGGTTATGGATTGGAATTCTTTTTCTGCATCATAGGCAAAATATATAGCTTCATTGAGGGTTGTAGGTCACAGGCTTGGATTCCCACCTCCAAACCAACTACCGTCATAAGGTTGTCTGCCTCAGTTTGTATCTTTTGGAGGAGTTCATCATGTTGTCGGATCTCGTTCTGAGCTCCTTGAAGCTCATGCCTCAAAAGCTCCAGTTGTTGTTCAAGAGTTGCCTTAGGTAGAGGTGAATTACTGTAATCTTCCATGGTGCTCTTGGACCCTTAAGCTAGTGCTTTCCACTCGGAATGTACCCTCAGGAAATGTACCCTAGCAGAAAGTACCCTGTTTGGATGTACCCTGGTGTACCCTGACAAGATGTACCCTGGTGTACTCTGAGAAGTGTATGTTGGAAAACAATATCCTATTGGTCCAATATTGTCCACTAAGTACAATCTAATATCACTCCTTCCTACAAGATGCTCCGAAGAAGAATTGACGGGCGCTAACAGAATGTGTATGTATGCTTGTATAGTCTTTAAACAACTAAAAGCATTGGCACCTTGGATAGTTTAAAATCCTCTCAAGGAACCCACCCGGGTTCATAACCTGCGACCAGCAGCGGTGTGCATGATATTCTTTTAGCTTTTCTTATTAAAAACAAAAAGCTATGGATGGACAGATCGCGGAGAACGGCGATGCTCGACAAGTGCTTTTTTACTAACTTTTTGCATAGAGATCATAGCTTTATTGTGCTTTTGAATAAGCTTTTCAGAGAATACAATCTACTATATAAGAAGTACTTTGGATCACTTCTATGCATCCTTCACCTAGTGTTCAACACAAGCTTGGAGCTTGGACCTCAATAGAGGTGGTGTTTCGTCTAGCACATGGGGCAGCCATGGTGCTAACTTGAAGCATGTTGAGGAGTAGCTATGGAGTTCTTCTTAATGATTCTTCTTGGAGAAGATGAATGGTGTGCTCACACTCTAGCTCATGGAGAGGAGGTTATCTCTTGTTCATGGCAAGAAGACTTGGTCATTAGCAGCTTGATGGTGAGGATCGGCCGTCTACATGTTGTAGTTGAAGATTCTCTTCTACATGAAGATTTCGGGCTACATCAAAGACATTGGATGGTGGTTAACATAATATTTACATCTTATGTTCAGT
This sequence comes from Ceratopteris richardii, assembly GCA_020310875.1. Taxonomy (NCBI): domain Eukaryota; kingdom Viridiplantae; phylum Streptophyta; class Polypodiopsida; order Polypodiales; family Pteridaceae; genus Ceratopteris; species Ceratopteris richardii. Next base: position 104,518,988 of record CM035407.1, read on the forward strand.
ATTCAGGTACATATTCTCTTTATGCACATAGGTACTACTTGAATTTTATGGAGGCAGTAGCATTCATATCAGGAGGAGTCCTATTCGGCATAGGTACAAGAGAATCAGTACGTATATGCTTTATGCATATTTGATGAGGTGTTTCAGAAGGTGTTGAGTTTGAGGGTTTCCGACAGCAAACTTGTTAGCATCCTTTGCTACTTTTTAAGTATGTGATCTTTTCACACACGTATTTGACTTAGGGTCTTCCATAGCCTAAGGTTAGATGAGGGTTTGTTGATTATCAGTTTCACATTGATCCTTCCTCTTTCAGTCATTCATATTCACTCTTCTATAACCTATTAGGTCACACATCTCATGTATATTCAGATTTCTGCCCATACATCTGAATATGTTTGTTACATTTGTACATTCACTCATTCATCTATTTCTCATCACATAGAGTGGTTGAGAGTTTTGCTCCCACGTTGTACATTGAACATTGGTATATATGATACTATGAGTAAGCGGAGGCTTACGTAACACCTTACACGTGTCGTCTATTCTTTCTCTATCTTTGTCTCATCATTTGTATGATTAAGTTATGTTATGTTCATGTTTTGTCAATATTGAAGATTGCTAGATTCTGTGTTGTATATGATGGACCTATGGAGCCATGGACCTGTGACATGAGCCAAGGGCCTACCTCATTTCCAACATTTGGTATCAGAGCACTAAGGTTTTGGTTTCAGAACTTTAGGTATTTGGCATCAATGCATTCAGGCTCATTCATATTATGAGGTTTCTAGAATTCCAGGTTTACAACATATGAGTTAAGAAGCATCTTCTAACATTTGACATTTGACATACACAATTAATCTAGATAAGTAGAGATTTGAGAATTAGACAATTTAGTTACATGTGTATTCATCAGTGTGGAGTATGAAATTGATGACCTGTTAGCAGCCGAATATTTTTGGAAGAGTATGCAAATACTTTACAAAAGTATTGTTTGAAGACGTAGACTTGATGAAGAGAAGACTACTTCAATTTCAAGGAAGAACAATGGTTTAAAGAAGATGAAGGAATCAGATCAACATCAAATCACAGGTATCACTTTCTACTATCAGATTATCATTTGCAGGTCATGTCTTAGAAGAGCAGTTATGAAGAGATTTGAAGGATTCAAGAAGTGCTTTTATACACTTTCATTATTTGAAAGTTAAAAGGCTACATCAAAATAGGTATCTAGAGGTTTTCCTAGAGAGTTTTGAGAGATCTCTTTTATGACAAGAAAAGCTAATCTAAGAAGACAAATGTGAAGATGGGATGAGTTTTTTTTTTAGCCAATTTTCTATTATAAGTTGGTTGGATATCAAGGTACAAATGTGATCTAGAGAAGGTAACTCTAGAAGGGTAATTCATCATTCAAACAAAAGATTGGTGAATTTAGTCGTTTCAGACATTTGAAACAAAATTTTGATTCAGAGATATGAGGAGATGGTAAAACATGTTTCTATATTCACTTCCATTTGTATACCATGTTTGTTTTATCTCTTACTCTTAGTACTAGAGAAAGAGAAAAAGTTCATTTGAAGAGGTCAAGAGTGTTTGCTACTTCAAGATGAAGAAAAAAAAAGGTATGGAAGAGAAGTTTGAAGATGTTGACATCATCATCAGGTGGAAGAAAGATGCAGAAGAAGAAAGTCCATCATTTCCAAAAGAAAACTAAGGCTTCCTTTTCTCGTATATTTTCCATATACTTTTCCTATTTTATCCTCTACACCCAAAGACAAGTCTACGAGAACATCTTGTGAAGAAAGTCTAAAGAAGAAGCAGTTTCTTGTTTTGCATTACACTTGGTCATGATTTAGTAGATTTGACAAAGAATTGCATTGAGAGAAAGAAAAGCAGCAGATATAAATTTTTACTCATGAGTTATGTTTTAGTTGAAGCTTTTAAGCAGGCAGCTTATATGTTCCCTCAAAGAATTCTTGGAGTGTCATTACAGAGCTACTTGGTATATGACAAGTTGCAAAGAAGTATATTTCTTCTTTATCTAACTCTTGAGATAAAAAAGTTTTTTGTAGCAGATGTTGAAGACTTGAGTTGAGGTTTTATGTTTGGAAAAGGTTACCTCATATTCAGTATTTTCAGAAACTTCAGAAAATTCATAATCTTGTTGATGTACAAGTCAGTTGAAGAATCTACTTTTTATGATTGTCTTGATTTTTGGATACATGTTTGTATTCAAAAAGGTGTTCCATCAGATCACAACACTTGATTGAGAAGTGGAGTTAGCCAAAAGAAAATCAAGCAGGTACTATCACATTTCACCCGGGTAGAATATGAAAGTTATGAAGTATCAACTTGCAGCTTTTGGAGTTCTCAAGGTGAGAAGTTTGTCCACTTATATTTCAAGTAGGAGTTGCAAATTCTTGGGAAGGATTTGTTTGAAGAAAAGTTTTACAACTTTATGAGAAGCATAGACACTTGGAGACATTCAGGTAGCAAATCAAACATTCAGTCATGAAGGTTTGATAAGAGCAGATTCTACACAAGAGAGATCATTGATCCTGAATAGATCTTGTATGATCTTTTTATGAGTCAGTTGTCTATCCTTTGTTTGTGAAGATTCTTAACATTGGAAGAAGTAAGTCAAAGATTCAGGTTCTATCAGATTTATGTTGCTTAAAGATAGAAGAAGATACCTGTTATGTTACAGAAGGTTATGAATCCTAAAATGCTTTCAGTAAGGTTTTTATGACAAATCAGCCTTATTCTACAATTTGGAAAGCTGAGGAATGACATGGAAAGTTATTGGCATGTGCACAATGCTAATAAAAGGGTTCAGAGATTTTGTTCCAGATACAGGTATTGATCACTGAAGATCAGATTTATTGAAAGAAGAAAGACGTTCCAAATTTCATAAAGTCTGAAATATTTGAAGAATTTTGATACTAGTGTTAAGTCATCCAGGGGGGTGATGAAACATGAAGACTTATTTCCAGCCATATGTGAAAGAATACAAAGTCATACGTACAGGTATTCCTATTTCAGGTATTCCTATATTTCCTTTGTCAGGTTCTCTTTATGTTCCATCTTTGAAAGAAGAAGGAAGAAGAAGAATGTCTAGAGAAAGTTCCTGTTAGGATGTTCCTGTTTAGGAGAAGGTTCTAGAATTCTATTGAAGAGAAGCTTAATATTTCAGAAAGGTATATTTGAGAAGTGCGCACATATATGTTTATACCAGGTTCTGAAGGAACGAGGTATGAAGGATTTAGAGGATGAAGACATGATGACATCATAGATTTTTTGACTCATATTTCAGTTGATTTCAGTTGATTTCAATTGAGTTGAGTTGATTTGACTTGAGTACAGTCAGAGATGAACCAACAATGTTCATAATACACTAAGTTATGAGTTGTCAGTCACAGGTTCTAGGATTCAGTTCCAGATTTTGTTTAGTGTATCTACATGACACAGCAAAAGTACATTGAGAAACCTTTTTGGAAGGTAAATGCAAATATATGGATCCTAGTGTATGTTTTCACGTTTTTGAAGACAGGAGATAGCAGGTTCAGAGACAGTTCATGCTATATTTGTTGACAAGCAGTGATTGCTTGATGTTTACACTATTGGATATCTAGTTTGCATATTTTCTCAAGTATTATGGTTCATATTTAGAAAGTTCAGATTTTTTGAAGGAAAGTCAAATTCAGTTTTGAAGAAGACTTGTTCTAAAATGCGGGAGTACAAGCTTGAAGCTTGTGATAGTTTGCAGCTTATGAAGATTGCAGATCTAGTTCAGGTTGTACCAATATGACATTGCAGGGGGGATTGTTGGAAAACAATATCCTATTGGTCCAATATTGTCCACTAAGTACAATCTAATATCACTCCTTCCTACAAGATGCTCTCAAGAAGAATCGACGGGCGCTAACAGAATGTGTATGTATGCTTGTATAGTCTTCAAACAACTAAAAGCATTGGTGACTTGGATAGTGTAAATCCTCTCAGCGCATTGGCGACTTGGATAGTGTAAATCCTCTCAGCGAACCCACCCGGGTTCAAAACCTGTGACCAGTAGCGGCGTGCACGATATACTTTTAGCTTTTCTTATTAAAAACAAAAATCTATGGATGGACAGATCGCAGAGAACGGTGACGCTCGACAAGTGCTTTTTACTAACTTTTCGCATAGCGATCATAGCTTTATTGTGCTTTTGAATAAGCTTTTCAGAGAATACAATCTACTATATAAGAAGTACTTTGGATCACTTCTATGCATCCTTCACCTAGTGTTCAACACAAGCTTGGAGCTTGGACCTCAATAGAGGTGGTGTTTCGTCTAGCACATGGGGCAGCCATGGTGCTAACTTGAAGCATGTTGAGGAGCAGCTATGGAGTTCTTCTTAATGATTCTTCTTGGAGAAGATGAAGGGTGTGCTCACACTCTAGCTCATGGAGAGGACGTTATCTCTTGTTCATGGCAAGAAGACTTGGTCATTAGCAACTTGATGGTGAGGATCACTGTCTACATGTTATAGTTGAAGATTCTCCTCTACATGAAGATTTCGAGCTACGTCAAAGACATTGGATGGTGTTTAACATAAGATTTACATCTTATGTTAAGTATTCAGGTACATATTCTTTTTATGCACACAAGTACTACTTGAATTTTATGGAGGCAGTAGCATTCATATCAAGAGGAGTCCTATTCGGCATAGGTACAAGAGAATCAGTACGTATATGCTTTATGCATATTTGATGAGGTGTTTGAGAAGGTGTGTTCACATGAGTTTGAGGATTTCCGACAGCAAACTTGTTAGCATTCTTTACTACTTTTTAAATATGTGATCTTTTCACACACGTATCTTACTTAGGGTCTTCCATAGCCTAAGGTTAGACTAGGGTTTGTTGATTATCAGTTTCACACTGATCCTTCCTCTTTCAGTCACTCATATTCACTCTTCTATAACCTATTAGGTCACACATCTCATGTATATTCAGATTTCTACCCATACATCTGAATATGTTTGTTACATTTGTACATTCACTCATTCATCTATTTCTCATCACATAGAGTGGTTGAGTGTTTTGCTCCCACGTTGTACATTGAACATTGGTATATATGATACTATGAGTAAGCGGAGGCTTATGTAACACCTTACACATGTCATCTATTCTTTCTCTATCTTTGTCTCATCATTTGTATGATTAAGTTGTGTTATGTTCATGTTTTGTCAATATTGAAGATTGCTAGATTCTGTGTTGTATATGATGGACCTATGGAACCATGGACCTGTGACATGAGCCAAGGGCCTACCTCATTTCCAATAGTGTACCCAGACAGGATGTACCCTAGGACGCGCCGCATCGCGTCGCACCGTGCCGCCTTGAAAAGTAAGAAAAACTACAAGTTATGTTAAATTTAAGAGGAGAGAACTTGAGTATCAACACCAAGAGATGGAGGAGTGGTTAAAGTACTTCCCTTGTAAGTAGGAGGTTGTGGGTTCAAATCCTCCTACCTTAGGGACTCTAAACCTATAACTCTCTATTGCCACTCAAAATTAAAATTGCCTCGCGCATAGCCAACGGCTGCCAACGGTCGCCAAGGGAGCCTTGGGTGCCAATGTTGCCAATGTATTGCCTAAGTTATTGCCTAAGTTCTTTGCCTTACTCGACGCCTTGGAGTAAGCCGAAGGAGCAAACATTGGTGAAAATGTAGGTTTTGGTTCTGGAACTGGAACAGAAACAGGAATAAGCCGAAGGAGTAAATGTAGGAGCAAACGTAGGAGCAAACATAGGTGAAAATGTAGGTTCTGGTTCTGGAACTGGAACAAAAACAAGAACAGGAACAAGAATAACAGAAATTGCGGTCTACAACGACCCTTATTCTAACCATTACTTTTCTAATTATTTCTAACAATAGAACCTTCTACGAGGGTTTATTTACAAGCTAAATAATATTTATTTAGATTATTGATGTCCGCCCTTTCACGCCTTGCACGCTCCTCATGAACCTTCAGCTGCTATATCAAAAACATCAAAAGCACATTAATACATTAATAATTTAACACTCTAAAAATGCATTGTTCAATAATAATTTAACACTCCAACAATGCATTGTTCAACATATTCCATGTTATACTCCAACAATGCATTGTTCAACATATTCCATGTTACACTCCAACAATGCATTGTTCAACATATTCCATAAGTTATAACAAGAGCTCTATTATAGCATTGCAAGACGTGATTAGGGCCGGTTTTCCCTCCTTGGTTAAACTCGTACAAGGATCAGACGAAGAAGTGGTCTTCTCTACTCCTTTTACTGTCATGCATGGAATCAACAACACTTCCGGTACACAGTTGCCTGTCTTGCATGGTTTCAACAACAACTCTAGGTCTCAATCCATTGGTAGAGTTTCATCTCCAACCCGTTCCTTCAATGAAGCATTAAAGGGTAACACTGACATCGTCAACCCCCTGTTCAATGTAGAGGAGATTCCAGGTAATAGCTTTCCTTTTTCTGATGTTGCTAGGGATAAAGGGAAGCAAAAAGTTTCTAAAGAAGTGGGAGTTCACGATATAAACTTAAAACCTATCGATTCTGAAGATGACATGGAGACTCTCATAATAGACATGAACACTCTGAATAAATGGCAGAACCAGATGACTCAGCAAGTAGTCATCGGGCTCTACCATGGTCCTAGACCAACACTAGATAACCTTAAAGCTTGGATCAAGACAAATTGGGAACCTCGTGGTATCTTTGTCTCTCACGTCCAATACCTACCAAATAACTACTTTATCTTTTACTTTGACGGTGCTAGTACTACATTCAAAGTAGTTAGTGAAGGTTAGTGGATATTCAAGTTCACCCCCATAACGTTCTTTAAATAGTTTCATGGGTTCGATCCTAGGGGTCCTAAAACCTCCAAAGTCCCTATCTAGGTGGACCTGCCAGATCTGCCTATTGTGTATTACCCATGGGCTAACAATCTCGCAAACATGATCGATAAAGTTTTGGGACAAAGAAACAGTGGATTAATCAATCCTCATTGGGATCCCCAACTCTTGATTGAAGTAGATACGACAGCACCTATCAAGACTTCTCTGAAAATAAAGAATTTAGACAGAAAAATTTTGCATAATCAAAAATTTATCTACCATAACCTACCAAACGCGTGTTTCAATTGTTATCAGAAGGGTCATTTAATTAAGGACTGCCCATTGCAATTCAATGCCCTCTTAAATGAAGTGACTAATCCATTTGATTTTGTGCAGAAACCTGATCACAAACCCGAAAGCTCTGGACAATATGAGACAACAATTAAAACAAATGCTCGATTCACTAAGAATAAGGAGAATTTAGCCCCTGATAACTCTGATGACGGATGGCAAGAGGTTAAAGAAAAAAGAGTCTGAATCAGAAGTCGATATTCTCTAGCTCTCGATCTTCTTCTCCCTTGGTTAATCATAATGCTAGAAGTGATGATATTCTTATATAAAAAATAAATAAAAATGATGAAATGATCATTGAAGAAATGAAAAATATTAGCGCTGAAATTGAGGACATGAATGAATGTGAGGAATTTGCTGATAATAGAGGGACTAAAACCAAGTTTAAAAGGAAAGACCCATTGAGAAGCTCAATCTCAATAGTAAAACCGATCAAGAACTCAAAGAAATGACCTTTTTTCTTTCTACTTTTTAGAATCAATAACATCACTTTGATTTCTTATAATACCAAAGATTTAACAGACCCTATTCAAGCTTAAGTGATTCATAACTGGCTTAAAGATTGGGCCTTGGTTCCTGAGTTTCTTTGTCTATAGGAAATAAAAGTAATAGGATTCAACTTGATATCTAATCTTAATATTGTCTCCAATAATTATAACTGGTTTTTTTTTTACTGATCATCACTATGGAAAGGGTGGCATAACGATTAGGATTTCCTCCATGATAGCTAATACTATCCAAAACATTTTTTATAGTGCTACTAGTCAATGGTTGACTGTCGAGCTTGACTATCAAGCTTGGATTCCCTTTTAACTTTGTTCTTGTTAGTGTCTATGCTACGAATTCATCCAGTGAAAGAGCTAAGTGCTGGAAGGAGATTGGTGATATTGAAGGTGAGTGTATTGTTCTTCGGGACTTTAATATGGTTAGTGAGAGTATAGACACAATTGGAAATAACGATAATGTCTTGGGTGCGATGGAAAAAAGGGATTGGTTCTCCATGTTTAATAACAAAAACTTATTGGAGTATTCTTCTTCCACTAGGTTTACTCGGAATAATAGATCTAGCTCATCCCCTTTGGCTGCTAGACTCGACAAGATTTACATGAATGTCAACCTCATACATAGCTTTTGTCAAGTTAACTATTTTACTGATCATTCCGTTCAATGGTCTGATCATATGCCTGTTATTGTTAAATGTCACAAGGCTAACCCTAATTTCTAGTTTGGGTGGCCCCACCTAGATTCTCAGCTTCTTAACTGTCCAAGTATTATATCGAAAATTAAAGAGATTTTCTGGGACTTTTTTTCTAAGTTTTCTAAGCCTCTTTCAGCTTGGGAGAAGTGGCATGATGGACTTGAAAGAAATTTTATAATTAGGCTTAGTAACTCCATTAGATAGGGATGCCCCATTGCTCCGCTCTTGTTTGCCATAACAAGTGAATCTCTTGGCTCGTTAATAAAAGACTGTATTAAACAAGGCTCAATCAAAGGGATTAACATTCTTGGCAGTAATGATGAAATTGGGCTTCAGATGTATGCTGATGACACCAATATGGTGACCTTGGCTAAAGAAGAGTATGCTACCAATTTGCTTAAGTGTCCTGACCTTTTTTGCGATGCCAGTGGGTCCCAAGTTAATCACACTAAAACTACTTTCAAGTTCTCTAATAATGTGATTCTAGAGCCATAGACAACTCTAACCATTGGGCTTGGTTGATCAAAAGGAACTGATCTAGATTCTATATTAAGAATGCTAAGTCTTGGAATAATAATGACTTCTAGGATATTGTTAGTTCTCATACTATATACATCCCTAATGGTAGCACGCTTATCAATAGTATGTGGAATTCATGGAGGGAAGCAAAGATGAATTATTCTCTAAACCTTGAGCTATCACTACAACATATCAAGCGCATACTAACATTGTGCATATCGACGATCACACGTGGGTGTTAATATGACCATCATAAACCTTTGAAAAACCATGGAAGCAATATAAGCATCGGTACACATGCATTGATACGAGCACCGGTATGAGCGTCAGTAAATTACTGGAAATTATCGATGCTCATACGGACACCCATATCGACACTCATACCAATGCAATGTTTTAAGCGGGAACGAGAGCTAAAATTCCACATTCATCGTGTTTTGAATCAAAACCTGCTACTGTCGAGTTTGCACATGTGAGCAACATCTCCCTGTTTCTCACTCTTTCTCTCTCTCTGTCTCTCTATGCACACCTCTCTATTTTTCTAGATCGGAAGTTTTGGTAAGTATATCGCACATATTGTAGCACACTTTTTTCTTTCTTTATGTTTTACCTTTTCTAATTTCTTTTCTCTTTAGTTTTGCATAAGATTTTTGCATCAAGTCCTTGGAATTCAATGAAGGACAACTTTATGTGGATTTTAACAACAACGATTCAAACAACTACATCGATGTAAGTGATTGTTTTGTTTCCGATTGACATAGAGAGAGAGAGAGCGATGAAAGAAAGAGAAATAAAGAGAAACACACACACACACATATTATATACAAAAAGAGAGAAACATATATATATACACACATAGAGAGAGAGATGAAATAAAGAGAGAGATCTACAGAAACATAAAGAGAGAGAGAGAGAGACATATACATATACATACACACTCACATATGTATACACACACATATGTGCATACACACATGCATATGCATACATACATACACACACATATACATATACATACACACATGCATATACAAACACACATATGTGCATACACACATACACATGCATATGCATACACACATACACAAATGCATATGCATGCACACATACAAACACAAATTGCATATACATACACACATGCATACACATACATACATACACACATGCACACATGCATATGCATACACACATGCATATGCATACACACATGCATATGCATACACACATACACAAATGCATATGCATACACACATACACAAATGCATATGCATACACACATGCATATGCATATACTACACAAATGCATATGCATACACAAAAGCATATGCATATACAAATGCATACATATAGGAATGCATATGCACACACATATGCATATACATACACAAATGCATATGCATACACACATGCATATGCATACACACATGCATATGCATACACACATGCATATGCATACACACATGCATATACATACACATGCATATACATACACACATGCATATACATACACATGCATATGCATACACACATGCATATGGATACACACATGCATATGCATACACACATGCATATGCATACACACATGCATATGCATACACATGCATATGCATAGACACATACACATACACATGCATATGCATACACACATGCATATACATATACACATGCACACATGCATATGCATACACAAATGCATATGCATACACACATACACACATGCATATGCATACACACATGCACACATGCATATGCATACACAAATGCATATGCATATACACATGCATATGCATAAGCACATGCATATGCATAAACACATGCATATGCATATGCATACACACATGCATATGCATACACGCATGCATGTGCATACACGCATGCATGTGCATACATGCATGCATATGCATGCACGCATGCATATGCATACACACATGCATATGCATACACATATGCACATGCATATGCATACACACATGCATATACGTACACATGCATACTCATACACACATACACAAATGCATATGCATACACATGCATATGCATATACATGCGTGCATATGCATACACACTTGCGTATACATACACACATGCATACACACATGCATACACACATGCATATGCATACACACATGCATATGCATATGCATACACACATGCATATACATACACATGCATATGCATACACACATGCATATACATACACATGCATATGCATACACACATACACAAATGCATATGCATACACAAATGCATATGCATATACATACATGCATATGCATATACATACATGCATATGCATACACACATGCATATGCGCACACACATGCATATACATACACATGCATATGCATACACACATACACATGCATATGCATACACACATACACATGCATATGCATACACACATACACATGCATATGCATACACACATACACATGCATATGCATACACACATACACATGCATATGCATACACACATACACATGCATATGCATATACATAATTGCATATGCATACACACATGCATATGCATACACACATGCATATGCATACACACATGCATATGCATACACACGCATATGCATACACATACACACATGCATATGCATACACACATGCACACATGCATATGCATACACACATGCACACATGCATATGCATACACAAATGCATATGCATACACACATGCATATAAATACAAACATGCATATACATACACACATGCACACATGCACACATGCATACACATATACACATACAAACATACACACATACACACATGCACACATGCACACATGCATATGCATATGCATACACACATACACATACACACATGCATATGCATACACACATGCATATGAATATGCAAATGCATATGCATACACACATGCATATACATACACACATGCATATGCATATACACATGCATATGCATATGCATACACACATGCATATGCATATGCATATGCATACACACATGCATATGCATATGCATACACACATGCATATGCATATGCATACACACATGCATATGCATATGCATACACACATGCATATACATACACATGCATATGTGTACACACATGCATATGCATACACACATGCATATATGTACACATGCGTATGCATACACACATGCATATGCATATACACATGCATATGCATATACACATGCATATGCATACACACATGCATATGCATAAACACATGCATATGCATACACAAATGCATATGCATACACACATGCATATACATACACACATGCATACACACATGGATATGCATATGCATACACACATGCATATGCATACACACATGCGTATGCATACACACATGCATAAGCATACACACATACATATACATTCACACATACATACACACATATATGTGAAAATATCTAAAAAATAAATCTATAGATTTTTTAGAGTTTATACATATATATTTCAACAAATCCACATTGGATGAGATGGGATCTCCACATACACCTTGGGGAGCGCATGACCATGACGACTTCAAGATATATCACATATGTGATGGAGCTACGGTCATGGATGTGACCAGAAAGTCCATGCTTCAATGCATTTGATAGCTTTTCTCCATAGAGTTTGGACATTTTGTCATGTTACAATGGAGGGAATAGGATAAGGATTCCAAAAATTATATCACACAGTCGATATATGAAGAGTACCGGCCAGCATCTGGGCATCCTATTGTGATTTCAGAATGGATTAAGGATACGGCACGCGAGGTGATGTCTCATCTACGCTATGAGGCTCGTGATGCTTTCAGAGCAGGCTTACCGAAGCCTATATGGTTAGATGTTGAAGAGTGGGAATCAATTCAATATGAGCAACAACATACTCCTAATCGATATCGTTAGCAGCGAGTTGCAGTGGACACATGTTTAGATACGGTTGGAATGTCGCATTTAGGTAGCGGTGGATACGAGAATATCTGCTACCAATTTGTAAGTATCATTTTAATTATTAAATTTTTTTGTGTTAAGCACACATGTATGTTCATCTAACATTTTGCATATTTATTATAGGAGTTTGCAGTGGGTTGTCCTCTGATGCGAACCAAAGTAGATTATGGATATCGTCTTGGATTGGCTGCACTGTTGCAGGACTTAGAGGGACATGGTGCGATCATTTCATGGGAGAATCTATGATGAGGTAAACTTATAGCTTGGTTTCATTTTTTTAGTTGTTGCTTATAAATGTCATGTCAATTTGTCTCATTTTACGCATATGCTTTGTTGGAGGATTGTAGGTGTAAAGGTTTTGATCCCCTTGAGCATATGTATGGTAGTGCTTTGCCACAATTTCGTATTACACTCCTATGTGGCAATGCTGCACCATAATTTTGTATTCGGTTCCTATATGGAAGTGCTTTGTCACATTTTGTACTCAGTTCCTATATGGAAGTGCTTTGCCACACTCTTGTACATCCTTCATTTATGGAATATACACTTTTTGTAAGTGATTCATGGTTCATTTTTGCTCATCTCTTTTGTCTTTTGCCAAACAACGTAATGTTACTGTAGCAAAAGACAACACACTCTGCCCAAATTTTTCTTTGCAAATATGGTCGTCGGTATAAGCGTCGGTACTCCATAGCACGGTCGTCGGTATAAGCATTGGTACTCCGAGTAGGGTTGCCGGTATGGGCATCGGTATGAGCGGCAGAAATACTGATGCTCATACCGAGGATTATATCGATGCCCATACCGATGATTATACCGATGCCCATACTGGCACTATGTTTCCAACACGCATACCAACCGCAACACCGACGTCGCGGGTAAATTGCGCCCGTTCATTTTCCTCGGTAAAAGCCTCGGTATACCCTCGATATGTTGTAGTGTATCCGAAAATTTCTTCTTTGTTTTGTAGGGATCTATTTGGAATGGTTGGTTTAATTCAAAGTATACTGATAATATTAATATTAAGTCTACGAAATGTAGGAAAGGTGGATTCTTAGTTTGGAAGGACCTCACCATACACGGTAAGGGAGTTGAAGATCAATATATATATATAATCTCACTAATGTCTCTTCTGGTTGTAAATAGGTTTTGAAGCAACAAAGAGACTATCTTAAAGAATTGGCTTTGAACTGCTACTGCTACAAACCTGTAGAGCTGAAGAATAATGTAGAAGACATCTATCAGAACTACAAGAAGTATTACCTCAAGATTGGTCCCCTTATTGAGAAGCTTAACCAAAGATGGAACCTTCATTGGTTAGAACACCAGTGGAGATTTAGGTTCAAATCCATCTGGGCTTTTCCTATCAGCATCAAGCATTCCCTGCTCCAATGGCTAATGATTCACAATGGGATCTGGACAGCTAAGAGAGCATTGAAATGTAATAAAGGTGATGGGAAGTGCTTATTTTGTGGTATGCCAGAAGATATCAATCATCTTTTCTTCATTGTGTCCATGCTCAAGATTTCTGGAAGCTGCTTAATAAACCTTGTCAAACTACTGGTCTGATGAATCTTTCTAACAAGGAAGCTATAATAGGTGTTTGTTGGAGGATTGATCCTGCTCTTTGGCATCTTTGGAGGGCATTCATTATTTGGAAAAGAAGAAATCATAAGGTTTTTTGGAGTGGTGCCAAGAATTATGTCATGAGATGTAAAAAGGGAACTTAATTCTGTTTCCAAATTTTGTATTAAAAGTATAACTGATGCTAGTCCTGTTGATTTCAGCTTCAGCTCCTTTTGTAACCCAGAGCCCTACCAAAAATGGAGGTAGAAACTCCTCAAGTTGTATTGCCCCGAGAGGGTTTCCATAACCCTTGATATCATCTAGTTGCCTCTCCGCTTGTTGGGTTGAGTTCAGTTGTATGTATCGTTGATATAGCACTTCTCAACAATCGAAATGGTACTTTGTGTAATGAGCACTTTTTTCAATGAGCACATTTACTCGTGGATCCATAGGGTTGACAAAATTATTTGAAATATACTATTTCTTCATCTCCTGTCCTTCCAATCAAGTTCAAAAGTTAAGAAAAGATGGAGACTTTTCAGCTTTCCGATCTGATGCATAATCAGTAATATTTAGGTACAAGAAATGGAGGCGTTTCCCTCTTTTTGTATTTCGTGAAGTTCTTCGTGTCACAAAACTCTTGTATACATGATCCAATACAATGTGTTTTTGAGACGTATTACTTCAACATTTCTGAAATTTCAAGCAATAAATCGTATTTCCTTTGTAGAGATTGAGCTTTTCTGATATTCCAACAAATATCTAAGCAGGAATATTGGAAATAAAGTTATGCATCAGCACAATGCTGGGTGAAAAAATGATTTCTTAGAATTCTTTGGCATTGTAGAAATTCACATAAGCATTGAAAAAATTGTATGATTTATATAGTCGAATATTACGAATAAAATCACAATAGGTGGGTTGTACCCTCATACGTTTTTAACATATTTGTATTATTAAAAAAAAAGGTGAGCTTGACGTGAACATTTTGGTTTTTAAGGACTAAAAACATCAGAGAATCGTCCTATTTCAACTTTAATATTCAAGAAATTATTGCATGAGAAGGAGTTAGTTAAAGGTTTTTTTTTTTTGAATGCGTTTTTATTACATGTTCACCATTCACTAAGATCAACCTTAAATACGAAGTATGTAGTTCATCAATAGAATACGTCATTTTATTTAATCTTCTTGTAGAACGTTGAGAGTAAATTTACCAGAAGTCTCATTTTCGCTTATACTTATGTCTTTGAACAACATTTAGCCTTCTTAATGAAGATTCTTCTTACATTATTTGGGCATTTTAAAAACTTAATTTTAAACTTCTACTAATACGCAAAGCTGATATTTGAGATACAGAAAAAAGAAAATTAGTTTCCGTTAAATTTAAATTTGCAACGTAAATATTGTCAAAGGGTACACATAAAGTTTTACCTTTTAAGAAATTCAATGAATGTACTACTCAAAATCCTTTATTTTTTATTTTTTTATTTGCGAAAGCATAATCCTTAATAGCTATCACTATGTGTTTCTCCTTTCAAAGAGAATGATGTGTCAAAATGATAAGTTATGGGAAACAGTTCAATCTTTTGAAGTCTAGTTTACTTAGAAAAAATTATATACTAATGAGTTTCTGTTAAGTCTTCTACAAATTACGAATTGTATAGGTGATTCGATAATATCAAACCATTCCTTTAGTCTTGTCGCAACTCATATGACATATAGGGTACATAAAAAGATTCTTATATTTTCCAATCAAAGATGATAGTGAGTCCTTCTAGTACAAAGTGTACCCACCCATAATTGATAACTCTATGGTGATAGTTCATTGAAATAGCCTTGGATGAAAATATCTATACATAGCTTTTATATTTGAGCTTATAGTGAGCACTTTCTACGGATTCTAGAGGGCAGAGTATCAAACCTTTGTTTTTGTGTTTGTAGCTATAATATTTCATCATTATGTCTAATATTCTAAAGAGTGCAAGAAATATTATGATTTGTGATGCTTCATCGCTTTCTTTCAATGTAAATTAACAAATGTGCCTAAGGTAAGGTGCATAGAATGATTTAATTAAGTATGGCACTTTGATGATAGACTAGTTAAAAATGAAACATCAATTTTCTGTTCCTCTTGTCAATTAATACAAGAAAATTGGCAAGGCTAACATAAGTAAATATTTTCTTTACCATCCTTTTCGATAAACATCATCAATCATCGAACATGGACTTCACCAGAACAAATTATACCTATTTTTTAAAAGTTCCAAGGGTACATCAATTTTCCATGCTTTGTTGGGACTGCATAGAAGCTTTTAATTTTTTTTCCAAGTCAAGTACACCTTTAGATTTGATTTCAAGAAACAATTTCGTGAATGGAATGGACTATGAAATTTTGAGTTCTTGTTCGAGCCCGCATAGCCTAGTGGTTGATGCCTTGAAGCTGTGGGAGAAAGTCCTGAGTTCAAGTCTTGAATCAACATGTCCATGAGTCTTTCATGATGGGTGCCTCTACCTTAAGAGGTTGGGTGTGTGAGTGTGTATTCCCAAAAAAAAAAAGGGAAAAGAAGTTCCGAGTTCTCTTCGCGTAAAAAGATAATGTTAAACTTGTTACGGTGATTCTAAAACGACAAACATCACAAAATAAATATAGCACAAAAGCTTCAGGCAGCTCTTCTCATCCCAAAATCCGTCAACAAAAAATAAATAAACAGGTAATTATAGTGGCTCAGTATTATTTTCGTATTTTATACATTATTAATCTATTGCTACGTACATGGAGTAACGACTGAGATTTAATGCAAACTTATCAGATTTGAGAAGATGAAAGTACGTCATCACATTGTTTCTGCATTTCGTGTGCATCATGGACAGGCTTGTAGCGATACCAAAACGAAAGCCAAAGAAAGATCCCGAGCTCAACGAGGCAGAGAGCGGCAAGAAGCCAGTAAAAGTAGTCTAAGTGGCTTGTGTTGAGGTTACGACCAATCCATGGATGTGGATCTGTGGCGCGGTTGATGATGGTGATGAGGGCGCTGCTAAGGAAGTTGCCGACTCCAACGCTCGTCAGGTACATGGCAGTTCCCAAACTTCTTAGATTATTAGGAACCTGGTCGTAAAAGAACTCAAGCCTGCCGATGGATGTGAAGGACTGTGCGAGGCCAAGGATGGAGTACTGCGGCAGCAACCAGAAAACGCTCATGTCCACCTGCTTTGATTGTGGCCTTCCTCCTGCTAGATGTCGCCTCTTCCTCTCAACCAGTGCCGCTGTTACCATTCCGACGACGCCGATGAAGATACCGATGCCGATTCTCTGAAGAAAAGTTATGCCTCTTTCATTTTTTGTACGTTTTCTTACTATAGGTACAATGATTCGGTCATAGATCGGAACGAAAACCACCATGGTTAACGTCAAGAAGACGGCCACAGAGGCCGGAGGAATGTCGATGCTTCCAAGCTGTCTATCTAGTGTGCTAGCTTGCTTTATGAAGACTGAATGTATTTGGGCTGTGGCTATGGAGAACGGTATTAGTGAAAACCATATGGGCACTGTTCTTACTATCAGCTTCACCTCCTCAACCTCTGTCACATTACATAGCCTCCACCTGCTCACGTCTTTGATGGCAGTGCCATTCTCCTTCTCTGCAATTTTGGGTAACCAAGCAGCCCGATCCAAACATCTGTGTGCCATAATCAGTTCATTTAACCTCTTACTAATCCGAATATCTGCTTCGTGAGCAGTTATTTGCATAACACACTCAAATTGCATGGAGTATCAGCGAACTCTAGAATTATGTTAAACAGAAGACTTTTGCAGAATATATACGCCAATGATATGGACTTAATAGCTCAAGTTGATTCAAAATAAATTTTCTTTCGAAAAATGTTGGTTCATAGGTACATCAAACGTCGAATAGACTTGATAATACAAATAAAGTGTTCAGTTAGACAAGCAGATATTATTAATTTTGCGATAACCAGACCTTTACTCCATTAATAATCTGAATATCTGCGTCATAAAGCTGCAAAAACAGCTAAATTCATTTCTCTTTTCGGAGATAATAATCAATGATTTAAAAGTACCAAAATCATGTCTAATAATGATCGATCTGGTTTTGCTTTGAAATGATAGCCGTAATCGTTTGTTTTGCAGAGCTTTTTGTCATAATGTGCTGCCTTTTGTGATTACTTTATTTCCTTCACCAATCCACATCTATATAATCATCCAATCAGTCCGTCTAATCTTTTGAATGTAAGCTGTTTCTTCTTTTACTACTTACTACCCTGCTGAATCATAATACAAACACATCAAACTTGATAGCTCAAGCGATTCCTGCTTTGAGCGTGCCAGAAAATACCCGGAGAGTCCTTATTCCATGACATGGAATTTAATAACCCCGGTGATCTCAAGTTTTTCAATTTTCGACCTCATCATCAGTGCTTTTTTTTTTGAGAGCACAATGAATTGGAAACACACACCCGAGCTTGTAAGGTAGAGGCACCGTTCTTGGGGAACTCATGGATATGTCCAGCCAAGATTTGAACTCAGGACTTCCTCTCAGAGATTCAAAGTATCAACCACTAGGTTATGCAGACTTGGATGTCATCGCTGTTTGTGTCAAGCTAAGTGAACAATATATTACTCCCCTTGCAAAAAGTAGATATTATTTACCTTTACGCAGAGACTTCGCATTGTGAATCTCATGATATGATATACTACTGTAGCTATTCAGACTACTGTTTCTTATTCTCTGTGTTGAGATCTTCAGAGTGGTCCCCGATCACCTTAAAAGTAGCAAGGTCCGAATAAGTTCAATTTGTCTCTATTTGATAGGACACACGAATCTTTTGGATATGTTTCTGCAATCAAACGACGCTCCCATTATTTTATTCTGCGCAGCTTTTTTTCAATCATACCTTTCCGTTTGTGGCTTTCTTTCCTCCATGAATTTCAATTCTACATCAATGTGGTGTTTAAATCTGTATCTCAACAGTTGACCTATTTGTTTCCATCTATCATGCACATTTCCCCATTGAAAATATATGGCCATCGTTAATCATGTGCTTTCTTGGACTCCGATTATACCAATTTGTTCCACACCTTATAGATCACCCCCCATTCGCAGCACAAGAAATGGATGAAGCCAACTTTCACGATGAACACAATTTTAATTTTGCTATGATTAGTTATAAAGCTTTTCCAACTGTTCTCTCTGTTAGAAAAGCAAATTTCTCATTACTATAATCATTTAATTTAACGCGGAACCGGTTAATGCATGGAACTCAATTTAAGAGTGATTGCTTTTGGCTTAATGTGTTATTGAATTTCATAAAAGGACGTACGTACTTTTTCCTGCATTTGAAATACCTCTCCTCATCATAGTTTTATTACTGCTAAGCAAGCAGTAGCGTTATGAAGAATTTTCACCTCAAGAGATTAGTTCATTTTTGTGCTTCTATGCAGCTTGTACTGAGTAAGCAATCGTGACACTCAAACGATTGCAACATCAAGTTGTATCTAATTTGCTCGTACGACGAGTTAACGTCTCCGAGGGGCACACACACACACACACACACGGACACACTCACACAGAGACACACACACACACAGACACACACACACAGATAATATATATATCCTAGGCAGAATGTGATTTTAAAGCTTCTATAACATCGAACTGTACCTGAATTGGTTAGTGTGAAACATCTTAATCTTCCCAAGCTTCGCCATTTCAACCTCATCACCTTCGTAAAGGGCGGTGTCTGAAGAGCAGGACGCTCTCCGATTGAGTGTCGCGGCTACGAGCACCCTTGCAACTTGCGTGAGTGGGCTTCCCAGTACCGGGCTATACCTGCCGAAGTTGAAGAAGATAACAAATCAGTATGCATACAGAAGGGTCTCCTATCAGTTAGACCACATATTGCTACATGCCATAGACGAGAAAACTTTGCTATCTTTTACTGAAGACGAACATAGAACCGAGTTATAAACAGCTCATTTAGAAAAACCGGAAAAACTGTCATATTGCTATTGCTAGCTGATGATGATCCCTCCAAAGCGACGTCAATATCAGTCCAGCACTTCAGTATCATCAAAACACACTCATCATGGATTTTACTTCTTTTTCATCTACAATTCAAATCACGATTCAGTAATAGCCCATTTGCACTAGTCTGCATACAATCTGAAAAATGCACATCTATTGGTCTCTCTATCAGCCAATTTAGTATAAGCTATTAAAGTGAGTTAGAAAATCTTTGACTTACTCCAGTTTTTATGTGCATGATATGGACGGAGATGCAAAAAGACATACTCCATAAAAATACTTTGATTTGTACTAGAAATGTATGATACGGTTGTTAAGACTTAGTAAGGAGCCTACTAATCCCTTGATGATGTTGTCAACTCCAATGTGAAATTAGAAGCAACATTCTTGAATCTGTGAGCTGTTGGGACCGAACTTCAGAATGCTTAAGAATGGGGCTTACTAGGACATCTGTTGAACTAGACGATCATGGCTATGCTGCATTTCGTGTGTCAAAAACTTATATCCCATCATATACATTTTATATAGAATTGGTGCACCATTAGGTAGTCACCTCCTCCTGGAAGATATTTAGATTCCAAAAAGGAGCTTCAAACTATACAATAGCACGCGTGTAAGAGGATTAAAAGGACTTACAAAAGAGGCTTCTTATTTCCAAATGGGGATTATTAGACTTCTGATTTCTAATTATTGGCCACCCCTTGGGAGAATTAGCAAAGTTCAAAGCAAAGCATATCTTCTCTTCCTCGCAACAACCAATGCACTCTAACTGTCAATGAAGATGGTGGTAGCGAAAGACTGACTAACTCCCAAATAAGCCCATAGGCATCTAAGCCACATACATTCAAATTGAATAGTCATTGTGAAAGTTGCCTTATACTAAGTCTCAAAATTAGAAGTGGGCACAATAGGTTGCTTCTTGCTCAACCAAGATATGCATAAGCTACCAAGATGAAGCAAAAACCACTAGTGGGTACACAAGTGTCATAGCAAACAACTCAATCTAATTCAGATAAAGATTGTAAATCTAGCAATAAAGATTCCCCCTTGGGATAGATCAATCCAAGTAGTCGGGTATCAGTCAATAAGCGAAAGGTATGCTTAACTGCCTACCGATGATTGACACCTAAGAGATGAATAAACTTGTCGATATGAGAGATAGCAAACTCAATATCAAACCGAGTTATGCATAAGTAAATCAATCATTCAACAAACTAATAATAGATTGGAACATTAAATGCATCTCCAACATCTTGAAGACTCAATTGTAAACCTTTTTGCATAATTAATAGTGGCAATATGTTTGCAATCTTCAAAGCCAAAACACTACAATAATGTTCCAATATATTTTGTTAGACACAAGGCTATTCCTCCATCAACTTGCATAAACTTAATCCCCAAATAGTTATGCAAATGCCCCAAATTTGACATATCAGAAGAGGCATACAAATGAGCCTTAAATTCAGCAATATGCTTCTCATTAGGACCATTGTGCAGCATGCCATCAACATAGAAAATGATGATAAGAAGTACATCATCTTCATGCTTAACAAATACAGTGCTCTTAATTTCACTATTCTCAAAACCATTGCAATCAAGTAAGCGTTTATCTTTTCAAACCAAGCACGTGGTACTTGTTTCAACCCATATAATTCCTTTTCCAATGTGTAGGCTTTGTTTTCATGCCCTTTCTCCACAAAAACATGGGGCTTCAATACAAACACTTCTTCATGTAAGTCACCATTCAAAAATGCAGTTTTAACTTCCAATTGATATACATTACAATCATGATGAGCTTCAAGTGCACAATGGCCACAAACAATAGTCATTCAGCATCTAGGTGCAAAAATTTCATCAAAATCAATGCCTCTTTGTTGAGCATAAACTTTTACAACAAGCCTAGTATTGTAGCTGATAATTGTTCGATCAGGCTTATGCTTCAACTTGTATACCTATTTACTGCCAATGGCGTTTTTTCTTAGAGGAAACTCACATAAAGACCTGGTACCATTGTTCATATCAACATCATATTCTGATCACATAACTACCATCGAATTGTTTGGAATTTTTTTCTTCATCAAAAGAAGCAATCCTATGCTCATCACAAAGACTAGAGGCATCCATTGCATAGAAATCTAATGTAAAAGAAACACTATCAGAGCATGAACGAGTATGATATGAAGAAGGTGCATCTAATTTTTTATCTCTTAACTCTATGCCAGCCATTTAGGTAAAGATTTTTCCTGCACTATATCAGTCCTCTCATCAACAAGTGCATCATGTAAATGAACATAAGAAATGAAATGATCTACATCATCATGTGGAACCTAGAAAGGCTAAGAAATTGCCTCATTTGGATCATTACTTGGTTATACACCTATAAAGAGAGGTAAAAAGTGTGATACACATGTTTGGAGCTAATAGATGCCTCCTCAGTACATGAAAGTAACAGCTAAATTGCATCTTCCACAAAAACAACTTCATAACTAACTAAAATATTGCACTTAGTCCATGGATGATATAGACGATAGATTTTGTTTTCAGAATTGTACAAAAAAACATACATCTCATTGCTTCATCATCCAATTTCTTGCATTGTTGTTTAGACATTGATGCATATGCCAAACAACCAAAGATAAAGAGATGAGAAATAGATAGCTTGTGACCATGCTAGCTTCATATGGAGTGATAGATTGTAGTGCTTTCGTGGGACACCTATTACGTACATATGCTGCGCACATAACAACCTCAAGCCAAGAGCTATGTGGTAAAGCCTCACTTTTGACAATACACCTCACCATCTCCATGAGAAACCTTTCCTTACTTTCAGCAACTCCATTTTATTAGATGTATAGGGAATTGTACACTAATATTTTATCCCACCCTGAGCCAAAAATGCATTAAAATTAGAAGGCATATATTCCCCCTTGATCAGAATAGATGATGTGCAATTTACATGCTGACTAATTTTTAGCGATAGCCAAAAACTATTTGAAGAACATAAGTACTTCCGACTTTTTGTTAATGGATACACCCATGCATGCCTAGAGAAATCATCAATGAAAGTCATGAAGTAAAGATAGTTCTCGTTAGACTAATTCATTTTGCCCCAAAAATAGCCTTCATAAAATTTTTTACAAGTTATCTTAACTTTGGGTAGAGAAGACATCATTTCAAATTTCTAGAGGCACAACAAACTAGAAAAAATTGGATGACCAAAGTGTGAATGCCAAAGCTTTACATCTGAGATAGCTTAAGAATCTTGAACTACATATGCTGAATCATTCATAGATTGTGCATAGCCTATGAGCTTTTAGAATCCATGACCTAAAATTCTAGAAGCAATAATAATTTTGCCATTTGAGAGGTTATGAACCATACATTTTTCATCAACTATCCCAATCTTGGCTAATGCCTAAACTCACAAAAGATTTTTCTTGATCCCTAGTACATACAAAGCATCTGAAAATGTGAAAGAACTACCATTAGTAGTAGTCAAAATGATCTTACCAACTCCCACTATAGGATAAGAGGCGTTGTTAGTGCGTATGATAATATTCCCTATAGGGAAAGGCTCAAGTGTACTAAAGAAATTCCACTGTGAGGTAATATGTTTGGTTGCCCCACTATCAAAGTACCAAATATACTACATACATACACTACTCATGATCAAGATGGGTCATAACTACATATAGTAGTAAATGCCCATTCTCCATTCTGAATAAGATTAGTAGGAATCCCATTACCTTTCTTCTAGTTTAATGTGGACATCTGTATCATACAAGTTACCATTAAAAGGTAAACAGTACATTACCTTTCTTCTAGTTTAATGTGGACATCTGTATCATACAAGTTACCATTAAAAGGTAAACAGTACAGACAACTTTACGAGATATATAACTAGCGGTCATTTATTGAAAAATTCTCTTGAATAGGATAAGAATGTTTCTAGTATTTCTGATGGCTTTTTCTGCACTCTTGTTGTACCATGGACTTGGAACTTACCTCATAAAGTCTCTTCACATCATCTTTAAGAGTGCATGTGGGGAGAGAATGTAAGATTTATACATTTCGCACAATATTTTTCCATGCTTTAGAAGCGTATCAAGGTAATACGAAATGGTTTTCAGCCCCATGGAGAAGGTGGTTTGGAGTCAACAAGTGCATATCTAAGGTAAACGTAGAAAGAGATATGTTTTTAAGCTATAATCTTCTCTTACAAAAGTCTCTTGCTTTTGCTTTTCTCAAGAAAACGAAAGACCCTTTAAATCAAACAAGTCCTACCATCTTCCAGCACCACTCTACCATAGCCTTGTGCAGCAAACAAGTTCTACCATCTTAGTGAGCAAGATGAGCTTGTGACACATATAACCATTATAGGATGGTCAAGGAGCACCTGTATAATGGGGCGCCGGAAGCGAAAATGAGGAGGGAGAACGCCAACAGCACCGTGGGTACTCCATAGCCCCATCCCCAGCCGACGTCCTGCTGCAGGGCGACAAGCAACGTTACAGCAATAATGTTGCCTGCAGACTGCACCACAAACCACCAGTTGAAGAAGGAGGCCTTTTGCTGTCGCTGCTCACTACCTTCTCTCTCGTCAAATTGATCTCCACCGAAGGCTGACGCGCACGGCTTACTAGCTCCGTTCGCCACCGCCGCCACGTAGATCGCCATGTAGAATAACCCCTGCTGCGCTGCCCGGCAATCCAGATCGTTTCCATGGCCAGCAGGTATGCAAGGTTTCATTGCCTTCAGAGAAACCTCCAGCGTCAACAGAATCATCATCTGCACTAATAATCTCTCTCTCTCTCTCTCTCTCTCTCTCTCTCTCTCTCTCTCTCTCTCTCACACACACACACACACACACACACATATCCAAAGGCTTTTCGACACACCGCAAGGAAGATGCCCGAGAAAATAAGGATGGTGCTAAAGCGTCCGAGATAAGCATCAGCCACAAAGCCTCCAAGAACAGAGGTAAG
Source organism: Ceratopteris richardii (assembly GCA_020310875.1). Classification (NCBI taxonomy): domain Eukaryota; kingdom Viridiplantae; phylum Streptophyta; class Polypodiopsida; order Polypodiales; family Pteridaceae; genus Ceratopteris; species Ceratopteris richardii. The sequence goes on from CM035407.1 coordinate 104,544,448, forward strand.
GAACGCTGTGCCGTTCCACTGGTTCACCTTGACGGAGGCGCTGGCTGTGGGCTGCCCCATCTCTGTAGTCAAGTAGGTAACCAAGCTAGCTGAGAAGCCATCAAAGGCTAATCTGTCACCGAATAGCTGCGCTGCACCCAGAAAGAAGCAGAGGTCTTTAGTGGCATAATCTGTTGACGTTCCTTATCATATATTGATGATCCACTATTAGCCACTCTTCCACGCCCCTTAATCATCCTCAAAATGACTCCTGAGACCATCTAAACTTAATGCACTTCTAATCAAAAGCTGCAACAGGCGAACAAAACCTAGCCGTCAGACCGTAAAATCATTAGGCACTCTTCCACGCCCCTTAATCATCCTCAAAATGACTCCTGAGACCATCTAAACTTAATGCACTTCTAATCAAAAGCTGCAACAGGCGAACAAAACCTAGCCGTCGGATGCACAGGAATGGTGAGTCGAGCCTCTGAAACAGAAGAAGGTTACATAGACCTAACCGCGGCTATTACACAGATTCATTCAATGCCGTACAGCTACAACGAAGTTCTCGCTTAAATTTAACCAAGCGTCGAGCTTAAGTTTGGAGTACCTAATACGAAGCTTGAACCTCGAACGCCGCCGGTGGAGTGCTTGTTGGCGGGCTTGCTCCTCCAATTCAGCGTTCCATTTTGAACGAGCGGGCTGTACGAACCTGGATACTCTGTTTCCGTCGGAAATCTCTCAGCTTCTCCTCGCGTACTAGCCATACCGATGGTAATCTAGTACAGCACAGAAATTTCAGAGGCCTAATGAGTCTACAGTGTGACCAGAATTGGGTATGGAGATGATGAGTTTCACATTGCTATCTGAGAGCCAGTGTCGTTATGGATGGTCTCTTTGCGCCTCAGCAAAATATACTCGTGTAGGAGAACGACAAGGAATAAAGTAATGTGAGATTGCATCGAGCGCAATGGGCTCTTTGAATACCGTGGACCACAGGGAAGCCTTGTTCTTATCGAGGGTGTTTCATGGGTAGATTGATTGATTTGCGGGGACCATTTCGGGTATGGAACATAGCTTGTTGTAAAGAGCACACAGACCCGAAGCTTACTAATCTCCATCGATGGCACCTCCACCAGGAGAAGCCATTTATGCAGATCATGCTCCCAGCATGAAGCTCCAAGTTCTGTGTATAGAAAATGCAGAGCTTAGATGGTCGTCGGGAGTAAGTGGCCCCATTTTCGATAGATGCGGCCCTCTTGTTACAGGAGAAGTCATCGCAGGACGCCATGAAACGATTATATAAGAGCAGAGGTAGATGATAGATCATATCCTGCGGAAATGTTTCAGGTTTCAACCCCCTTAATCCAAAAGCCCATCAGAGAAGACAGCGAAACATGACCTCAGTCAAAAGCTATTGAATCTCTGAGGGTACTTCGCCGTTGACTTTAAAAACGATTAAGACCGTTATATTCTAATGCAGGCATGTACTATTAATTTTCGTTTTCTTTAATGGAGATTCGACAAGGGTTTACTTGCCTGAGCTGTAACTTTGAAAGAACATTCTCCGAGCTTTAAGTTTGAAAGAACAGCGAACAGCTGACAGATAGATGAATGGGCATAATATCTGTGGGACCCCTTGTATCTCACGGAGTATGTGCATAATACTTACAGGGCCCCCATATCCCATAGAGGAGGGATTAGACAATATCACAACTTGTTGACACAATTAAGCAAGATCACTCTTCACACAATTTGTTATAATAGGGGTAATCCCCGAGCTTTAACTTTGAATGAACAATTGTATAGATGAATGGGCATAATACTTGCAGGACCCTGTATCCCATGCAGTAAGGGTTAAACAAGATCACAACTTGTTTCAATTGGTTTAGAGTGGTCAAAGCCATTACATGTCCAACTCGAAGTTGAACACAAGACCTCTGCCTCAAGAGCCTCTAGTGCTTAACCAATCCGCCTAAGAGAAATAGATGACTATTGATTTTCTAAGCCGAGATTATTGCTTTGGTAGCATGTGCTGCTGTACCGTATGCAATCCCTTTCGTTCATCTTTCATCCTTTATCTAAACTGAAAATTGAAAAGCTAGGGAGCACACGAAAGTCTTCGGATCGTAGATTGACAAGTTTTATGTTCAGACAATACATTCCGCCGACTGTTCTACAAGTCATTGTAACTCTTATATCCTTGGTACACTTTGGATTACCGCATAATTTGTAGGAGAGGCACTTCAAAACACACCACGAAAAGTTTCTCAAGTTATCATACGAAGCACAAAGAGGTATATATACACTTTGGATTGCCGCATAATTTTGTAGGAGAGTAGTTGCAAACGCTATAGTGAGACTGAAAAGGAGGTATAGATAGAGACCCAATAACATCTAGTCAATGGAAGAGGAGCTTCCTCCTTTCACACAATGGAACGAGTGGATGTACCGACGGAATTATCAGGAGGAAGGAAGGAGAATAGAGATCTCACGCGCACTCACAAACTCCGGAACAAACAAGAAGAGTGGATCGAATAAGAATGGAGTCCCGGACAAAAGAATGGTTCAATACAGAAAGCCAATTACATAAGAGAAACTCTAATTGATATTAGTGACTGAATTCGTAAAATAAGCAATCCATTAGTATCTGTAGCTAAGGTATTTCGATGAAGCCCAATAAGAATATCTCTAGAGCATGTCTACATGAGTGACACATACCAAAGATAAAAGAACGGAAATGAAATATCAGCCGAGAGCATCATGTGCTAAACCTGAGACTAGAATTCAACTAGAAAACTTTACACAAGAATGGAGAGGGAGGCATTGAACCAGATAAGGATGAAGAATTGAAAGAGTATGTTGGTTCCTCAAAGCTTCTTCCATCATAGATCCCACAAACTACCTTTGATATGGTGATCGTGCTATCTGTCCTCGATGCGAAATCTAATATTTCAAGTGCTATACTTGCCTACTTCTTATCACCTTGGTTGACTTCGATCATGTTGATTTGTGTTGTATAATGATTGGTACAATCTTTGGTATGGTGATATCTTACATCAAGAAAATTTTCATACAGTGCTTATCTCTCTAAGTTGGGATATCTTTGTATGTCTCCATATTGAAATCATTGATAACCATATCATACGATGATTATTCTATGGATATTCTTATGCATTATTCCCTCCTAGTGAGTATATATAGAAGTTCCAAATGCATTTACCATATGTATGGTAAATCTTGCCTTGGAATAGAACTAGAATTGACCCAATTGCTTCCCAAATCACAAGGATGAACACCTTGGAGACAATTGTACTTGCTAGACTCATGTTCTAATGTCCCACATACTTTACATGTAGTTTTTACACGGACATTGGTGGGGCACATACTAACTATTTCTGCATAGATTACCTCTTTGGGAGTAGAGAACTTATATCGATTTCCTTAGTTTCATCAATGCATCTTTAGTGGGTAAATTTTCATCTCACATTGTATTTTTCAACTTTGAAAATTCTAAATCTTGCCTTAATTGTGTGAGAATGTGTGGAAAACTCTCTCTTAAAATAAAACGAGCTCTTCCCTCTCAAAGGATGTTGCCAATATTATTTAATCGTGCAAATAACATTGATTATTAATGTTTCTTAAACATTTTCTAGCAAAGAGATAGGTAGAGCTCCTTATAGCCATTTCCTCATTGCAAAATTACCAAAGACTTTTGATAAATCACTATTGAATATTTTGGCCGTAGTTAACAATTCAAAGAAGAATCACCTCATTAAATATTTCAGTTCTCCAACTAATGAAATTATCTTTTCCTAATGGTATAGACTATGAGGAAAAATTCTCACTAGCTAGAAACATGACTACAATCAGAACATTCATAAGTGTAGCTACTACAAGAAATTGGAGACTCCTCCAACTTGATGTAAAAAATGCATCCTTAAATGGTTGGATAAGTGAAGAGGTATACATGTCACAACCACCAAGTTTTGAAAACCCTAATCATACATCTTATGTTTGCACACTTAAGAAAGCATTGTATGGATTGAAACAAGCTCATAGAGCTTGGAATTAGAGGTTGGTTAAACCTAGCAACTAAGATCCTTCTCTACTCATCAAAAGGGATCACAATGAGGTTTTCTATCTATGTGTATATGTAGATGATATTATTGTGATAGGTGATGATCCGAATGGAATTTCAAAGTATCAAAAGACACATGCAAGAGGAGTTCAAAATCAGTGACTTAGGTGAGCTCACATATTTCCTAGGTATGCAAGTGATTTATACAGATGAAGAGATGTATCTAACTCACATAATATACATTGAAGGCCTACTTGTCAAGTTCAGAATGGAGAACACAAAGCTTGTAGGTACACCTTTAGAATTGAACCATAAACTAAGTTTTTATGAAGGTGAGTAGATTGATGACCGTAAAGAGTATCTAAGTTTAGCTAGTAGCTTGATATGTGCTACTCATATAAGACCAGACATATCATATAGTGTGGGAGTCCTTAGTCAGTTCATGCACTCACCTAGATGGCCACTCATGGATGCTGTAAAGAGGGTACTGAAATACCTCAAAGGGACACTTAATGAAGGTATCTACTATCCTTAATCTTCATATTTAGATATTAAAATCTATTCCAAAGAGCAAAGGATGATAGAAGACGTACCTCCGGATACTTAGCATTTGCAAGTTCTAAATTGGTGTCATGGAGTTCCAAGAAGCAACAAGTAGTTGCTTTATATTCAATTAAAGGAGAATATAGAGGTCTAACTTTTGCAACTCAAGAAGCAATATGTCTCAAGGACTTGTATTCAAATTTGGGACTTGTAAGTTCCAAACCTCACTAACTTGGACAAAATGTAAGTTCCATGCATTTGGCTGCAAATCCAATTTTTCACGCAAGGACAAAACACATAGAAGTCCATTACCACTTTGTAAGAGAGAAGATTTGGGCAAAGGAAATTGACTTTTTATTTGTTCCTATTGAGAAGAAAATAGTACACATGATGACAAAGGCGCTTGACGGGGTAAAGCTTTGTAGATTCAAAGCTATGGCAGGTAAACCTATCAGAGAATGAAGAGTCAAGCATACTTCAGCTTGAGGGGGAGCTGTTGGAACAACAAGCTTTCATTATGCTTGAAGTGGAAATGATCTGCATCAAACTCATCATTGGAATGATTCCACACAATGTTGTATTTTGACAATCTATCATGCCCTTCAATTTTGAAGTTTATCTACAGATAATACCAATATTCCAGATTTTTAATGCAATTTTTGAAGGTCTAATAAATGTTATGGCTTTATTTTATAGTTCAAAATGGCCAAAACGAGCAATACAGCCGTCAAAATCAACACTGATGCCACATATACTCCTTGTAGAGTTCATTTGCATTTTCTTGTATAGTTTTATTTGCATTCATATGTTGTATTGAGAGTTTGATCATAGGATGACCCTCTAAGGCAAAATGCAAAGAATTTAACATTGTAAAAAGGAAAATTAAAAGGCCTAGAACCCAAGAGGTAGAAGTGGTTGGGATTGATTCTCAATCAATCAATCAGAAGGTAGATGTGATTTCAAACTTTTCTTTTCCTAGAAGGAAAAAATGCCAATCAATCTAAACTAAGGAATTTGCTTAAATTTGAATTCAAATTGATGAAGAAAAGGCATGGTCATGTACTCAAGAGTCTATATAAAGACTCCACAACATTTGTACACTAAGTATCATGATGATTTGAAGCAGTACATATACTTCATGTTTATTGCTTGGTGCCACTTCAATTTACTACTCCTTCTTCCTCAGATTCACTCAACTTGCACAGAGCACTGCTCTCTCTACAGAGCTCCAAATATAGTTTTTAAGCACCCATGGGAAAGTTATTATTGTCTAGTTGATGCTTACTTTCAAGTCATTTAGTTCATTGCTTTGAGAGACATTCAAGTTTTTCCGTCTTTGGGCATTCTCTAAAACTCCCTGAGAAAATCAAGATGACACGAGTTCAGTGTTAAGGTGATTTCTCCTTGCTTGGTTCATATAAATTGGGGATTTATGCATTTTAGAAAGAAAATCATATGTATAACACTACTTTAAGAGGAATGTTTCCAATTTTTATTTTAATGGCTGCTCTCAATGTCTGAAGTCTCAACTTCCATCCATTTTTGGAAGACTTTGTGAGCTAGTCAAGGTGCAAGTTATCTGTTTTCATCAACTTGTTCTTGTTGATGTTCCAAAGTACCTATTGGGTTTTATTGTTCCAAAGAGCTAGGACTCGTCCTGTTAGCAGTTGGTGTGGACAACCACTTTTATTTGTAAAAATGTATTTCTCATGTAACAAGAAAAAGGTGATTTTTACGAAGATCCTAAGAGTTTTTAGAGTTTGAGATTATGGTGATTTATCGTATTCCAAAAATACAAAACAGTGTGTGCAGATTAGGAAGAAGGTGGGTGTTGTTCATTACAATATGCATTACGGACGAGAGAGTTCGAAGGACGAAGATACACAGATTGCTTAAATGTATGAAGTCTGTCACATTCTACTCAGAGTATTATCACTGAAAGGATGATGAATATTAACACTATGTATTTCTATTAATGAAAGATCTTCTTTTTGTCACCGTAATCTGATTGTGCCTCTATCTTAATGGTGTAATGAAGTGCTATTATATGAAGTTGTATTAATGAAATTGTAAGGAATAGAAATGCATGTTCATGATACTATGTATTCGTAAATCCTCAATCCTCAATCTCATACGTTGGATATTTTAGTGCTATACTAAATAGTAACAACCAAAAATTTTGGCGACCATGATGCGATGGGGTAACAAATCATAGCTCAGAGTGGATTGATGCCATTGCGAAGCGGTAAGGAGTAGTTGAAAAAGACCTATCATCATGACAATTTACATGAATCTATTCAGTAGAACCTAGGAACACTCGAACTTGAAGATATTACCCTCAAAGATGCAATTACCCATCCAGATGAAGTGTTGTATTGGGTGGAAACAAGATTTTTACCTCCGAGGCTTTTGAAGGACTTGCTCTTTGAGTGGAGGGACGGCAAGCTAACCAGAGTCTTGTGAGAAGGGGAATTGAGTGGAACCGACTAGCAGAGCCAACAACAAGAAGAAATATACCCTCCGGAGCTAGGCGAAAGCGGTGGCAGTGAACCCCCGCTAGAGTTGAAGTTAGCCCTAGTTCCTTCGACTCAATTCAATACCTTACAGATGCTTGGAACCGATGGCACATAGAAATTAATTGCTAGAGCTAATTTACACTCATTTTTATGGGAGAATATATGAAGACCTCGATGTGCATGTATGCACATTTGAAAATCGATATATATGTAATCATCGCAACTTACACGATGATAGGCATAAGTTTTAGGTATTCCAAGCTATGCTGGTAGGTGATGCAGTGAAATGGCTTATCGAGTACCCTTCATATTATTTTTCAACCTATAATGAGTTGAAAGAGGATTTCTTAGAGTGATTTCAGACTACTAAGAGCATTTCGGAGCTCTATGCTTCACTCAAGTATATGATCCAAAAGGAATGGTAGAACAATATGCATCAAATTTCAGATCCACGATGCGACAATTTTCAACAGAAAAATGTCTTTTCAAAGAAATGTTAATGGAATTTTTTGTCGACGGACTGCAACCACCTATCAAAGAAAAGATCTATATTGACATGTTGGATCAATCTCGTACACTTGATCAAATAATTGACTTAGCCACAAGGATGGACCAAAAAATAGAATTTGCCAACTTGGGCTTCGGGAAGACCAATCTAGTTTTCAAGAAAGGTACGACTCTAGAGAAGTAGTTGTATTGTTTACGGTGCAGGAATGCAGGCCATATTATAGCCGACTATGCATGGAACCATGTATTTTGGCCAATTTGTAATAAGACTAATCATAGCTTGGAGGAATGCAGATTTAATGTGAGGAACACACTAGTAGCTACTTGCATGTTCCTTCGTCGAAAGGGAATACAACTGGATATAAGCCACAAGCAAGTCAAGATGTCAAATTCTCAAGACCATCATAGTATTCCAATCCACAACAATATCCGGAGCAGTGGTCTGGTTTCAGGAAGAATTTGCAAGAATTTGGCAGAGGTCAAAGTTTTCGACAACTCGGATCAGGTACTTCACAAAATCGACCAATCCAATGCCAGTTTTATTTGCAATATGGGCACAGACGATGGGAACCAGAAGCAAGGGAATACGAACCTCTAAACATCATTGGATGATGAGTATTGCGGGTTCTTGCAGGATTCACATATTAAACTATCATTGGGGGCTTTACTAGAGCTAGTCCCAGCTTTTCAGAAGCAGTTATTATGATAGCTACATGAAAAATATTCACCATCTCTGAGTCCAGAACCCTCCATCTCGATGGTACGAGATGTACTTGAAAAAATAGTAGACTATGCACTTCCTACAATTACAGTGAAATATAGAAACAAAGCCATCCCCATGGTTTTGATTGATGGTGGGTCAAACATTAACATCACCTCTACGACCACATGTAAACAAATGGGCTCGAACATGATAGACCCAGCTCCATTCTACATCTGCATGGTGGATCAATCATGGGCGCAGCCAGTGGGCTTGGTTAAGGACATCCCCATCTGAATTTCTCAAGTACTATTCAATATTACATTTGTTGTGTTGGAGCTTAAGGAGTAGAATCTCAATTATAATTTCCTATTGGAGCGGCCTTGGTTATGAAATGCTAAAGTCCGACAGAACTGGGATGAAAAGACTATCACATTCAGGAGAGGACATGCAAAGTTTTCCATTCCATTTGATGAAGAGTAGCATTGCCTCCCCGAACATAAATCACTATTAGCAGAGCTTCCGCATGTGCTGGACAGGCTCGAGGAAGATCAAGAGCAATAGTTTTTAGAAGCAAAGAGAGATCTGCTATCTTTCGGAGTGGTGGATGTGAATTGAGTCATCAGACCAGGCTCGAACAGTATGGCAGCCACAATCTGCACAAAACCTTTGGAACTGAATGAAGAAGATATTGTCAACCAAGTGATAAAAGACCCTATGGAGATTGAGAAAATTTGGGTAGAAGAAGATTCTTTGGAAGTCATAAATCTTGGTACTACGGAGGATCCAAAACGAGTTCGAATTTGTTCGGAGCTTGCTCTGGAATTTCCGATGATAGCTCTCCTGCACAATACAAAGATTTATTTTCATGGACGTATGCAGACATGAAAGGTCTCTATCCAAAGTTGTATCATCACCGCATTTTCTTAAGCTAAATACTACCCCAGTCATGCAACAACGATAGAGGATGAACCCGAACTTTGTAGAGCAGGTGAAACATGAGCTAGATCGATTAATCAAACTGGGATACATTGTACCTATTGAGAATCTAGAATGGTTCTCACCCATTGTGATTGTTTTGAAAAACATCAAGAAATTATGGATCTGTGTAGATTATAGAAAATTGAATGTGGCAACCATACCGAATCCTTTCCCACCTCTGTACTTCGATAGCATGTTGGATGAGGTCACAGGTCGGGAGATGTATTCATTCCTCGATGGATTTAGTGGCTACAACCAAGTTCAAATGGTGGAAGCACACATACCTAAAATAACATTCATTACATGCTGGGGAGTATTTGCCTAAATAGTCATGTGGTTTGAGTTGCGAAACGTGCCAAGCACTTTCTAGCAATGTATGAAACAAATATTTGTTCCCTACCTTACATCATTTATGTGCATTTTTTGGACAACTTGTCAGTTGCAGGCACAATGGCTGCACAACTGGAACATATATGCGCTTGCGTTGATTCTTGCAGACAAGTACATCTTTGTTTGAATCCGAATAAATCTATTTTTGCAGTCAAATGCAAAAAATTATTGGAACACGTTATTTCCAAAAAAGGTATTGCAATGGACCGAGATAAATTTAAAGTGATACTAGAGACCCCAACACCTTGAAATCCAAAGGAGGTCTTACAACTCCTAGGGCAGGTCCGATGGCATGACAAACATTTACGAGGGCACAGACTCACAACTCTCTACACAAGCAGGTAGGGCATAAAAGGCTACACACTTTGCCAAATTCGGCTTATTTTGCTAGGTTGCACGCAAAACACATAGGGCGATTATAACAATCAGAGATTTAACCTTCTAAAGCAACGAAGCAACGAAGCAGTAGTATAGCAATGGCAGTATCCTTCTCCGATTGCCATTTGTTGTATATCCTAGAGAAAATCTCCCAAGAGCAAAAGGATTGGTTCGACTACAGAGGACTATTTCAATGCACTATGTTGGAGTGGCAGAGTATTTGTCCTCACCCATAGGCCAAGGATATTGTGATGGAGATAACAAGAAAAACTGACAGTAATGATATCAATGCACAAGAGATCAGTCTCAAAATCGGATAGGAAATTTTTCAGTTGTCGTCTACGTTAAGCGTAGAAAGGTTTAATGTCCCTAACAATGGAATCACAACCAGCACTAAGTCGATGGATGGAGCAGAGATTTGCGAGCTGCTTGGAAAACCATGTTCGAGCGAATATAGATTTGCTCAGCTTTCGGATGACAACCCTTTAAAGTTAGGATTGTTACTAAAAACTATGATCATCAACCTGCAAGCAAAACTCTACGAGTATCTCAACAACTATTTGCTCCGGTGAAGGATTCTGCTAAAACAGAGGTAAATTGGGCTAAGATAATTTCGGACCGGATGAGCAATAAACACCGTGTTGGATTCCAAGGTGGGAGCAGTTTTCACTCTACTATTTACAGAGACCTCGACATAATTACCTCAAGAATACACTATATGTTTGGTGAAGGTTTTCTTGTAGATTCTCAAGAAAAGGGCAAGAGAGCGTAAACCAATAAATGTACCTCTCATGAGCAGATGGATATTGATAGAGATGAGGATGAGGAGTCCTAGAGAAAATAGGTGGAGGAGAATCAGAGGATGGAAGCGGAGAGGAAGCCGAAGGAAGAAGAGCAGATAGAAAGGCTAGGGAAGTCAAGAGCAAGGTGAGAGAGGAAGAGGCAACAAGAGAATGAACAAAAGAAGAAAGGTGGAAACAGTAGGAAGAAGAAGAAACCAAGAGAAGAGAAGGGGAAGAAAGGGAAAAAAGAGCTAGAGAGGAAGAAAGATGCAGAAAACAACAATAGGATAGGGAGATCGTTTGGGAGAAATATCTCAAAAACTTCCGATACCACACACATTTTTATCTTGCATACTTATGGATGGGTGGAAAAATTAAGAAGGTAAAGTAAAGTTTCCTATAGTATGGTGCAGTGACTACATCTATCCATGGATGTACAACAATGAAATGGTTGGACTGGAGCTACTTTATGATTTGGCTAGAGGGATAACGTGGAGTGTGGCTAAGTTAGGAGATTTTCAGAAAAAATACAATAATATGATTATGGAAAAGGATAAGTGGTTAACGGAGAGAGCCAATCTGATTGTAGAACTCAATCGACTTTGGGATGAGGCAGAAGAAGCCAGAACAAAGAGTTCAAGAAGAGATAGTGTGATTCATGAAGAAATGATGGATGAATTGAATGAAGCTATTACATAGAATAATACCCTAAAAGAGACTATTGAAGAAAAATCAAAGATTGTAGCAAGGCTTCAAGTGGAAGTAGGTGAGATGTAAAAGGCACACCATGAATTGAAGATGGGGCCTAAGTTACAGAAGTCGGAGCAAGAAATGCAAAAATTAAAGGAAAAAGTGAAAGAAGAGAGTGGAGAGATAAAACGTCAAAGTATTCCGACTGCAAAATTAGAGGAAAGACTAGCGGTATGAAATTCTAAGTTTACAACACTTGAAGAAAAGCTCCGTAACATTTAGGAAAGTTTTGACACTCTATCTGCACAAGCTGCAAGGATTCTAGAGTTGGACAGGCAAATCACTCAGAGGAAGCAGCATTGCGAAGGTACAAACACAGTCTTGGCAGATAAGGAAGCAGAGGTGGAGAAGCTGAGGAAAGATGCTTGAGTTTTGGAGTTAACTTATAAGAAATTAAAATTAGATGAAGCGGGGAAATCAACGGTAGAGTATATAACTAAGTTATCTGATGTACATATAGATTTTGATAACTTATAAGATGGATCTTAGAAGCATATTCCGGAATTGGAAGTAGTTGTAATTAGTTGCAGAAATGCTATTCAACAACTCCTAGATCCGAAGGAATTTTTTGAAGCAGAAATTCAACTTGCAGAAGGAAATCTTAGGGAGATGTTCAATGAATTGCAGTATGATTTAGACATGATAATTTTTTCGGAAATGCAAAATAATGATGATTACTTGTAACCTTTTTCCCTTTAATTAGTGGGCTCGGATCCACCATGCATGCCAGTGTTAAAAGCCGGTGTGGACGACCACTTTTATTTGTAAAAATGTATTTCTCATGTAATAGCAAAAAGGGGATTTTTACAGAGATCCTAAGAGTTTCACGAGTTTGAAATTACGATGATTTATTGTATTCCAAAAATACGGAACGGTGTGCGCAGATTACGAAGAAGTTTTGTGTTGTTCATTACGGTACACATCACGAACGAGCAAGTTCGAAGGACAAAGATACGTGGAGGAAGATACGCAGAGTGCTTAAATCTATGAAATCTATTAGATGCTACTCAGGGTATTATCAGTGAAAGGATGATGCATATTAACGCTATGTATTTCTATTAATGAAAGATCTACTTTTTGTCACTGCAAGTTGATTCTGTCTATATCTTAATGGTGTAACGAAGTGTTGTTGTATGAAGTTGTATTAACAAAATTGTAAGGAACTGAAACACATGTGAAACACATGTTTATGAATACTCTATATTTCTAAATCCCCATTCTCAAATCCCATTACTTTGGATATTTTAGTGTTGTACTCAACAATAACAGCCAAACAATCCTATGATGGTTGCTGGACCAACTTCACCACATGACAACTCTACTCTCCAAGCCTCTCCAAGCTTCGTGAACCTTTCTTTCAAAAGATAGGAATGGAAGAGGCACACAGTATGAGACCATGACCTTATATGTCCACTGTGCAACATGAAACAAATATTCAAGCCACACTTTAAACTTTAATTCCTCATTTAGAGTGGGGACTTAAACAAATAGCAAGAATGATTCTAGTAGAGAAAAGACTTACATAGGTTGAAACTTTTGACAAGGCCATAGAATATGATTGGATTAGACTTTCATCCCACTAGTCAAAGTCCTTTTAGTGATTCTTCCAAGCTCTTGTTGAACTTCAAAATGCTCCAATTTTTTTCTTTCAAAATTATCTTTGTAACTTCCAAGAACAATGGCTTTGCACCCTATAAGAACTATCCTTTTGAGATATTTTTGTAGTTTTAATTAGTTATACTGATGAAGCAAATCATATTTTGATAAATGAACTTTTCACTTCTTACATGTCCAACAATGGTTTTCCATACTAGATCATATTTTCATTCACATGGTTATACCGGTATTATACAGGTTCATTATGATAACGTGTTCAAATTTACACTTATATTTGAGCCCTTGCATCTTGGGTGTGTTGTTCGGAATCAAGGTCTCCTAGGTAGTCAAACTCTCTCATTCTCCATGGAAAGGTTCTCATCATGAGTATGTTTTTCCAATACATTCTATCACTATATATTTGTGATGGATGGTAAGTCCTTTTTCTTGGTCATGGCATCCAACAACTCCAACCACAAGAAATTTCCAACCAGTTCCAAGAAATGTCTAGCCAACTCTAGCCAAAAAAAAGGATCAAATGTCCAACACTCTTTTTGGATCACATTCAATCCAGATATATCCAAGTTTGATATAGCTATAATCTAGTTGTGCCATCAAGTTACACTTACTTAAACTCAATTATATCAAGTTACTTCCTAGCTTAACTCAACCAAATGTCTATAAATAATGATAGGAGTTGAGTCTCATTTTCCATAGTCGTGAGTCGAGATAGAGCACAAACAACAAAAGAGCATAGAGAGAAAAAGAGCATAGAAAGCATAGGAAAAGTAGAAAGTCAGCAATGGAGAAGAAGGGTGCTCGTAAAATGTCTCACACATAACCCAAATTTACCCAACAAAAAAAGATTTCCAAAAAAGATTCCTTTATATAGCCTGAGAAATTTTTGTATTTTGTTCAAACGAATTTTAATTTATGTCCAAGGTGTTGATGCTAGGCATCGATACGAGGCATCACATTTGGAGGCCAAGTCGATCCCAGGCATTGACCTTATGGGCCAAGTTGATATGAGGGATTGAACTTTAGGGCCCAACTCAATGCTAAACATCAACTTTGTGGCCCAACACGATGCTTGACATCGACCTTGGCCACAATTTGATGCCTGGCACCAGCTTGGCCCTCAAAGTTGATGCGTGGCATCAACTTGGCCTACAAATGTGATATCTAGCATCGAAGCCTAGCTCCATTGAGTTGCTACAAAGAAATTAATGTCATGCCCTTGGATAAGATTTCTTGTCAAATTTTAGGGACATAGAGAAGTGTGAGGAGAAGTCTATAACCCCTCGATAAAAGCATCAAACATGCTGTGAAGCCAAAGAAGATCATTCTTCCTTTGTCCTCTTTACATGCAAGTAATCCAATGGCCCTATCACCAGGTGGTCATATTAGTTTCAAGACAATTGAGGAAGAGGCAGTTAGAAATGATAAATCCAAGGAGATTGAAGTTAATAAGAAAGACAGGCCGCATCAACACATGACAAGCCTGGAGTGTTTAGACTCCTAGGATGAGATCATTGCCCATGGTGGTGAGCTTGCATTTGGGATTTTTCTTAGTGAAAAAAATAAGATTAGAGAGAATATTTTCAGGAGGAAGCTCATGAAAAAGGGGAAAATTTTCCATCTCCTTATCACCATCATCCATAGACCCCCCATCGACCCACTTATAGGAAGGAGGCCCCTTGAGATAAGGGAGCCACATAACCTCCATGTGAAAAATCGGAAGAAGAAGATGAAGATCAATCCACATGCAACTGTTGTGCCATTATTGGGAATGTTCAATCCAAATGATTGTAGTTCCATGGAGGAGTTCAATGATGGCTTATGTGAGGATTGTACATATTATGTTATTGGAGCATCACACTATGTAAAGTCCCAAAGTTAGCTTGTTAAAGAGCATTCAACTGCATACTTCTTCAGGTATGCACAGTGTAAGATCTATGTTGGTTTAATTATAGAGGAGGCAAAGCTTCTAGCTTGGGACCACAACAATGGCATTGATTACAGGTAGAAACTGTCATCCATTGAGTGTATTTGTTTCTTCCACCATCAGTATGTTGATGCACTAGGGGCAGATGGTGGAAGGATTCATCCAAATTTGAGGAAGCCATGCCTAATAGAGGTTGGGATTGTAGTGGATGACAACGTGAAGTCAAATGGTCTTCATAGGTTTGACCCATGGGTCCAACTCGCCTTCTTAAGAGGGGAAATCTGGGAGCTTTAGGATAAAATCTTCACAATGTGGGAGAACAAGGAGGTTAGAGGCTAGAAAGAAAAGAACGCAAAGCTAGATCCTCACATGAATGTGATGGGAAAGGGAAAGAATTTTGATCTCTCCATTTAAGAAGCTACTAAAGATATGAAGCTCACACCTTGGAGAGCTCTGCAAGGCATCAAGGATGATACTTTGATAATTTCCACATTATCAAGGGTCAGTCTCAAAGATCTCAACCTTGAGGAGATGGTTGTGCTAAATAAGTAAGTAGAATCTTATCATAAGTGGTTTCGATTGCTATTTCAATAACTTATCCTGAAGCTCCAAACTTCACAATGTAGGCACAAGGTTTATATGAAGATTCAAGAGGTGATGAGAAGGAGGCTTGGGTGCTTCACATGGAGTGATGTCCAAGTAGAGTACCCAACCTTCTCCTCATACAAAGCATTATCAAAGTACTTTATATTGTTCCATGATAGGGTGAGTTCTCTTTCTCATTAGAATTTAGTAAAATTGTGTTTTTCTAGTAGTTGAAGCTATTCGATGCAAGGCATCGACCTATATGAAGATACATGCTAAAACACGATGCTAGGCATCACATTTCACTAGATTGTGATGCTTGACATTTGGTTTCAATAGAATTTAGATGCCATGCATCCAGTTTCAAAAAATTTCCAATGCCAGGCATTGAGTTTGAGCACATAGTCAATGCCAAGTATCGGTTCTCATAAGTAGTTGACAAATAACTATCCCAATCTCTCTACTTCTTAGACATATATGCCCCCACCATATCCTCTAGAATCTTGCTGCCCTCTTGGTCTGAGCATCTATCTATGGATGATCATCACTACTCATCTTCAATGACACTTTTCACTTGTCAACGAAAAACTTCAAGAAGTGTCCTATGAATCCAAAATCCCAATCTCAAAGTATGGACATTCATAACCCATGCAATCTAAAGACACTGGATAAATAGTTGTACTACCCATGGAGCTTCCATTGTCTCCTACGTGGGTATAAAATGAGTTATCTTGTGCAATCTATCTACCACTACTAGGATATCATCCCCCTTCTGTTGGATCCACAGTAAACCCACTATGAAGAAAATGGATACACTATCCCAATTTCATTATAGAATCTATAAAGGATGTAAAACACTTGGTGTCTTAACCCTTTCTTCCTTGTTGACGTACATGAAACATTTTTTGAACATATGTGTGGACATCTATGGCTAGTCAATGCCACCAAAATATTCTTCTAACTAGTTGAATGGTCTTATCAACACTAGGATGCCTTGGATTAGGAAGATCGTGGTTATCATGCACAACTTTTCTTCTCAAAATCGTTAGAATTTGGTATTCAAACCTTTCCTTTCACTTTTACTATTCCATTCTCCCTTGAAACGTTCGAGCATGGACTTGACTTGTTTGCTTCACTAGGGGAAAGAAGTTATGGGACTACCCCATCCCCTATAATAGATTCATCATTGATGGTGCTAATGATCTATAATGAATGTGGATCTTCCACTTGTGTTTCCTTCATTTCTTGAAGCAATGAGCCTTCTGGATATTTAAAACTCAATTCATAGATTATCCAAGATAATGCATCATGTACAATATTCTCTTTGCCTCTCTTTGCCTCTTCAATATAGGATTTCCATATGAAACTCCTACATGAGCATAGCCCAATGGGTATACTTGCCTCAAAGATCTCACTGACTACAAAACAATCTGAGTGCATGGTGATTTGTGTATACCTTAAAGTTTTCACCTTAAAGATAGTGTCTTGAGAATTTAAGACCATGCACCATTGCATATAACTCCTCTTCATGTATCAGCCAATTGTGTTGTGCAGTACTTAAATTTTGACTTTGAAAAGCTATTGGCTTACCATCTCTGCTAGAAAATGCCCCTATGACAATGCCATTAGTAGCTATCTCCAAATGAGATAGCTTCTCTAGATCGATCACTTTGAGTATGATAGCCTCTGAAATAGCTTGCTTTAGAGTACCAAATGTTTCTTTTTTATCTTTCTTCCATGAAAAAGGTACTTTTCCTTGAACAAAATGTATCATAGTTGCTGCTATTGACAAATAAGATGAAATGAATTTTGGATAAAAAATTGAAAAGTCCTAAGAATGCTCGAAGCTGCCCCTCATCTTGAGGAGTTGTCCATGCTAATGTAACTGAGACCTTCTTGGGATCCATCTTAGCCCCAATGAAGGAAACTACATTTCCTAGATACTTAATCTCTAAATAATTGAGTTTTATTTGGATTTACAAATAGTTGAATTTTTGTTAATACAAAACGTAAGGACTCTCATGCTCATGCATGAACCTACTATACACTAACAAGTCATCTATAAAATCCACAACAACTTTACCAGTGAGAGATGATCAAATATCATTCATTAACATCAAAAAAGTAGCAGGTGCATTAGTTAAACCAAATGGCATAACTAAATACTCATAATGCTCAAAATGTGTCTTCAAAGTTGTTTTATGTACATCTTGCTCTTTAGCTCTCATCTGGTGGTAACAACTATTCAAATTTATTTTTTTATATAGAACTAATCCACCTAGAGCATCACGGAGATGATCTTATCTAGACATGGGGTGTCTATTCTTTATGGTGATGTTTTTGAGTGTTTGATAGTTCACACATAGCCGACAAGATCCATCTTTCTGCTTTAGTAGAAGAATTGGTGCTGCAAAGGGCAAATAACTGGTTCTGATCAGCCTTTTCTCCATGTACACATCCACAACCTTAGAGAATTCATTCTCCTCCTACAAACTCATACAAAATGGTGGTTGAGTGGTTGCCTCACTCCCAACACCAATTGGATCTTGTGCTCAATATTCTTGCAAGGTAACCCAAAAGGTAACCCATTTAGAAACAACTTCTGGAATTCTGCTCTTAATTTCTCTAAAAGTACCTGTACATTCCAACTCCAACTTTCTTGAGTTTGAGAATCCATCAATCCACATGATGAATACAAAAAATAAAAAAAAATAAATATACTTATAATAGTTTCCTCCCCTCACACTCGAGTTGATACATGTGAAGCAAGTTCTATGATTGATTGTTTTGTTGCATGGCACTACTTACTTAGGACTACTTTGAAACATGCCAATCATGCAATCTCAAAATCGCATCTATCTTCATGAGACTAGATATGAAGGGGTAGACCAAAACACATCGGTCCTATGTCTAATGCTCTTTTGGTTGGCTAACTCTACTATGTAGGAATATTGCAACTACATAGTGACTATATCTAACTACCTAATGAGACAAGACCTAATAATATTATGTGTGGAATGTCACATTTGAAGCTTTCCACAAAGCTTTGGGCATACTTCCTTTTGTGGATGTTGATATATTTAGGTAATGATGTGTGTGAACACACTAGGAGTGTCGGGGAACCTTTTTCCCTCTTTAAGAGGTTTTTTCTCCCCCGGCTTGTGTATTCGCCTATTGCCGTAACGGGTAACATACCTTTGTACATTCTAGTGGTAATACATTCAGTATTAAATGTTGTGCTCCAAGCTTCTTCTTGTTCCTTGTGTTGTTTGCATGCTCTCACAGACCTCAAACTCCAACAATTCGTATCAAAGCAGGTCACCAATTCATCTAGGGCATCATTGAAACCCCTCCGATCAAAGTCTCAAAATTGCACAAAAATTGGTGTGCATACTTAGGGTGATTAGGAGATCAAAACTACTTCACTTTGTGGTGCCGAAATCGTGATCTGAACTTGTTTTGGCCTCCAAACATGTTATCGTAGTGCTTGTGCAGGCTATTTTGTCTTCTTCTGTCAAAGATATACACAAGTTTTGGTTTGCCAATATAAGCATCTCAAAGTCTACTACAGGTTTAGCAGAACTCATCAAGATAGTTCTGTTCAACTTTTTTAGATACATTCATTTTTCTCCATCAAGGTATTTTAGTCAAAGGCCATGGCTAAAAGCAGTGATGTATTTTGTATGTTGGCTGTTGAGGATAAGTTGGATGGTACAAATTATGCATTGTGGGATTATATGATGTATCATGTATTGGTCATAAAAGGATTGTGGAATATTGTGCAGGGTGTTGAAAAACATCCTATTACACCTGCAAATACAGGTACTGAAATTGATAAAGTGGATGTTGAAGATGATGATATTCTTCATGTTCTTGTTCATGTTGTAGTTTCTATTGCACCTACTATAGAGCGAATTCGTTGGGATGGCAAAGATGCTCATGCACATGCATTGATAGCCTTGTCTATCAATCATGCCATTATTCCTCACATTCGCTCCTGCAGAATAGTTAAGGATGCTTGGGACACACTTACCACATTGTAACAGGCTAGGAATGACGCTCGTGTTGCTTACCTCCAAAAATAGTTGGAGATCGAACATATGAATGAAGGTGATTCTATAGATAATTTTCTGACAAAGATCAAGGATTTGAAGGAAGAATTGATTTCTACTGATGAAGTCCTTCCTAACAGTTCACTTGTGAAGATTTTTCTGAATGATCTTCCCAACTCATATCAGAGTTTTGCTTCTACTCTTCCTTTGATGATAAAAGGCAATGCAAATGCCTTAATATTTGAAGAGTTAGTTTTTGTTCTACTACACAAAGATCAGTCTAGGTAGCATAGGTTCATTATGCATGTTGCAGATCAAGCTTTCCTAGCTAGTCACAAGGGCAAAGGTATATGGAGCTTATCTACTAGTAAGCAGAAATCTGCAAATGTTGCACATTCAAAGAAGGAAGACAAAGATGAGAAGAAATCAGAAAAGTAGAAATTGTTTTGCAAATAGTGTAAAGCAAATGATCATGTCATTAAGAGCTATCCAAAACTGGCTACGAAAGAGGCAAAGAAGAAAGAGGCTAGGATGGTTGTTGCAAAGGCCTCTACACTGAAAATAGAGTTTGCTAATCTTGTGCAAAATGAAGAATGGACATTTACTATTGTTTGTAGTTTTGGCCCATCTTCTCTTGAATAGTGCATGTCTGTAGTAGACTCAGATGTTGGTTATTTTGATAGTGGGGCAACGAAACATATTACCTCGCAGCGCAATTTCTTTACTTCACTTGAGCCTGCCCCTATAGGGAATACTGTCACATGTGCCAACAACTCCTCTTATCCTATCATGGGAGTTGGTAAGATCATTCTAACTATCGTTGATGGTATTTCTTTCACTTTGTTGGATGATTTATTTATTTCAGGGATCAAGAAAAATTTGTTATCAATTATTACATTAGCCAAGATTGGCTTGGTTGTGAAACTTGTTGATGAGAGATGTAGAGTTCATGATCTGTCAAATGGTGACATGATTATTGCTTCTAGCATTTTATGTCATGGGTTGTATAGGCTTATAGACTATGAAAAATCTGTGAATGATTCAGCATGTGTAGTACATGATTCTTAGGCTGTGGCATGCATGCTTTGGTCATCTAAATTTTGCTAGTTTGCTACGCCTACATAAATCTGAAATGGTGTCCTCTCTGCCCAAACTTGAGGAACCCAATAAAGATGCATGTGAAGGTTGTATTTTGGGCAAAATGTAGCATTCCTCATTCCCAAAAGATGGTTCAATTCGAGCTACTCAGAAATTGCAGTTTGTTCATAGTGATGTCTATGGTCCTATCCAGACACCCTCTTTTGCGAAGCATCTTTACTTTGTGACTTTCATTGATGATTTTTCCAAGAATGCATGAGTATCCATTGAAAGCAAAGTCTGAAGTGTTTATGTGCTTCAAACAGTTTTTGGTTTTGGCTAAAAATCTGTTAGCATGTTAAATCGGCACCCTCCGTTTTGATTGATGGGGGGAATATATGTAATCTGACTTTAATGCATTTTTGGCTAAATGTGGGATAAAACATTAGTGTACAGTGATGTATTAACCTCAAGAGAATGGAGTTGCTAAACAAAAGAACATGTCACTCATGGAGATGGCAAGATATAGGATCAAGAGTCAGGCTTTACCACACAGTTTCTGGCTTGAGGCTATCATGTGTGCAGCATATGTACTTAACAGGTGTCCCACTAAAGTACTACAATCTATCACTCCATATGAGGCTTGGCATGTTCGTAGGCCATCTGTTGCTCACTTGCATGTTTTTTGTTGTCTAGCATATGCATTAGTGCATGAACAATATCACAGGAAATCGGATGATAAACTAGTAAAATGTATTTTTGTTGGGTACAGTTCTGAAAGCAAAGGCTATCGTCTATATCATCAAAAGAATAAATGCATTTTGGTTAGCCCTGATGTTGTTTTTGTGGAAGATCCTATTCAACCTTTGTGTTGATGAGAGAGCTGATATTGAAGAGGCAATAACTATGCCAAAATGGTTGGTGCAGACTTTGCATGACAGCAAATTAGATGCACCTATGTCATACCATACTCCTTCAGGCTCTCCTAGTGCCTCTTTTGCATCAAATTGCTATGCTATGGCTGCCTCTAGTCCTTGTGATGAGACTGAGCCTGTTTCATTTGATGAAGCACAAAATTCTGAACTTTGGATGGCTGCAATGCAATCTAAATATGATGCTATCATGATAAATGGTACCTGGCCTTTATATGACTTGCCTCCTGGCAACAAGGCCATTGGTACTTAGTGGGTATACAAGCTGAAGCATAAACCTGATGGAATATTTGACAAGTATAAGGCTAGGTTTGTTGCAAAGGGTTATGCATAGGAAAGAGGCATTGATTTTGGTGAGACCTTTGCACCTACATGCCGAATGACTACTATTTGTAGAATATGTGCACTTGCAGCTCATCATGGTTGGAATGTACATCAATTGGACATTAAAAATGCATTTTTGAATGGTGACTTGCATGAAGAAGTTTATGTTTCTCATCCCCATGGCTTTGTGCAAAAAAGGCATGAAAACCAAGTGTGTAGGTTAAAGAATGCATTATATGGTTTAAAGGAAGCACCATGTGCTTGATATGAAAAGATACATGCATATCTCATTGCACATGGTTTAGAGAACAGTCCAACTAAAAGCACCTTATATGTTAAGCATGCTAATGATGTGATTCTGATCATGACAAGCATATTGCTTATCTTAAGGCTAATTTGCTTGCCTCATTCGAGATATCTGATTTGGGGCATTTGCATCATTATTTGGGCATCTAGTTTATGCAAGTTGATGGTGGAATGGTTGTGTCAAAGAAAATATATTGACTCTTTATTGCAGCGTTTTGACCTTGAAGGTTGTAAACCTATTGCCACTGCTATGGAGAGAGGTTTACAATTGAGACTTCATGATGTTCAAGATGCATTTGATGTTGTTCTCTATCAACAGGCTACTAGACGCTTGACCCTCATGGAGATGGCGAGGTGCATGGTCAAAAGTCAGGCTTTACCACATAGTTTCTGGCTTGAGGCTGTCATGTGTGCAGCATATGTACTGAACAGGTGTCCCACCAAAGCGTTGCAGTCTATCACTCCATATGAGGCTTGGCATGACCGCAAGCCATCTATTGCTCATCTGCGTGTTTTTGGTTGTTTGGCATATGCATTAGTGCCTGAACAACATCGTAGAAAATTGGATGATAAGGCAGTAAAATGTATTTTTGTTGGGTACAGTTCTGAAAGTAAAGGCTATCGTCTGTATCATCCACAGACTAAACGCATTCTGGTTAGCCGTGATGTTGTCTTTGTGGAAGATGCTATTCAGCCATTGCTTTCATGTACTAAGGAGACATCTGTTAGCTCCAAAGACATGTATGATACTTTGATGCCTCTTTTTACAGGTGGACAGGCTAGCGCTGGTCCTAATGAGGCAACTTCTCAGCCTTTGCAGGTTTCATATGATGATGCAGATCATTCCATTTCTGATGCAGATTTACATGATGCACTTGTTGATGAGAGAGCTGATATTGAACAGGCAAAAACTATGCCAAAATGGCTGGTGCACACTTTGCGTGACAGCAAATTAGATGCACCTTTGTCATATCGTACTCGTTCAGGCTCTCATAGTACCTCCTTTGCATCAGATTGCTATGCTATGGCTGCATCTAGTCTCTGTGATGAGAATGAGCCTGTTTCTTTTGATGAAGCACAAAATTCAGAAAATTGGATGGCTGCTATGCAATCTGAATATGATGCTATAATGAAGAATGGTACATGGTCTTTATGTGACTTGCCTCCTGGCAAGAAGGCCATTTGCACTAAGTGGGTATACAAGCTGAAGCGTAAACCTGATGGTACAGTTGACAGGTATAAGGCTAGGCTTGTTGCAAAGGGTTATGCGCAGGAAAGAGGCATTGATTTTGATGAGACCTTTGCACCTACATGCCGTATGACTACTGTTCGGAGCATTTGTGCACTTGCAGCCCATCATGGTTGGAATGTACATCAGTTGGACATTAAAACAGCATTTCTGAATGGTGACTTGCATGAAGAAGTGTATGTTTTTCAGCCTCGTGGCTTTGTGCAGAAAGGGCATGAAAACCAGGTGTGCAGGTTAAAGAAGGCGTTATATGGTTTAAAGCAAGCACCACGTGCTTGGTATGAGAAAATACATGCCTATCTGATTGCACATGGTTTTGAGAACACTCCAACTGAAAGCACCTTATATGTTAAGCGTGCTAATGATGTGCTTCTGATCATTGTTGTCTATGTAGACGACATGCTGCTCACTGGTCCTCTTGAGAAGCATATTGCTGATTTCAAGGCTGATTTGCATGCCTCATTTGAGATGTCTGATTTGGGGCATTTGCATCACTATTTGGGCATTCAGTTTATGCAAGTTGATGGTGGAATGACTTTGTGTCAAACGAAATATATTGACACATTATTGCAGCGTTTTGGCCTTGAAGACTGTAAGCCTATTGCCACTCCTATGGAGACAGGTTTACGATTGAGTCTTCATGATGCTGGAGATGCATTTGATGCTGTTCTCTATCAGCAGGCTGTTGGATGCTTGATTTACTTATGCATTACTTGGCCAGATATTCAGTTTGCTGTCTCACAGATGAGCAGGTTTATGCATTGCCCAGGAGTCATGCATTGGAAAGCGGTTAAGCGCATCTTTCGCTACTTGAGTGGTACTCGGCTACTTGGGTTGTTTTATCCCAAGGGGGGATCACTACCGCCAGATTGCATGTTTTTTCTGACTCAGATTGGGCTGGTTGCTATGACACTCGTGTGTCCACCAGTGGTTTTTGCTTCATGCTTGGTAGCTCATGTATATCTTGGTTGAGCAAGAAGCAGCCTACTGTGGCCACTTCCAGTTATGAGGCTGAGTATAGGGCAGCTTTCACAGCGACTGTTGAGTGTGTGTGGCTCAGACGCCTTATGGCTGATTTGGGTGTTGGCCAGTCTTCTGCCACCACCATCTTCACTGACAGTCAGAGCGCATTGGCAGTTGCGAGGAACCCTGTGTTCCATGCTCGCACTAAGCACATTGAGGTGCATTATCACTTTGTCAGGGAGAGGTTCTCTGCTGGGGAGATCAGCTTGGCATATGTGCCCACGCAGGAGAACATTGCAGACCTTTTCACGAAGGCTCTGCCTAGGGAGAAGTTTGAAGCTTTCCGCAAAGCTTTGGGCTTACTTCCTTTTGTGGAGTGATTTCCACATAGCTCGGCACTTCCTTATACATAAGTGCCAGCTCCTTGTTCACCGCATCACTCCCAGGGGGGATTTGTTGATATATTTAGGTAGTGATGTGTGTGAACACTCTAGGACCGCCGGGGCACTTTTTTCCCTCTTTAGGAGGTTTTTTTCCCCCGGCTTGTATATACGCCTATTGCCCTAATGGGCTACTTATCTTTGTACATTCTCTAGTAATACATTCAGTCTTGTGTGTTGTGCTCCAAGCTTCTTCTTCTTCCTTGTGCTGTTCGCGTGCTTCCGCAGACGTCTAACTCCAACACTTATATCATTTCAGCATATTTTATTTGCACATGGAGCATTTTTTATGCATCAATATGGTTCATTGGAGATTTTTAGTACACAAGGAATGGAGAAGTCACATTACAAGGCTAGAGGTGTTTACTTCAAGAACACACGACATGGTGGTGGTGCAATGCAATCAAACTATATGGAAGAGATGTTTAATTGGTTTTGTCGTACTACATTTTCAAGGACATATGCAATGGAACGAGCCAAGGAGTCGAAAGTTGCAAAACTTGCAAGATTTAATCAACACAACTTAGCTAGTGAAAAATGGAAGTCATCATTGGGACCTTTACGTCATGCTCAATGGTGGGCTACAAGAACACGACAGGGTTCATCATGGAAGTGAAAGTCATTTAATACATTCATGGCATTTTCTGAATAATTCATAAGGTTTGCTACACACTAATCTCTTGTTTGCAATTTTTTAAGGTAATTTTTAGTTTTCAAAATATTTTTTGTCCATTCAGATGTGAATAGAACCTTTTTAAGTGAAACATTATAAAAGGAGACTCATTGTCTCATTTCAACATTCTAGCACTATAGAGGATGGCACGAACAAAGCAAACTGCAAGGAAGGATCCCATTAACTTTCCTACCTATGTGCAAGGCACTCAGAAGCCGCCATGGATGAATCACCACAAAAGGCGACGTAGTGTCTCGCGCTCTGCATCCCATCACAAAATAGGTGGTGGCCATACCTCTGGGAGTGAACAGTTGCATGAACAAGTGGAACATGGGCAATCCAGGGAAGAGGCCGTAAATCGACCCCAATCACCACCATCATCATATGATGAGCCTCCATCACTAAAGAGGCCAACAAAGACAAGGGTGAAGGAGCGTGCTCACAGACAGGTAGTTTCTGATGATGATTTTGATGAATCGCATGAGGATGTGTCTCAACAATGTTCACAATCAAGTGATGAGAGTCAAACATTGCCACCATGGGGTAACAAAGAAATACCTACAAATCATAGGGTTACTGTAGCGGGAAAGACACTACCATCAAATCAGGGGGCCATACCCAAAATATATCAGTGATTGTTTTCTTATCTTGTCATTTTGATCTAGTGATAATATCCATCTAGTGAAATTTCTTTCTCATTTAAGGTCATGTAGGGCATGTAGGGCATGTAGGGCATTGGGAGGCCAAATAAAGCCCTGCCACAGAAACGCGGGAGAAGGCCCTGCAAACGTTTTGCAGGGCCTTCTCCCGCGATTCTGTGGCAGGGCTTTATTTGGCCTCCCAATGCCCTACAAGACCTTAAATGAGAGAAAGAAGGTCCAAAAGAATGAAAGTAAAGATCCTCCCAATGCCCTACATGACATCAATACATCACATGCAGGTCCAAAAGAATTTTAGATAATATACTCAAAAAGAAATATTTGAGACAATTGTAAATAAAGCAAAGTGAAAAATTGATATTAATTCAACTGTTTACATCAATTGGCTTTGAGTTTCTCAATGACTCTCTTTCGACGCTCCAAAGCCATGGGTAGGGTGTAAGTCAAAATTGAGTTTGCTATTTCATCAATATTTCTAACTCCTAGACCTAGAGATATACCTATTTGACCTAAGACCTTTCCACGGAAGTTGGAACCTAAGGTTGTAGTTACAAGGGATTTCTTAACTAAAAAGATACAATTACTCCCCTGTGTAATGGTTGATAAACAAAACAATTTACTTAAGGCCTTTAGACACCATGTCATGAAGTGGCCCTGAGGACTGAACTCTTTATGGATAATTACAAAATGTTCTTTGGGAAGTTTCCCAATGTAGTTTGCAAGGGATGAGCCACCTCCACGAGCCACTCGATCACCTCCACTCCTTGCTGCAAACTTGTCGACTTCAATCACCTCCTGCACAAAGTTTTATGATTAGTAGCTGCATGTGTTTGTAAGAATGAATGACATGAATTGAAGATACTTACATCTTGAACTCTATCTTCTTCTTCTCCTCTCTCTTGAAGATGTAAATTAATGCTGGAGTGGGACATCCCACTCTGCTCAATTACTGGTGAGGTGGGAACTTTTGATTCCAATATCCTTTCTTGTGCATTACTAAATTGTTATTCTGTGATATGTTGATGTTCACTTGTGAGTATGTCATTGCAAACCAATTTTATTGTCTTGGCCACTGAGTCACCAAATGGCAAACACTTTTTCTCCAACAAGTCAGAGGTACTATCCAAAGGACACTCTGACAAAGTACAAAACAAACTTAGGCATTCATCCAGCCGTAGCCCAAATGCCTTCTCTACATCATGTAAAAACAAATATTCTTGTCCCTCGACAAGAACCATTGAAAAAGTTTCAATCTCCACCTCTCGAATAGTTTCTTCTGGCTCCAAAGAGGTGGATGGCTTAGGCACTTCTTTCAACTTATCATCCACACCAAGAGGATAAGTTTTCTCAATAGCTTCTCTCTCTAATAGGAGATTCAAGGGTTCTTGAGGTGGTTCCTTTTTATCCTCGACAAAACCACCTGTAAGAAGATGAGGGATCTCATGAGGAATTGGTTCTGGTTCCTCATTCACAAAGAATATTGTGGCAACAATGAATGAAAGATATTTTGCACCCATCTTGCGTTTCCTATTCAATCTCCTTATAAGTGGCACAGTTTCATCAAGAAGGTGCCCTGCTTCCTCTGCAATTACCTGGAACCATTTCAATCGTTTTGCAAATGCTTCATCACCTTTGTGAATTTAGGTGAGAAGGTCACATGGAACCCAAGTTCCATCATATGGTGGTATTTCGATGGAGAAACGCAATATATGAACTTGCATATATTGAAGTAGCTCCTCCAAAGCATCGGCATTCATTTGCACGGTTCCATGGAGGTTAGGAACCTTGAAGAAAAGATCATATAGGTCATGTTGACCTTTATAATCTGAATCCTCCAAAAATTCTAAAAACTTGTGGCGTGCACTCTTAGTAGGTATAGAGGTGGAAGCCATAGCTTGCAAATGCAGACTGCTCTAACACTCAATGTAGTTGCAAAAGTGAGAAATGAGGAGAGAGGACTCCTATTTATAAATTTTCTAGAATTTTTAAGTGATGGGTCCCACTTTTTCATAGAAGTGACTTTTCCTAAAATTAAAACATAAGAGTCTTGGAAAGGAAAACTTTGACATTTGAGATCACATCAAAGAAAATAAACAATAAGAATGCTCTTTCAAGAAAAACCTTGAGAATGTACAGATACAAGTAGAATGTGGCCAAAATATCCTTGAAGCAAATGTGAAAAATTTTTCATTGCAAAAATAGGTTTGTTTACAGGTTTCACAGTATCTTTACAAAAAATAGTTATGACAATGAAATTTCAGTTCCATCCATGCTCCAATCTGCAAGAACCTTGATTTTGTCTTCCAATCTCTTTCCAATCTGTGGACAATTCATAAAAGAGTAAAACATTTTCAAATCATGAACAATAGTGATAGAATAAGATATATATATATATATCTATATGTATATATGGAATACAACTCTTACCTTGTTCCCTCGTATTCAAAATTTGAAATCATGAAGATCATCATATCCCATGATAAGTAA
Organism: Ceratopteris richardii; assembly: GCA_020310875.1. Classification (NCBI taxonomy): domain Eukaryota; kingdom Viridiplantae; phylum Streptophyta; class Polypodiopsida; order Polypodiales; family Pteridaceae; genus Ceratopteris; species Ceratopteris richardii. Next base: position 104,573,346 of record CM035407.1, read on the forward strand.
GTGCTCTCTCAAGTTGGCCAAGTTCCAATGTTGATTAACTAAAACCACCTCCATATCATTGTTTGGTAATTTCACATTAATTTCAAATGAAGCTAAAGATTATTGATGTGTAAAACACCACAAGAAATGAATTAATGTGACACTAGAACACCTCTATGGTCACCATTAACTCATTGCCACTCAAAACTTTGAGAAATGATAGCCAAAACCAAGAACTTTACTTCTTCAGATTTTTCCAATCATTGAAATAACATACCTTCCGGATTTTGCTGATTCCTCTTGGCTCAAATATTATTTCTCCAAGATCTTTAAGTGGATGAAAATAGAAGAGTAGAGTTTTCCAAGAAGCTATCATAGGCAAGAAACGGATCTCTAGAACTCAAGTTATGGCCTTCACAAGATGACCCTGTATGACTTTCCAAAATTGGAAATTTTGCCTGTTTTAGTAAATTTTGCTATCTAAAAAAGAAAATTCGATGCCTAGCATCGACTTGCAACCAAAAGTCGATGCCGGGCATCGACTTTCAACTTTTTCAGCCACTTTTTCAGCACCAGAATTAGCCTATGAACACAAGACATGAGCAAGACCACTTTTATGCTAGAAGTCGATGCCAGACATCGACTTTATGCTGAAACTCGATGCCAGGCATCGAGTTGCTCCACAAACATCATCTTTTCAAGAAGATTTAGCAGAAGTTAGAACTCAGAAAGTAAAACACAGACTTATCAGCACAAACTCGATGTCAGGCATCGAGTTGCTTGGAAAACTTGAACTTTTGAAATCATTTCACAGTAGACAAGCATGGAGATGATGGAGAGAGTCTCATACAATGAAAAACTCAGAACTTTACAGATGCTTTCTCACTCAGAGAAGCCCGACTATACTTAGTCGTACAAAATGAACTCCTTCTCACATTCTATCACTCTCTTCCACTTCTTCTCTCTCTTTTCGCGTCAGTTGATACAAACTAACTTATATAGATTTTCTCATTCTCGTGACTTTTAAAAAACTTCTAGAACTAAAGTGAACTAACTTTACTAATATAATACACTTGTGAATTTGTCCCTTCACATAGGCATGTAGTTTTATTCTAAAGTTTTGATCTTCAAATGTATGTCCAATTAGTGATTGTTTCTCCAACATTCCCCCTCAATCATTAATTGACATTCTCTGTTTCTTCATATCATCTTCTTTTTCTTTTACTCCTGCCATGCTTTTGAATCTGCTGGTCTTCACACCATCCAAGCTCTTTATCATTATGTCTGCTATCTGATCTTTAGTAGAAATGTACTCCACTTCAATCTCTTTCTCCATTAACTTTTCTCTTAGGAAATGATAATGTATGTCTATATGTTTTGTTCTTGTATGAAATACTGGATTTGCTGCAAGATAAAGTGAACTCATATTATCTCCATGTATTGTAGGTATACCTTGATCAATGCCCAAGCTTTTGAACAACGCTTGCATCCATATGACCTCCTTAGCTGCTTCCACAAGTCCTTTGTACTCAGCTTCAGTTGATGATAATGCTACTGTATGTTGTTTCTTTGAACACCAACTTACAAGCTTGTCACCAATGTATATCATGTAGCCATGAGTTGATCTTCTGTCATCTTGATTACCTGCCCAGTCTGAGTCACTATAGGCACTCAACTTCAAATTTGATGTAAAAGGATAATATAATCCTTCCTTTATAGTTCCTTTGATATATCTGAGAGCTCTTTGACCTGCAATCCAATGTGGGTCCTTTGGACAATGCATGAATTGTGACAAAACTCCCACTGCATAACTAAGATCAGGTCCTGTTAGTGTAGCATAAATCAAACTACCCACAAGAGATTGATACTTCCTCATATCTTTGTATTCTGCACCATCATATTTACTGAGCTTGTGATTAACTTCAAGTGGAGTTGAAGCTTCTCTGCAATTTTCCATATCAAACTTCTTCAATAGATTCAGAAGATACCTTTCTTGTGATACATATATGCCATGATCTGTATAAGTGACTTCCATTCCAAGAAAGTATGATAACTTTCCTAGATCACTGATCTTGAATTCTTTTTCAAGTAATCTCTTTACCTCCTTGATTCCTTCATCTGAAGTACCTATGATTATAATGTCATCTACATAAATACAAATGTAGATTGCACCTTCCTCTGTTATTTTGATAAGTAGACTTGGATCTACTTTTGAACTTTGATATCCAAGATCATTTAGATACTTCACGAGTCTATAGTTCCATGCTCTTGGAGCTTGCTTCAATCCATAGAGTGCTCTTCTCAACCTGCAAACAAAATTTGGATACCTGGAATCTATAAACCCTTGAGGTTGTTCCATGTATACCTCATCTGATATGTATCCATTCAAGAATGCATTCTTTATATCTAGTTGACTCAAAGTCCATCCTTTTGAAGCTGCAATAGCAATAATTGTCCTTATAGTTGACATCTTAGCTACAGGACTGAATGTCTCATCATAATCTATGCCATAGGTTTGGGCATAGCCTTTCACCACCAGTCTAGCTTTGTATCTGGCTATACTTCCATCTCCAAGCTTCTTCACTTTATAAACCCATTTATTTCCAATTACTTTCTTACCATTTGGTTTAGGAACAAGTTCTCATGTCTTGTTCTCCTCTAGTGCATTGAAAAAACATATAATGTTATCCATCTTGTAGCATCATCAATGAAAAGAACATAATACCTTGAGCCACTGATAGATCCTTTTTTTGTTGGTCCCCATACATCAGTATGAATGAGCTCTAACAAACCATCATGTTTGAATCCTTTCTTTTGAAATGGTAACCTGTATGCTTTTCCCATTTGACATGCTTCACATTTATAAACCATATGTTGATTTTGCACATTTGGTAATCCTAGTACAGACTGATTAGCAACCATAGCTTTAATTCCTCTTTCATTGAAGTGACCTAATCTCTTATGCCAGAGATCAAGTTCTATAATCACTCCTTCAACATGTGTGAGCAAAGCTTGACCAATGTTCCCTTGTGCTCTTAAAGTAAAGAGTCTACCTTCTTTCTTACCAGAGACAATCTGATTATATCCATTCTCTGGATCTTCAACATATACTCCTTCATTTGTAAACCTGACTTGAAAACCTTTTTCAACTATCTGTCCCACACTAATCAAGTTTTTAGGTATTGTAGGAACATACAAAACATTGGTTAGAAAATCTACTCCACTTTTGCATTTCACTTTTCCACTTGAATGTACACTATGTCTAGTATTATCACCTGTTTGAACTGTATGACTAGAAATACCTTTTTCCAATTCTGACATCAATTCTATGTTTCCTGACAAATGATTAGAACATCCAGAGTCAATGTAAATATTCCAATAATCAAATGATTACAAAAATATATGCTTGCAAAGTTCAACAACTTTTCTACAATAGAAGTTGATCATATAATTGCTCAGCTGCATGCATAACTGTTGAGATATCAAGTTCAACATGTGATGATCCAGGATGACATGTACCAGTTTTTGGTTTCTCTGACATGTATAGTGATCACGTCAGTATATGTCAAGGATACTTCATTGAGCTTTATTAGATTTATCTACCGAGAGTGATGGCACATTTGTTCTTTCCCAGCTTACTCATTCGTGGACATTAGGTTTTTCATTATGTACTGATCTTTATATATTGTAGTTGTTGTATTCTTGTTTTTAGGTCATTTTTGTACATTCCTTTTTATGTAATAGAAGAAGAAGAAGAAGATCATTCTTCCTTGCCTAAATCTGTGTGTGTGCTTCTCTTTGAGAGTGAGAGGGTGTGTGTGTGTGAGCTCTCTTCCTTATCTCCTTCCTTGTGACATGGTATTAGAGCCAGCATGGCTATAGAAAGCTCATGGAGAAGCCAATGGTGAAGAGTATGCAGGAAGGCATGAAGAAAACACGATTCACAAATGACCTCCATTTGCTACAAAAATTGGCATGAAGATAGAAGTTTCAGAGCCATCTCGACCTCCGTTTCGAGCCTACAAGGTGGGGCCCATAGAAAAACCAGGTCAGTTTCAAAAACTGTAACTTGCATCATGTTTGGCAACACTCACATATTCTAGATCCAGAACTTCAAGTGATTCCGTGTATTGTTGATACATGGAAACTGTGTTTTTCTGAGATCAAACTGTCACGTCATAGTGCGATAGTGTTCAAGAAGAAGTGCTGCTTGTAGTGGTTTGTAGTGTTGTGTATTGCTACAGAAATGGCCAACGCAGATGGAATGAGTCAGCTTATGAGAAATAAGCTAGACAAGAACAACTTCCATGCTTGGAGATTCAGGATAATAAATTTCTTGATTGGAAAAGGCTACTGGAAGTACATCGAAGGAGAGAACAAAAATGCTCCTCGGTTACCAGAGAGGAATCGGATTGCAGAATAGATAAGAGCATATGAGGAATGGAATCAAGGAGCACGAAAGGTAATGTATTGGCTATCTGTTAGCATGCAGGATAGCATGATTGGGCACATACAGGATGCCAAGATTCTGAAAGAGGCTTGGAACAGTTTAGTCACATTGTATGAGACCAATACAAAGGCACATAAATTGCAACTTAAGAATGAGTTGCATACCTTGGAGAAAGAGAGCATGTCGGTAAGTGACTATACCTTGAAAATCAAAAGCATATGTGAGTCACTTGCATCTATTGGTGTGAATCTAGATGACGATGATAAGGTGGAAGTATGCCTTCATGGTTTAGAAGCTGCATATAAGCAGTTCAGAACTTCTATACAGACTAGGGAAAATATTCAAAATTTTGGTGATCTGGTGTCTATGCTCATTGATGAAGAAAAGAATCTTGGTGAGGATTCAAACTCCCAAGGAAATCCCAGTTCTCAGTAGGTATTCTACTATGGCAGAGGAAGAGGCAGAGGTGGAGGTTTCAAAAGTGGAAGAGGAAAAAGTAACCAAGACCAAGGTCAACAACAGAATCATGTAGGAGGAAGAGGACAGTTTCGAGGTAGGGGGAGCCAAAGAGGTTGCAAAAATTTCCAAAGAAATGATTCAGGTAATGATAGCAAAGGATGCTGGAATTCTGGTAGAATTGGACACTTTGAATGTGATTGCAGGTTGAAGAATCAAAATAACATAAGGCAGCAAAACAACTATGCATCCACAAGTGCAGATGATTCTGAGAAGTTGTTTATGGTTCAACATCACATGATGAGTACGATGTCTACTGGTGTTTCAAAATTGAATGATAATGTATGGTATGTTGATTCAGGTGCTTCAAATCACATGACCAGTCATGCGCAATGGTTTAGTAGTTTGCAGAAATTGCCAATTCTTGGATATGTTGAAAGAGGTGATGACACATCACATCCTATTGAGCATACACGAAACATAACACTATCTATGGAGGATGGAAAGGTAAAACATCTTGCTGATGTGCTGCATGTTCCAAATATAACAAAGAATCTGGTTTTTGTTGGACAAATGGTTGACGAGGGATTACAAGTCAGGTTCACTACTGATGGATTATATGTAGAGGAGTACAAGTAGGATGGATGATTGGTTGCCAAAGGAAACAAAGTTGGTAGGATGTTCACCTTAAATGTGAAGATTCTTGAAATGAATGTAGCCATGTTTGCAAAAGGTACAGGAGTTATTGCTGATATAGAGATCTGGGAGAGATGAATTGGACATGCAAATCTGCAAAGGTTGAAACTGATGCAATCAAAGGAGATTGTCCATGGAATACAAAATTTCAAAGTTGCAAAAATGCAAAAGGTATGTGCAACAGGTCAATTTGGTAAACAGTCAAGAGCATCATTTCCACAAGACAAGCATGTTAGTGAGAATGTACTACAAGTAGTACATATACATGTTTGGGGTCCAACAAAGACTACATCTATGGGCGGTTGCGCGTTTTGTTACTTATTGATGACCATACACGCAAAGTATGGGTATATTTCATGAAAGAGAAGAGTGAGGTGTTCACTCACTTCCAGAATTTTAAAGTTATGGTGGAAAAGCAGACAAGGAAGTACATTCAGACATTAAGATATGATGGAGGAGGTGAATACATGTGAAATGAGTTCACCAGTTTTCTAAAAAATCATGGAATTTGGCATCAGTTTTCATGCAGGTACACACCACAACAAAATGGTGTTGCTGAACGCAAAAATAGACATATTACAGAAATAGCAAGAGCCTTGATGGTTGAGAAGAATATGCCTCATTGTTATTGGGCAAAATTTGTGCATACTGCTGTATACATCATGAACAAAACTCATTGTACATCAAGTTACACCTAAAGAGAAGTTTACAGGTAAAAAGCCAAACTTATCACATCTGAAAGTTTTTGGCTGTATTGCATATGTACATGTCCCAAATGAATTGAAGATGAAGCTTGATCCAAAAGTCGAAAAGTGTGTCTTCATTGGATACTCCCTTGAGCAAAAGGGATATAAATGTTATAAGCCACTCACACGACAGTTAAAGGTGAGCAGAGATGTGATATTTGATGAAATGTCAAGCTTCTATGCAGATGCCAAAGAAGGACTGAATCTTGAACCAAATGACAAAGAAAATGCTAAAAAATTAAGTGCAAAATCTCAAGTTTTGAGTGGACTGGATGCATCACCAAGCAATAGTTCCAACTCAAATCCATGGAGTGCAAGATTGCATGGAAATATCAGTCCAGCAAATTCATCAAATACATCCAAGAAAGGTAAAGAAAAGCTTTCTATTGGTAGTAAAACATGTGCAGGTTTTAAAGACGTTGATGGAGATTCAAGCGGTTTAGAAAAGAGTCTTGATGAGGAACTTGGATTGCCCTCTGTGAAGACTCTAGGAGTAAGAAGGGCACATGCAGATGATACAAGGAGAAGTGACCTAAGACCAAGAAGATCTAGGAGGATGCAAAATTTAGTGCAACGATTGACATATGAGAGTTATATGGCTCGTCATTGTGCCTACATGACAAAGGTAATACAAGATGTTGAACCTTCTTGCTTTGAAGATGCAATTGGAATTGCAGATTGGGAAAAAACTATGGATGAGGAGATGGCTACACTTTATGGAAATGATACATGGAAGTTGGTTCCATTGCTAGAAGGAAAGAAACCCATAGGCTGCAAATGGGTTTACAAGGTAAAGCATAATGCTCATGGTAGCATATGCATGTATAAAGCACGATTGGTAGCTAAAGGATATGCACAGACATATGGCATTGATTATGAGGAAACATTTAGTCATATAGCTACAATGTCTACTGTCAGAACACTTGTTGCATTAGCTACAGCAAAAGGATGGACTTTGCATCAGATGAATGTGAAGAATGCTTTCTTACATGGTGAGTTACAGGAAGAAGTATATATGGACGAGCCACAAGGATATGAAGATTCAAAGCATCCAAAATATGTTTGTAGGTTGCAAAAGGCTTTGTATGGGCTGAAGCAAGCCCTTCGTGCATGGCATGCAAGGATTGCTCATTACTTAACCAACATTGGGTTTTCTATGTGTGATGTAGATCATTCACTATATGTAAGGAAGGTTGATGATGGCATCACTATTGTGGCTATTTATGTTGATGACCTGATTGTAGGTGGTGATAATGAAGGAAGCATCAAAGAGATAAAGAAACTTCTTATGCAGGAATTTGACATGAAAGATCTTGGTGTGCTGCGCTATTTCTTGCGCAGCAAGTTTATACATATAGAAACAGGTATATGGAGGTCACAAAGGCAATATGCCTTGAATATGCTGCAAAAGTATGGTATGGCTGATTGCAAGCCAATTTCTATGCCATTAGATCAGAATTTGAAGTTGGACACTACATCAGGTGAAGCATTGGAAAATGCTACTATGTACAGGAAAATTGTGGGAAGTCTTATACATCTCACAATTACAAGGCCTGATCTAAGTTATACTATTGGACTTGAAAGTCAGTTTATGCAGGTTCGCAGGAAGCCACATTTGGATGCTTTGAGGCGCACTCTACGCTATGTGAGTGCTACTTTGGATTATGCATTGTTTTATGAGGTTGGCGTAGATTTGCAGGTTTATGGATACACTGATGCCGATTGGGATGGTAGCATTCCAGATAGAAAATCAACTAGTGGTTTTCTATTCTCACTTGGGAGTGCAATTGTTACATGGAGCAGCAAGAAGCAACTCATTGTTTCTTTGTTGAGTACAGAGGCTGGGTATAGAGGTGCTGAAATGGAAGCATGTGAGGCATCATGGATCGAGATGCTACTTGCGAATTTAGGTGGAAGTGCAAAAGCCTATCACCATTTATTGTGATAATCTTAGCAGCATACAGCTAGCACAGAACCCCGTTTTCTATGCTAGAACAAAGCATATCGAGGTACATTATCCCTTCATTAGAGAGACGGTATTAGCGGGCAATATTGATCTTGTTTATGTGAGAACAGATAAGCAAATTGCTGATATTTTCACCAAAGCACTTGGAGCTCAGAAGTTGAGGAAGTTTCGAGAGATGCTTGGATTACACGATATGGCATTGAGCTTGAGGGGGAGTGTTGAGATATCAAGTTCAACATGTGATGATCCAGGATGACACATACCACTTTTTGGTTTCTCTGACATGTATAGTGGTCACACCGGTATATGTAAGGGATACTTCATTGAGCTTTATTAGATTTATTACTGAGAGTGATGGCACATTTGTTCCTTGCCAGCTCACTCATTCACGAACATTAGGTTTTTCCGTATGTACTGATCTTTATATATTGCACTTGTTGTATTCTTGTTTTTAGGTCATTCTTGTACATTCATTTTATGTAATAGAAGAAGATCATTCTTCCTTGCCTCAATCTGTGTGTGTGCTTCTCCTTGAGAGTGAGAGATTGTGTGTGTGTGTGTGTGAGCTCTCTTCCTTATCTCCTTCCTCGTGACAATACATCATCTTCAAGAACTTGAGAAGTCCCCAAATCCTTTTCTTGCTCTAGAATTTGCTCCTCAAGGTCAGCCATGTCTCTTGGCTCATCTCCTAATGGTGGCACATGCTCCCTTGACATAGGCTGGAATCTCTCTCTATTAGCTATGTGTTTCTTCCCAGCCTCCTCCTTGTCTGGGCATTCATTCAAGCCATTAATCTACATTCTAATGAAGCTCACATGGGCCTCATCCTTGTCTACAACTATGCAATGCTTGAACATTTTGAGGGCACAAGGGAGTGTCATCCCTAAAAAAAAAAAAAATCAATTAAAGGTGATGCCAAAAGAGTGTCAATGAGCAACATTGCAATTAGAAGTACCTATTGTAGAGAGCAAGTCCAAGATCCAATCATGATCATTATAGAACACTTGGATTAACCTCATTAGAAGCTTTTGGGGCTTTTGATAAGGATTAACCAATGTCTTGTGTCGTGCCACATGACGAAGCTTCTTTGTAACCGCAGGGAACATTAGAACATTTTAAATTGCATTCTCACTACAATGTTCCCTGACCATCCTTTTAGAGACTTCATCATAGGACCCAAATGTAAGGCACTCGGTAGCACTAATGAACCTATGTCATAAGGTATGAATTACATTTGTCTTTACCCTATGAATTTAAAATTATAAGTACAATGTGACATGAAATTTCAACATAGAGTCAAAAAGAAAAGATAGTACCATGTAAGACACTCGACAGCGTGACACCTTGACTCTAACATTGTTTAGAAAGAGAAGGATTGGTCCTTACTATGAAAAATGACAATCCTCCAGAGTGGTGACATGGTCAATTTAGCAAAATCTATCACCATCTTTCGTATCGGTGGGTGCTTGAATGGATCATCATCATTAATAGAACCACTCATTCTAAAGTTGTATGGGATGTCTGCTATTAAAAGGGAATGGTGTTTCCTAGGTACGACTGTACATATGTTATGTACATCATCACAATATACATTGTAATACAATGGCCAAAGCGGGTCTATGGGATTTGAAAAACACTTAAGTCTAGTGGAATCATCCTTGAAATCCATCTCCTTTGCCTTTATTCTAGACTTCTCATGCCTTGCCCTTTGGATATGAGCAAGGAAGGTAGCAGGACAATCTTTGTTTGGCTCACCACTCTTCTAGCTTTCGAGGTTTCTACAAACAAAGGACAAGTGTCCAAATACTGTATACAAAGTGTGACATACATGAATGGTTCTTATGCTTAGCACTGAATAAACAGATGTAGTCTTTGCTTATACCGATGCTTATATTGATGTCCACGCTGGGCGTATCGGCGCATATACCGACGACCATACTGGAGCTACCGGCACGTATACCGACGACCATACCTGCACAAATTTTTTTGGGCAGAGTGTGTTGTCTTTTGCTACAGCATGATGTTGTTTAGCAAAAGACAATACACTCTGCCCAACTGAGTACATGTGTTATGTACTCTAATGGCAACCAAAACATAAACTTATATGAGCAAAAATGAACAATGATTCATGTACAGAAAGTCGTATATTCCATAAATGAAAAATGTACAAAAGTGTGGCAAAGCATTTCCATATAGGAATCGAATACAAAATTATGGTACATCATTGCCACATAGGAGTGTAATACAAAATTGTGGCAATGTGACAAAACACTTCCATATAGGAATCGAATACAAAATTATGGTTCATCATTGTCGTATGCGAGTGTGATACAAAATTGTGGCATTGATCAAAATATTTACACCTACAATCCTGCAACAAAACATATATATAAAATAAGACCAATTAATATGACATTTATAAACAACAACGAGAAACACGAAACCAAGATATAACTTTACCTAATCAAGAATATTCTCCCATGAGACGATTGCACCGCGTCCCTCTAAGTCTTGTAACAGTGCAGTCAGTCCATGTCGATATCCATATGATTCTTCAGTTCGCGCTGGAGGATGACCCACTGCCAACTCCTATAGTAAATATGTAAAATATTAGATGAATATACATAATATACTTAACACAAACAACTTCAATAATTAACATCATACTTACAAATTGGTAGCGCATATTGTCGTATGCGCCGCTACCTAAATGCGACATTCCAACCGTATCTAAACGTGTGGCCACCGCATCTCTCTGTTGACGATACCGATCAGGAGTATGTTGATGCTCATCCTGAATCGATTCCCATTCTTCGGCATCTAGCCATACAGGCTTCGGTAAGCCTACTTTGAAAGCATCGCGAGCTTTCGATCGTCGATGCGATATCACTTCGTGTGTTGTATGTTGAATCCAATCGGAACTCATAATAGGATTGCCAGGTGCTGGCCGATACTCTTCATATATGCATTGTGTGATATGATTTTTAGAGTCTCTATCCTGTTCGGTCCATTTTAACATTACTGAATGACCAAATTCGATAGAGCAGAGTTGTCGTATACGTTGACACATTGACTTCCCCATCGCATCCATAACTGGAGCTCCATTACGGATATGATATATCTTCGATTCGTCATGATCATGTGCACCCCAAGGTGTACGTGGAGATCCCATCTGATGCAATATGAAGATCTCATCTCATCCAATGTACATATATGCATGCTTAAGCTTGTATACATATGCATTCATGTATACATATGCATATGCATACATGTATGTGTGTACTTGAGTCAAGAAGACTCAAGGACTCGTGCCAATGAGACTGTACCTCTATTGCAACACAAGTGCATATAGTGGGAAATTAACACACATTTAAATGTCAATCCGATCGAACGACCTAACCAAGTGTATGAGGACATGTGCACACATGATGGAACATGAAGTGGTTCAGCTGCTATGAATGAGAAAAGACTAATCCACCTCTCAAACTCATTGAGAAACTGAAAGTGTCTGCCGCGATACCTCTTACAGCAGTTTTCAGAGAATCAAGGATTTCTCCCAATCCGAACTCCAAATATAGTCAATAGGGTAATCGTTTCGAAGCTCTCAACAAGACGCATCTATTGGAAGTGGTTTCACTCGATTCTCGTAACTCTACTTCAAGTTATGACCAAAATAGTGAATGGCGGGAAGCACCCACACTCACACCACAACTCCTACAAGCTCACACACACACTAGAGTAGCTCAAAAACAGTGGGGAGGGGTAGACAACACTCCTACGCACACATTCCAAGCATTACACACACATACAAGATCAAAGAGAAGATGGAAACCTACAAGAAAGAGGCAAATTCGAAATTTAGGAGAGCTCCTTCTTCACAATGGCAAAAAGTCTCTACAAAGAGTCACAAAGTGACTTATATACATGTGCCCTAAGTTTGGTCCTTTCACACAAGAGACCAGCACTTTATTACCAAAAAGGTGAATTTCCTACTAGTTTACAAGGGATATTTTACAACAAATTGGGATTATGTAACTAGAGGACTCCTCTAGTGCATTTACACGGCTTGAGGGAATTCTCTAGGACTTTGAAGAAGAAAAATATGCCCATTAATTTGAAAATTTTGGGGCTCTTCTCTTGTGCTCCTTTGCTCTGCAACACTCTCCCCCTCTTTTTCTCTGTCGTCCCTTGACAGGCTTTACTTCTTGTTGTAGTATGCCCTTGGGAGCCAAGAGCCACACCACCTTGCATGGAAGCAAGAAGGAAGGCCCAAGAAAGACTCTCCTTTCATCCACCCCATCCTCCATCATGTTCAAGCCATTGGCCATCAGCCCGCAGCTATGCCAGATGCTTGAAAATATGGAGCAATGGGAGTCAAGGATCCTAGTCACATATGTAAAATACAAGACAATTGCAACACTCTACTTACACACAAAGGAAAATGCTAGCATGCACACACACCTCACTCTCACACTTTCCAAGACTAAATACATATATGCACAAAGCCTTAAGAGAAAGGAGAGTTCTTCCATTGAAAGGATTTTACATGAGAGCATGACCAGAAGCTCTCTCATTACAAGAAATGAGCCTCTATATATAGGCTAGGCACATTCTCCCATGTGCTCTTTTTGACTAGTCAAAAAGGAGCACATGCTTTCTAACTAACATATCTTTTGATATCTTGGAAAATATTCCCAAATCTCAAGGAAATGGGAGCGTGGGAATTTCTCAACGTGGGATTTCTACATATGTGCAAAAAGGTGGATTTATTTAAGATGCTTCCACACTATAGCATAAGGAAAATATTAAAAAGGGCTTAAGAGAGTGTTCACATGAGCACATCTCCTAAATACAAAAAAGAGGTATTTTTATGAGTACCAAAGGGTGCCATTACATAAGAGAAATTGTGGGCAACCCTTATGACCCAACACTCGCCTCCTCCTAGACTTTGTCGTCCTCGACAAAGCTAAGAAAGGAGAAGCATACATTGCTGAACTGGTCCAAGTTTGAATCTTCAACGCTTCAAATCTGTAGTTCTTCAAGTCTTCAGGTCTTCAACATACTGCAGAGTCCTGTAGTGCTGAGCGACACAATCCCCCTAAGGGGCAGTCAGCCAAGCAATCCAAAAGAGCAACCTTTTGTTGCTGAATATGCAGCCATTCCTAGTGTAGTTCCTGAAAGAGCAAAACCTTCCAAGTGGAGTCTTTCGGTGCTAGGCGACACCATCCTCCTAAGAGGCAGTCAGCGTAGCCATCACGAAGAGCAGCGTAAGGTGCTCCTTGCTTGCTAAATGGGCATAGAGCTTGTTGAGGACATCTTTGGAAGGCCTGATCATGGAAAAGTAACAACACTTAGTCATGTGATTGCAGGAACTGGGTCGAGCCAATCTAAGCTTTGCTGCCTTCCAGCAAGTTGGGAGTATATCCCTATTATTCATAAGCAATCCTGGCAGCAATCATATCTGAAAAGAAGTATGAACTTTGTTCCATATATCACAATATAGTTGAGCACAGAAGATGTTAGACACATAAAGTCTTTTACAAACGTCCCCATATGATGACAGGGAAAGTGGGCATCATCCTCAGGAGCTGTATATCCTTGTTGTGGCCACATAATCCATGCAGATACTGGATGGGTAAACAACTGAACAATAGATCTAGGGTCCAATCCTAGCATAGAAAGCAATCCCCTGCAAAGGGAAATTCACCAAAAAATTGTTGACCAACAGAACACAACTTCAAGCTTCTCAGTACATCAGGCACATAGTAAAAATTAGAGACAATCTCAAGAAGACACATCCATGGGCAATCGAAGTCTCCAGTTGTATCCAGCGAAGACCACTTGTCATTTGTCAGTAGTCACAGTACTGCCCTGCAACATATAGTCAGATGGACCAAAAGAACAGCATGCCCCACGCTCGGTGCCATCTTCAACTTCTGTGAGTCCAGCACAAAATCCGAGGAATGCCATAACCCCAGGCATGCTAAGCACTATACCATTCTGACCATTTCATTGCAAGTAAGCCTGGTAGGAGCCAAGAGCAAGAAGCTCATGATGTATTCCAGCCACCTAGAACTTCCAGGAGTTCGACGAACAGATAGACCAGTTTCAATTCAGTAGCAGGAGACTTCAGGCAACCAAATTAGTCTTTGATGAAGTTCCAGCTCTAGTCCTCACACATAGCCAGCTTTAAATTGCAGCATAGTTCTATCCCTGCTCTGGAAACATAGCAGCTACCCTCTTGGCCGCATCAAACCTGGTTGCTGCAAAATATTGTGAGAGTCCGAGGGTAGATGTTTGATATATCTGATATGGAGAGGATGTTGCCTTCGTTCCTTCCAAAACATGCATCACCGCAGAGCCTCCCATTCCATGAGCTGCAACCACCATGAATAGAATCCTCCTAGCAGGGCATGCCATAATCTGTAATGGGTATGGAAAAACAGCAAAGATTTTCAATTTCAACCATAGAGTAAACATGGATCATTGAGGCAGCGATCAAGAGAGTAGGACTGGGCCAGATGCTCGTTGCTCTCAACAGCTGGGGTTACAAATCTTCACCAAGCCAAGCAATATGGAGCCAAGAAAAGTGTGAGGAACTGAACCAGAGATGGCTCAATCCCTACTTGGACACCAAAGAACCCAACTAACATGCAGATTAATACTTTGGAAGGGCCATTTAGAGCTGCATTCACACTTATGTGAGCATTCACACCTGCAACTAGCCACCAGTCGAGGGCAACCACAATAAAATGATACCTGGAGATGGTGTTTCAGTTATATATCTCTCCATCACGGTGCCTAAGAGTGAGCTGAACAAGCCAGACCACAGGTACCCTTGTATATTCAATCATCTTTGTTGTGCCAGACATGGAGGCTATCAGAAGCTTCAATTTTCTGACTGATGGCCATATCAGATACATATCAGAAGGTGCTGATGGCCATACTTCCTGACTGCTATAGATGAAACACTATGGTACAGGTCTGATCTGGATCTGTTTATTCTATTGCAGCACATGGCACAAATCTCGGTTCTCTATCCAGCTGGTTGCAACCATTTGATAAAAAGTATTGAGTTTGTTGTACCGTCCATGGCTTGTATGAAGGAATTCATCTGCCCTTCATGCACTAGAGTTCGTCTGCACCCAATCCTCTCCACATAATATTTTGAATAAGATCATATAACAACTTCTCTGAGCTTCCAACTTGTTGCAGATGCAGCATTGTCTGGGGCCATCTATTACAACTTACAGCAAGAGTGTCGTCCGTTGAGTATCCTGCAGTGAGTATCCACATCAAGGAGCTCAGCTTGGCAGAGTACTCTAGGAGCTTATGGAACCTGGTGTTGGCCAGCTTTGGAGCAGGCAACAATAGCTTTGTCTTGACCTCCTTTTGTTCTGAGAGCAAAGGTCCTACAGAGTAGAGACTTTGGCAAGGACATAATCATCAAGCTCTTCAGATGTAAGTTGTAGTTATGTAGATTTGCTTGTTCACATCACCATGGAGAAGGTGAACATCCCTACAGAACATGATAAGTCATTTTCAGGTTTAAAAGACATGGGAGAAGCATCACCAATTGTCAAAAGGCCCCTCAAGGATGTGTGTCGAAGAGCAGCAGCCTTGATGTCTAATTTAGTTATACAAGCCCACAAGGTTGAAGGGATCCATAATTGCTTATGGAGATTTCTCTTGTTGTGGTGGCATCGAGCACTGTTGATGAAGGCGTCAATACTTACACTGATGGAGTATGAAAGCAAAAAATCTTCAATTTGGCCATGGAGGCATAAGCATTGTTCCACCCCTTACCAAGATGTACATGAGAAGCCTTGCTCCCCCCCATGCTCTCAACCAGGGAGTGGTGAATCAACATGATGCAGCCCTTTGGAGACAGATAGAGGAGTTCGAGGGTGGGGATGCTTCACTCCATCATCTCGGTTTATCACTGCCCTAGAGTAGAGGGTGAGATGGGAAGCTCACCACCATGATTCAGAAACTGATAGAGAACAGGGTAGAGGGTACGAAAAGGGAGCCAACAGCGGGCTCGACCTCAACATCATTACCGATGCAAAAAACCCTTGCGTTCTTCAGTTTGAGGCCAGACAAAGGGAGCATGGTTTAATCTAAAGGGTGTACTTTTGCCTCTTCAGCGAGCAATGGACAGCATTGGACAACTTCAGCAACACTTCCCAAAACCTGAGCATAGTCAAGAAAGGTATCAATCTTGGCTTACAGACTGGATATTATCTGAATGCAAATGTTCCTTGATGTGTGTTGCACAAATTGGAGGGTCCTGAGCCAAATTGGCCGTTTAGATAGATGATCACAACTTAGAGAAGGAGCACAGATGCATCATCCAAAGCACCAAGACATGAGCTCTTGTAATCACATATGTTGCCCCAAAAAGGGAAATGAGACTCCTTCGGTCAGCCAGTTCCAGTTGCCTGCTGCCCCAAACTCCCAATTGGTAGTAGGAGATGTGGGTACAATCCTCCCTGGACAGTTACACAACCACAAGAGACTGAGTGCTACACACCATGAGTAGCCCTCTTACCAAGCAAGACCTGTATGTCTTTTGTAGTAGTTCTGGTACATTCAACATTGAAGCCACCAAACCCCTCAGCATTATGTGGAAGGTTGAGTTCATGCTCATCGATATTCAGTGGGTAAGAATACACACAAGAAGTTATGTTGACATCCTAGCACTATCTCGTGAAGGTTTAACCTTTTGATCTTTTACCAACAGCATATGGCAGTCATGGAGATGACAAGTTGCCAAACACCTTAGATGGCCTCCTTCATAATAAACCTGTTCATGGAAAAATACCAAGCTTTTGGGACTCCCTCAATCTTTCTACACATGCAGAGCTCAGCCACCATAGGTAATCGAGGTGATGCAGATCCTGTCATAAGGTTACAGTCTTCAGCCAATAGTGTGTATATCAGTGCAGACACCAGGAAGGCAGTAGAGGCACATAGACTAGAGCTCAGCCATGGTTGTAGATCATGCTGGACTCAACTGATATTCTAATTCCATTTCTGTAGCCCATGTACTCAGGACATTCCAATATGTTCCAATGCCCTATCATGGTTTGGGGTAGTAGCACCCAGGTGCAAAAAATCAGAGCAGTTTTCTTCATAAATGTTGGCCCTCATGACCTCATCATTCATTGATAGAAAGAAGAAACTCTTGCAAAAAAGATTGGCAAAATCTGAAGCACTAGCAAAAAACGAGACATTGGATGCACCTGCTGAAGTATAATCAACAACCCATTGGTGGCCTCCGAGTAGATTTCACCATTACACAGCACAAAGGAGGTAGAGCGGCAATGGAAAGCCCATAATCATTGATGTTGTGCCCCGAAACTTCAGAGCATCGTTTAGCCATTGAGACTCCCCACAAGATGCTTGGGGAAGTGGATACAGTCCCTATGCAGGGAAGTCATTCATGCCAAACCAAGAGCACAATTCCCATTGGTTCCCCTCTATCATAGTACATGCATTTTTGAAATCTGTCATGCTGCCAACTGAATTGGAATAGACACATATTTTGTTGCCGTGTTGCATGGTATCTTGCCATTTCCCCAAAAAATCGACGATTTTGGACTCTGCCAATAGCCTTGTGAAGTAGGTAGCATCTCGAGAGCAACCCATGTCTTTGCCACACCTTGTAGAATAACTTTGCTAACTTCAGTTTGTGAGAAGTAGGGGCTTGAACATATGGCCATCCTCGAGCAGTCATGCAGCAGGAGTTGTAGAGATATCAAGAGAGTGAAGTTGCTACTGAGATGCACTCCAGCTTGGTATCATCTGATCACATGGAAGGTGCACCATTGAAGCATGCATCACACAAATAGAAATAGAGGGTCGGGAGAAGCAAAACATATTCAGCACCCCGACTGGAGTGAGTTGAGGAGGTAGTCCAAGAATGTTGATATCCGAGTGACTGAGGATTATTCATTGTTACCAAAAATACCCACAAAAGGCATAAAATCCCCAATCTTGATTAAGGGCGCTCCATTGACTCTACCAGCATGAGGAGACAATGTTTAGACCAAAGCCCTGCCGATTCTTATGGCTATCTTGTTGAGATGATAACCATCCTTGACATCCCCTTATTCGGAAATGCACACACCCAGCCTATCCTCGATGGTTTGCAGTGAAAAAGTCCCCAATGAAGGGACTAATATCTTTAGTCGAGATGCAGAGATGGAGAAGGTAAAGGCAGCACCGCTCAGTCCCATGCCCTAGGAGATAGGTAGGTAGTGACAACAAGAGCTCCCTTTAGAGCCGGAGCAAAGTTCACAGGAAGGCTTGACTTTGATGGATCTTCAGGTGCACCGAAGTGGGAGCTATAATGTGCTTGATGAGTCACATGGAGGAGCCATATTGGGTGATCTTTGTCTGCACTTTTGCCCTTACCCATATCCTTCCCAAGTCGTTAGCTCAAGAAAGAAGCCGGTTTATCCATGATGGCCCTGCAAGATGGCAAACTTTAGACATTCTCAGTTCAGATGATCGGACAGGTTTGGGCCACAATGGAGCATCATAGATCTGCCAAAATCTAAGTAGTATCAAGGAGTTCTAAGCTTACGAAGCGATTGAGGCGAAGTTGGAGTGTGTAGAAGTAGGTAAGCACTGTTGTTTATGGAAAGGAACAAAGCCCGTATATGAAGCAGGCAGGAGAAACCATGTCGCTCTGATCTTCGATGGTTGTTCCAACATTGCACACTCATGATAGGACTGTCAGAGAGACCATAAACAACAGTGGGCATAACACCAAACACAATGGCGCCTCCAACTCTAGAAAAATTCGTTGCTCAACACCTAATGTATCTTCTTCATATGCTTGTGGAGCAATATCAAAATCCTTGTACTGAACCCTGTCCTGATTCTTGACCAAAGCATCTGTGTTGCCTTCTAATGAATCTTGCAACCTTCGAGGGGGGGAGCATGCACGATTCCACAATAGTTAGAGAGCACCAAAGCAAGGGATGAAGGATGTATCAGCATGATTTCATTCTTGCAAGTTATGAAACAGGTGAAGCGCCCATCTTCAGCGCCACGAAAAGGAGATAGAGCGCTCAAATGGAGATATGAGGGCACGTAGATGTTTTCTTACTCAAAGAATATACCCAATCTTGAAAGTAGTGTTGCCTGAGAGAGGAGAAGATAAGGGGGGAAGCTCGTGAAGAGCTCGAGCCACCTGCAGGCAACATATGGTGTGAGGGAGCTTGTGGCAGCTCAATCCCAAGGGCACCATACCCAGCCCGACAGAGATCGGCACTTGGATAAAGTCGATTGTAAGGGAGTCTGCAGCTAGCAAAGGGCACGGAGGAGCTTCAACCCAGATGCATAGCAGGAGGAAGGGATGGGGAAGCAGTGCTCGACCCCAATACGGGGGAGTTCGAGATGATCTAGACCAGCCCGCACAGAGAATACATCAGTAGGGGAACCCATACCCCAATAATTTTCTTCCATCATCGAGGCGGAAGGGCAGATTGTGAATGCCCATGGTAGAGAAGCCTTCCCCAGACGCATACCATTGATTAGCAGGACAATGGGAGCGAAAGCTCAACCCGAATTGGAGAGTGGCAAAACAGGAAAGGAGCATTCCATCAAGCTCCACCCTCCGCCACCATGATTATGACGAGACAAGGAGAAGCATAGGGCTGAACCTCCGCCATGGTGCCAACAGGGAGAGCTCAGAACGAGCTCAACCTCAGAGATAGAGGTGGACAGAGTCGACGCCCAAGTTCCAACCTCGTGACAGTGTGCCTTGGAGACAACCACGGCCCACACCAACTCACCATAATTGTTCAGTAAAAGGACTTTGTCCCCATTCGTCATTCATCATAGCAAAAGCAATCCATGGGCGTGAAAGAGCCAAGTGTTACCATCAAATTGTCTAGTGAGTGAGAAATGCCTTTCAAAATCACATTCGCGATCGAGATACATTGATATATTTTTTTGGTATTTGTTATTTTCGAGATGAAGAGAGGGAAGGGGCCAGAGAGGGTACTTCCCATCCCTCTTTTCAAGACACTCACTCAAAACAAGAATTGACAGGGGTGGAGAGTGATGTCTTTCCGAGTGTGTGTGGAAGTGTGTATCTGAAAGAGAGAGAAAGGGAAGGAAGCTAAGAGAGTGTTCTTGTGCATCAAACAAACATGAACTAAAACTATCCTACTAAAACAAGGAAATGGGGAACTAATGGCCCAATGGAAGGGTGAAAGTGCCATGCGAACACACATATCCTAAGAGCATAAGCAAAAAAAATTGCAAATCAATATCTTACCACATGCTCTTGAGCACTCCAAGTGATGAAAGGCCGTTTTCCCCGGCAACGGCGCCAAATTTGTTGTTGTAGTATGCCCTTGGGAGCCAAGACCCACACCACCTTGCATGGAAGCAAGAAGGAAGGCCCAAGAAAGACTCTCCTTTCATCCACCCCATCCTCCATCATGTTCAAGCCATTGGCCATCAGCCCGCAGCTATGCCACATGCTTGAAAATATGGAGCAATGGGAGTCAAGGATCCTAGTCACATATGTAAAATACAAGACAATTGCAACACTCTACTTACACACAAAGGAAAATGCTAGCATGCACACACACCTCACTCTCACACTTTCCAAGACTAAATACATATATGCACAAAGCCTTAAGAGAAAGGAGAGTTCTTCCATTGAAAGGATTTTACATGAGAGCACGACCAAAAGCTCTCTCATTACAAGAAATGAGCCTCTATATATAGGCTAGGCACATTCTCCCATGTGCTCTTTTTGACTAGTCAAAAAGGAGCACATGCTTTCTAACTAACATATCTTTTGATATCTTGGAAAATATTCCCAAATCTCAAGGAAATGGGAGCGTGGGAATTTCTCAACGTGGGATTTCTACATATGTGCAAAAAGGTGGATTTATTTAAGATGCTTCCACACTATAGCATAAGGAAAATATTAAAAAGGGCTTAGGAGAGTGTTCACATGAGCACATCTCCTAAATACAAAAAAGAGGTATTTTTATGAGTACCAAAGGGTGCCATTACATAAGAGAAATTGTGGGCAACCCTTATGACCCAACACTTCTTGTCTTTCCCTTGTCGTCTGCATGCATCCCTTGGTCAGTTCTGCCTACTGGTTGGACTGGCGTTCCGTTTTAATGGTCCTGTGCTTGATTTGTACTGCCTGTTCTTTTCTTTTCATTGATCGCAACCCTTGGTCAGTTCTGCCTGTTCATCAGTCTTGCATTACATTATAGTGGTCCTCTGATTTGTCTTGGTTGCACACATCGGGCCCTGCTGTATTACTTGAGCCTGTTTACTTTCTTTTCCCTGCACGCAACCCTTGGTCAGTTTTGCCTGTTTATTAAACAGGTGTTCAGTTTTGATGGCCTCTTCTTGATTCTTGTCTTACATCCCCTGGGCCTGATGTATTTGTCTAGCCTGTTGAGTCAGGTTTCCACGCACGCCATCAGTGGAAGGTATGAGGATGTGATCCTTCAGTCTTCGATCTGGACCTTCCAAAGATCAAGAGGTTGAAGCACCCTCTTGTGGTTTCGAAACCGCTGGATATCTTCTTGCACATCTTCATGGATACTTTCCTGGCCCTGGTTCCTCCTTCTGTGTGCGTGCTTTTTCCTTGATGTGTGCCCCTGCGGGGCTCTGTGCAAAGATGGGTGTTGCGCCCCTGCGGGGCTTTGGGCAGAGGGTGGTTCTTTTGTTATCATGATCTTCATTCTTTATTGGGTAGGTTTTGACTTTGATCTTCTTCTTCTTCTTTTCTTGCTTGATTCCCCTTCCACACGTCCCTCCTCCTGAACTCTCTCGTCCCCGACAAGCTTTTTACGGCGACGTGTGTATGTCTGTATGGCTGCTTGCTCTCGTTGATTTAGCAGATTAGCGTGACAAATCATAAATTCTTTCCACTGCTGGGACTTAACTCCATCTTCTGGTGCTTGTCGGTGATCCGCAAAAAAACTTGTTTCATAAGCAACTAGACGTGCATTCAAGTTTGAAGTCATTTTTACAAAAATCTCTGAATCTATTTCGAAGAAGCCAGTGAAAAATGCTTCTTCAAAAGTTTGCATATACGTTGACGGCAAAAACATGATTCGAGAATAATATGCCATAAGTGTCAGGCGGCTTGGAATAGTGGATAGATAAAAAATGAGTGCTTCCGATCCTTGCGTAATGCCAATGAAATTCAAAAACGTGTATTTTGCGTGTTGGAATACTTCGATTATCGTGAGTAGCATGCTGAATATCTTATTTGTCATTTTAATAGCTAAATCAGGGACTGTAGCATATCTGACAATCCAAAATTCCATAGTTTTTACCATATATTCCTCCATCGGTAAGTAATTGTGTGGAGGGCTAGGTAACAACGGGGAGTTGAGCCACTGATTATTGATATTGCCTTGGCGCTGTCCTTCCCAAAGTTGCTTCCAGGCGCGTCTGCGGGGTACAAGACAAAAGGATGGATTCACTTGAAGCACATATGGTGATGCTTCCCACTGTACCCGCAATGTAGGATTCTTTTCCAAAATTTTTCGCCTCCAGATGGGATCAAATGAGGCATGCAAATCAGCCTTAAAATCAGCAATATGTGTCTCAGTAGGACCAGTGAGCAGCATGTCATCAACATAGACAACAATGATCAGAAGCACATCATTAGCACGTTTAACATATAAGGTGCTTTTAGTTGGACTGTTCTCAAAACCATGTGCAATCAGATAGGCATGTATCTTCTCATACCAAGCACGTGGTGCTTGCTTTAAACCATATAATGCCTTCTTTAACCTGCAAACCTGGTTTTTATGCCCTTTCTACACAAAGCCACGGGGTTGAAAAACATACACTTCTTCATGCAAGTCACCATTCAGAAATGTTGTTTTAATGTCCAACTGATGTACATTCCAACCATGATGGGCTGCAAGTGCACAAATGCTCCGAACAGTAGTCATACGGCATGTAGGTGCAAAGGTCTCATCAAAATCAATGCCTCTTTCCTGTGCATAACCCTTTGCAACAAGCATAGCCTTATACCTGTCAACTGTACCATCAGGTTTACGCTTCAGCTTGTATACCCACTTAGTGCCAATGGCCTTCTTGCCAGGAGGCAAGTCACATAAAGACCATGTACCATTCTTCATTATAACGTCATATTCAGATTGCATAGAAGCTATCCAATTTTCTGAATTTTGTGCTTCATCAAAAGAAATAGGCTCATTCTCATCACAGAGACTAGATGCAGCCATAGCATAGCAATCTGATGCAAAGGAGGCACTATGAGAGCCTGAACGAGTACGATATGACAAAGGTGCATCTAATTTGCTGTCACGCAAAGTCAGCACCAGCCATTTTGGCATAGTTTTTGGCTGCTCAATATCAGCTCTCTCATCAACAAGTGCATCATGTAAATCTGCATCAGAAATGGAATGATCTGCATCATCATATGAAACCTGCAAAGGTTGAGAAGTTGCCTCATTAGGACCAGCACTAGCCTGTCCACCTGTAAAAAGAGGCATCAAAGTATCATACATGTCTTTGGAGCTAACAGATGTCTCCTTAGTACATGAAAGCAATGGCTGAATAGCATCTTCCACAAAGACAACATCACGGCTAACCAGAATGCATTTAGTCTGTGGATGATACAGACGATAGCCTTTACTTTCAGAACTATACCCAACAAAAATACATTTTACTACCTTATCATCCAATTTTCTGCGATGTTGTTCAGGCACTAATGCATATGCCAAACAACCAAAAACACGCAGATGAGCAACAGATGGCTTGCGGTCATGCCAAGCCTCATATGGAGTGATAGACTGCAATGCTTTAGTGGGACACCTGTTCAGTACATATGCTGCACACATGACAGCCTCAAGCCAGAAACTATGTGGTAAAGCCTGACTTTTGACCATGCACCTCGCCATCTCCATGAGTGACCTATTCTTTCGTTCAGCAACTCCATTCTGTTGAGGTGTATACGTCACTGTACACTTGTGTTTTATCCCACGTTCAGCCAGAAATGCATTAAAATCTGAAGACATATATTCCCCCCCTTGATCAGAATGGAGGGTGCCCATTTTACATGCTGACAGATTTTCAGCCAAAACCAAAAATTGTTTGAAGCACATGAACACTTTGGACTTTGCTTTGAGTGGATATACCCATGCATGCCTGGAAAAATCATCAATGAAAGTCATGAAGTAAAGGTAATTTCCAAAAGAGGGTGTCTGCATGGGACCACAGACATCACTATGTACAAGCTGCAATTTCTGCGTAGCCCGAACTGAACCATCTTTTGGAAAGGAAGAACGCTGCATTTTGCCCAAAATACAGCCTTCACAAACATGTTTTCCAGGTGCCTCAAGTTGGGCAAAGAGGACACCATTTCAGATTTGTGCAGGCGTAACAAACTAGCAAAATTCAGATGAGCAAAGCGTGCATGCCAAAGCTTTGCATCTGACATAGCTTGAGAATCATGAAATGCACATGCCGAATCATTCACAGATCTTTCATAGTCTATGAGCTTATATAGCCCATGACATAAAATGCCAGAAGCAATAATCACATCGCCATTTGAGAGATCATGGACTGTACACCTATCATCAACGAATTTCACAACCAAGCCAATCTTGGCTAATGCAGAAACTGATAACAGGTTCTTTTTGATCCCTGGCACAAATAAAGCATCTGACAAAGTGAAAGAACTACCATCAGCAGTAGTCAGAATGATCTTACCAACTCCCATAACAGGATAAGAGGAGTTATTGGCGCATGTGACAGTATTCCCTGTAGGGGCAGGCTCGAGTGAAGAGAAGAAACTGCGCTGCGAGGTAATATGTTTGGTCGCCCCACTGTCAAAGTACCAAACATCTGAGTCTACTGCAGACATGCACTGATCATGAGAAGATGGGTCAAAACTGCAGGCAGTAGTAAACGCCCATTCTTCTTCCTGCACAAGATTTGCAAACTGTGTTTTTGGTGTAGAGGCCTCTGCAACAACCATTCCAGCCTCTTTCTTCTTTGCCTCTTTAGCAGCCAGTTTTGGACAGTTCTTTATAATATGATCATTTCCTTTACAGTACTTGCAGAACAATTTCTACTTTTTTGATTTCTTCTCATCTTTATCTTGGTTCTTCGATTGTGCAGCATTTGCAGATTTCTGCTTACTAGTAGAAGAGCTCCATTTTCCTTTGCCCTTTTGACTAGCCAGGAAAGCTTGATCTGCAACACACATAATGGACCTGTTCTGCCTGGACTGATCTTCCTGCAACAGAACAGAGACTAATTCCTCAAATGACAAGGCATTCGGATTGCCTTTCATCATCAACCAAAGAGTAGAGGCAAAACTCTGATATGAATCAAGAAGACCATTCAGAACGGTCTGCACAAGTGAGCTATCTGGTATAACCTCATCAGCAGAAGTCAATTGTTTCTTCAGGTCTTTGATCTTTGTAAGAAAGCTGTCCATAGAATCACCTTCATTCATGTGCTCACTCTCCAATTGTTTTCGGAGGCAAGCAACACGAGCTTCATTCCTAGCCTGGTACAAAGTGGTAAGTGTATCCCAAGCATCCTTTACTGTTCTGTAAGAGCGAATGTGAGGAATAATGGCACGTTTGACAGACAAAGCTATCAATGCATGTGCTTGGGCATCTCTGCCATCCCAATGAATCTGCTCTACAGTAGGTGCAACAAAAACAGCAGCACGAACAGGAATCTACGGAACATCATCTTCGACACCATCTTTATCAGCTCCAACACCTGTATTTGCAGTACCTGTCGTTACAGGTGTAACAGGATGACTTTCAACACCCTGCACAATGTTCCACAATCCTTTTGCAACCAGTACATGTCGCATCATATAAGCCCATAATGGGTAGTTGGTACCATCCAACTTATCCTCAACAACCAACATACGGAATACATCAGTGCTTTCAGCCATGGCGGGTGACTAAAATACCTTGATGTAGAAAATTGACTGTATCTCAAAAAGTTGAACAGAAATCCCCAGACCAGTTCTGCTAGACCTGTAGCAGACTTCGAGACGCTTAAACTGGCGAACAGAAACTGGTATATACCTTTGGCACAAAAAGACGAAATAGCCTGCACAAGCGCTACGATAGTGTGTTCGGAGGCTGAAACGAGCTCAGATCGCGATTTCGGCACCACAAAGCGAAGTTGTTTTGATCTCGGAAACACCTTGAGTATGCTCACCAAATTTCGTGCGAATTTGAGACTGCAAACGGAGGAGTGTCTGCGACGCCCTAGAAGAAGCGACGACCTGCTCTGATACCAATTGTTGGAGATAGACGTCTGCGGAAGCACGCGAACAGCACAAGGAAGAAGAAGAAGCTTGGAGCACAAACACACAATAATGAATGTATTACTAGAGAATGTACAAAGATAAGTAGCCCATTAGGGCAATAGGCGTATGTACAAGCCGGGGGAAAAAAACCTCCTAAAGAGGGAAAAAAGTGCCCCGGCGGTCCTAGAGTGTTCACACACATCACTACCTAAATATATCAACAATTCATATATATACATCATATATAGAGCATTGCATCAAGAGAGATCATTATGTGGATTTTGAGGCTCCCACGCATGTGTGCGCGTTTCTCCTCTCTTCTCTCTCCCTCCATCTCCTCCTTGATCCTCTTGTTTTGCATGCCAAAGACCTTCACTGATTTCCCTTTTTATTCATATTTCTTGAAGATAGGAATTAAATTCATGGGAGATGTATTCTTCCCCTCCATCTGACCTCAGTATTTCTAGGGTGTTACCTATTTGATTCTCCACAAAAGCTAAGTATTCCTTAAAGCATGAAAATATTTCATCGTTATTCTTCATGAAAGATAAGATAGTCCATTTGCTAGAATCATCTATGAATGCAACATATTAGCTTGATCTTGAGATTGAAGATTCTTTGTTTGGTCCCCAAACATCTATGTCATCAAGCTCTAGAAGATCTCCATGTGTATATCCTTTCTTTGTGAATGGTGGCTTGTCAGATTTTCCAAATAGGCATGCACCACTTGTATATCATGTGTTGCTTTGAAGTATTGGATAGTCGAAGTACACTCTAATCTCTACTGATTTGTTTGAGGGCTCTTTGTCCAACGTGAGCTCGCCTCATGCCAAACCTAAAGTTCTTATAGGGTTTGGGTGCCATAAGACTTACCCCATGAGTTTGTTGAATTCACACACTTGCATATCCATGTAGGGATCCATGGCTGTGGTGAAGGCTTCCCATTTGCCATCAGGTTTGATCCCATTGATGAATTTCCTCACAATCATTTCTTCATCAATGATTTCTCCAATGATTTCAAGTTGATCTAAAATGTCCTTCATCATGGTGACAAAATCATTCATACTTTGCTTGAGAATCTTCTTGAGTGTTGTAAAATCCATCCATAATTGATTTTTCCTAGCTTTGGTACTTGAGCAGAAGAATGCTTCCAAAGCATTCCATGTGTCTTGAGATGCGTTATAGTTCCCAGTATGAGCGATTAAAGAATCACACATAGAGTTGAGAATGTATGACCTTGCCAAAACATCCTTTGAACACCATGTATTTAACTTTGTTTGCTCCTCTCGGGTTGGTTGGCCCTTGTTTCCAAGTACTAGCATCATCTCATCCCCTAAGATATATCCATATAGATTCCTTCCTTGTAGACACACCTACATTCTTACCACTATGAAGAGGTGATGGATATAGTGCACATATGAGATTGTGTTGACAAAAGCTTGCTCAAAACTAGGCTCGTTAACTTTAGAATATCCTATCAGACTCTTTGAGCTTCTAGGATGTGCACTTAAGTCAGAAAAGTACTTTGGGGCATCATTCTCAAACTTGTGTGTCAAAACAGATAAGTTATGAATGCTCAATGCTCTAAATCTAGTAGCAATTGTCCAAAAGCCTTCTACACACCTTTGGACGAAGTTTTAAGCAAGATATGGAAAGATATTTCATGAATTTAGGATGATCATAAACATAGAATTGTGCATATAGAGTATGTCGGATAAACTAAATCTTCTAGGAAGAAGGTGACAGACAGATCGTGTCACATATAATCACTCATATCTCAAGATATATGCATTGAGAAATGACTCAGATTACTTGATAGAGTCACTCACCTACTATAGCAACAAGTAGAGATTCACAAATCAATAAGAATGATGAAGAAATGTATTGCTAATGGACATATGATACAAAGAGAGTATTGAGGACTCCTCTAACTTCAAGATAATACAATTCTTACTAAATATGAGTGCAATGATCAGCTCTAGTCACTGTAATATGCTAAACATATTGTATATGTATACTTTTTGCACTTGATGTATGTTGGAGATTCCACCTAAAATGTGATCCTAACTTCTAGGCTTGATCTAAATTTTAAGTTCAAATGGATTTGTGGATTTTTCTTCTAATGAACTCAGGAGAATTTCTCCATTTATCCCTTTTCTCCTTTAGCAGGATAAGAAAAATATTCTATCCTTTGAAATCTCAGAGTATATGTTGGAGCTGAATGTACGTTTTTCTTCATAATTCATGAGAAGTCCAATGTGCATTAGACTAAGCACTTAGGCTTGATCCATGCACCAATACAGAGCTTGGATATTAAAGATTTGCATTTGAGATGGCCTGAGAATCTTGAATTTTACATGTAGAATGATTCATAGATTTTGCATAGTCTATGAGCAACAACATAAGATGCCAAAAGAAATAATAACATTCCCCTTTGAGATATCATGAACTCTACACCTCTCATCAACAAATTTAACAACAATGCCAATCTTGGCTAATGGTGAAAATCACAACAAAATGCTTCTGAGAGACTCCAGTGGGACTTCCTTCTCCAATCTCTGAAAGTCTAGGGCTACGATGCAAATTTCATTAAGATGATATCTACATTGTTGGGAAACGCATCAATGTAGATAAACATAAATGGCCATCTTTCTCAAGCTATTAGATTAAAACATTCTATGAGATAAGGTTTCCCCTTTGTTGGCGACCGTCGCGGCAAAGGCCCGAACCTTGTCAAGCCTGCGGAATTCGCCGCGTCACCGTAGGGTGCTAAGCTAGAGTGAAAAATAGAACACCTCTATAATCAGCAGTAGCTCAGCAAAGTTACTGTCACTCAACATATGAGAGTGCGTTTTGAATTTACTAGAAAAATTCACTGGAACTTCACCGGACTGTCACCAGACTTTCAACGTAATTATACCGGAATCTTACCGAAATCAATTGTAATTCTATTTATAATCACTTCAAGTGAATATACAAGAAGTAAGGAAGTGATGCGTGAACTTCCTTCACTGAATGAACTCTTTCTGAAGTTTAAGGAAAAACTTCACTAGTTCAGAATGCCTCTTTTCGGTCAGACTTTGTACTGTTTGTACATATCCATTTCACCGAAATCTTTGATGAACTGCTAGTAGAGATGTCTAGCTATAAGATAAGCTATCTCTCATACATAACTTTAATTTATTCTGCGATATACTTCGTTGTTCTATCGGAAAACACGTTTACTAAAAAACTGTAACTGACGGAAAAATACGTTTACTGAAAGAACTGTAATTGACCGAAACATTCGTTTACTGAGAGAACTGTAACTGACCGAAACATTCGTTTACTGAGAGAACTGCAAGTGTTAACTAACTTTATATCGTAACATGAAAAATACTCAGGTTTCTTCAACATACGAAGAATGCGCGCAAAGCTTCCACATGAACATGTGTTTTCTATTAGAGAAGATGAGTACAAACTAGCTTGGCCTCTTCTTGCTCAAGTTATGGAAACTCTCCTACACTGAGTAGTTTCTTCTTACCATCTCTCTCAGATGAATACCTGACATTTCAGGTTTCTGTTATTCATCTTTACATACGCTATCTCTGGCGTCTTCTAAACCTATTCTTGATTTCTATATGCGCTCTATTCGCACTGCACGCTCTTCTCACACACATTCGTGCTCGCTTATACTCGCACTCTCTTTTTCCTGTTCTCATCTCTCTTTATATACAGTTTTGATCCAGTGTAACGAACTCTAACAAACTTTGATTCTGGAAGATTCTGTGCTGTACATTACAGTTGTGAATTTATCCCTTTACTAAGGCTTTGATTTTCTGATTACTTTGATTCTGCTTCTCTTTATCTTTCTTTATCTTTATGTCTGTTTGTATGTCAAATTCGTGAGTGATTCTTCAACAGCTCCCCCTCAATCACTAATTTGACTCTTCCTGTCTTTCATATATTTTTCTTTCTTTTATCCCTGCCATTTCTTTGAATCTACTTGTCTTTGTTCCATCCAAACTCTTTGTCAAAATATCTGCAATCTGATCTTTTGTCGGAGTGTATACTATTTCTATCTCCTTCTCCATTACCTTTTCCCTCAGGAAATGATACTAAATCTCTATGTGCTTTGTTCTTGCATGAAATACTGGATTTGCTGCAAGATACAACGAGCTCATATTATCTCCATGTATGACAGGTATACCTTGATCAATACCCATGCTTTTGAACAAGGTCTACATCCATATCACTTCTTTGGCTGCTTCTACAAGTCCTTTATATTCGGCTTCTGTTGACGATAAAGCCACTGTGTGTTGTTTCTTCGAACACCAGCTCACTAGCTTATCTCCTAGGTATATCATATACCCATGTGTTGATCTTCTGTCATCTTGACTTCCTGCTCAGTCTGAGTCACTGAATGCTCTCAACTTTATATCTGACGTAAAAGGATAATATAATCCTTCCTTTATAGTTCTTTTGATATATCTAAGAACTCCTTGTCCTGCAACCCAATGTTGATCTTTCGGACAATGCATAAACTGTGAGAGAACTCCCACTACATAACTGAGATCCGGTCTTGTTAGCATAGCATAAATTAGGCTTCCCACTAACGACTGATACTTTCTCATATCTTTAAACTCTGCACCACTATATTTGCTGAGTTTATGATTTACTTCAAGCGATGTTGAAGCTTCTCTGCAATTCTCCATATTAAACTTCTTCAGTAAGTTTAGGAGATACCTTTCTTGCGAAACATATACACCATGATCTATGTATGTGATTTCCATTCCAAGAAAGTATGATAACTTTCCTAGATCACTGATCTTAAACTCCTTTTCGAGCAATCTCTTTACTTCTTTAATTCCTTCATCTGATGTACCTGTGATTATAATGTCATCTACATAAATACAAATGTAGATCATACCTTCTTTTGTTCTTTTGATGAGTAGACTTGCATCTGCCTTCGACCTTTGGTATCCAAGTTCATTGAGATATTTCACAAGTCTGTAATTCCAAGCTCTTGGAGCTTGCTTCAGTCCATAAAGTGCTTTTCTTAATCTGCAAACAAAATTTGGATATCTGGAACTTACAAACCCTTCAGGTTGTTCCATATAGACTTTGTCTGATATATATCCATTCAGAAATGCATTCTTTATATCTAGCTGACTTAGCTTCCATCCTTTCGATGCTGCTATAGCAATCACTGTCTTTATGCTTGACATCCTTGCCACCGGACTAAAAGTCTCATCATAATCTATGCCATGCATGTGAGCATAGCCTTTGATAACCAGTCTAGCTTTGTGTCTGGCTATCCTTCCATCTACAAGTTTCTTAACTTTGAAAACCCATTTATTTCCAATTACTTTCTTACCATTTGGTTTAGGAACAAGCTCCCATGTCTTGTTTTCTTCCAGTGCGCTGAACTCTTCTTCCATTGCTTCTTCCCATTGCTTCTTGCCTTTAGCTTCATCATAGTTCTGAGGTTCTTCATCATCTTTGACCATATATGCATAATTTTTCTGAGTTATGTACGAAGTATCATAAGAATACCTTTCTGGTTGTCTTCTAGTCCTGCTTGACCTTCTTGGTTCACATTCTTCATAAGTGTCTCAATACACTTCTTCATCAAATATAGGAATTTCTTCATTCCTTCTTGTTAATCCATTTCTGGACGTACTTGCTTGCATATAGTCTTCATCTCTATTCACCTACACAATTGATTTCCCTTTCTCTTTTCTTCTTACCTCTTCTTCAAATTCTTCCGTTGTATGACTTTGATCTGCATATCAGCTTTTTTGTTCATCAAATGTAACATCTCTAGAAACAGTGAACTGTTTTGTTAGAGGACTCCATAACTTGTAACCCATCTCCTTTTCATCATATCCGACGAACACATATTTCTCTGCTTTTGGTTCAAGCTTATGTCTGAGTTGTGATGGTACATAAGCATAAGCTACTGATCCAAACACTTTGCAATGATCAAGTGTTGGTTTCTTTCCCCACCAAGCTTCATAAGGGGTCATTCCATCTAAAGCTGTACACGGTAATCTGTTTACCAAGTATGTAGCTGTATTTACAACTTCAGCCCAAAGATAATTTGGACAATCTTTTTCTTTTAGCATAGCTCGTGCAAAATCAACTAGAGTTCGGTTCCTTCTTTTTGCTACACCATTTTGTTGTGGTGTATACCTGCAGGTTATTTCTCTCTTAATACCTGCATTCCAAAGATAATCATTGAATTCTCGGGAGAAGTATTCTCCCCCTCCATCAGACCTCAGTCTCTTAAGCTTTCGACTTGTGAGTCTTTCAGCATATGCATGAAAATGCTTAAAGGTTTCAAATACTTCTGATCTTTCCTTCAAAACATATAACGTTATCCATCTTGTAGCATCATCAATGAATAAAACATAATACCTCGATCCGCTGATTGATCCTTTATTTGTTGGACCCCATACATTTGTATGAATGAGTTCAAGTACTCCATCATGTTTGAATCCTTTCTTCTAGAAAGGTAACCTGTGGGCTTTTCCCATCTAACATGCTTCGCACTTATGAATCATATGTTGGTTCTGTACATTCGGTAATCCCAGTACTGACTGATTTGAAATCATAGCTTTAATTCCTTTTTCATTAAAATGACCTAATCTCTTATGCCAGAGTTCAAGTTCTGTAATCACCTTTTCACCATGTGTGAGCAATGCTTGACCAACGTTCCCTTGTACTCTTAAAGTAAAGAGTCTACCTTCTTTCTTACCATAGACGATCTGATGATATCCATTCTCGGGATCTTCTACAAATACTCCTTCATTTGTAAATCTGACCTTAAAACCTTTCTCAACTATCTGTCCCACACTAATCAAATTCTTAGGTATTGTCGGAACATACAAAACATTGGTTAGCAAATCTGCTCCACTCTTACATTTCACTTTTCCAATTGAATGTACACTATGTCTCGTATTGTCACCTGTTTGAACAGTATGACTGGAACTACCTTTTTCCAATTCTGACATCAGTTCTATATAACCTGACAAATGATTGGAACATCCAGAATCAATGTAAAATACCTTTAGATCTTCGTTATCTGATGTGCCGATTGAGTTCATCATCAACAATGTATGACTTTCATTCTGTGTGTCATTTGCATAGTTGTTGTAGGTGGTGTTGTAGGATTGATTCTGTCCCCAGCTTCTTGCTCCACCTCTACCATAGCCTCCTCTTTCATTCTGTCTACCTCTTTGAAAATTACTTTGGTATCTTCCGCTTCTGCCTCTGCTATTACTGTTCTAATTTTGATTTGATCCTTGTTGATTGTGCCAACAATCATGAGCCAGATGATTATTTAGTCCACAGATCTAGCAAGCCTTCTTGTTGATATTCTGGCTACCTCTTCCTCTTCCAAAACCTCTTACTCTTCCTCTACCGGTGCCTTTACCTCTTGCATAATAAGCCTGAGAACTCGACTCCTCTTCGTCTTTTGACTTGCCTTTATCTCCTTTCTTCTTGTTCTTCATGTACATTGCAGAACTTTGTCCTTTATCTCCATCGCCTTTCAGGTCTTGCTCATATGTGAGCATCAAACCAAGCAACTGATTTAAATCTGGTACAAAATGATTTAAAGAAAGTTCAGTTGAGAGTACGAAAGGTTTCCACCTTTCATCTCCTCTCAAACCTGTGAGCACTTGCGCTATCAATCTGTGATCTTCGACATCTTCATTTATGGATCCAAGACTATCTGCTAGATCCTTCATTTTAGTAACGTAGTCACTAATGCTTTGATTCGACTTCTTTTTTAATGTTGTGAATTCGGACCATAAGCTAGCCTTCCTAGCTTTCATAGTATTTTGGAAATGATCTTCCAATGCACTCCATATGTCCTCCACTTTCTCCAGACCTCTAATGTGCGGTCGTAGATGGTCTGTAATGGTATTATAAATGTAAGCTCTTGCCGTTGCATCTTTCTTCTACCACAGCTTCAAGGCTTCTAATTCTTCTTTTTCCGGTTGACTATCATCTTCGAAAGTTGGCTTCTTTTCTTCTCTGGTCACATACATCATTAAGTCCTTACTCATAAGTAAGGTTTCCATGCGCATTACCCATGTGGGATAATTATCTCTGTCCAATTTGTCAATTGAAACATGATCTGCCATAATCTTCTTGTTTCTGTTACTTCCGGTGAGTGAAAACGTTAAAAGGTTTTACCTTTTACAAACCTTTACCCTTGAAATTGACTTCGGAATGTTTCTTGATGCCGTTAGTTAGCTTTCACCTTCCTTTATGAGAATTCTTCAAATTCTCTTTCCGTTTCTTCTTCTGAGAAAATTTTTCCGTTCTTCAGAATTTTTGGCTCGAAAACCACTTGTTGTGGTTAACCTGCTCTGAACTCACTTCTTGGATCTCACCGCTCTAATACCACTTGTTGGCGACCGTCGCGGCGAAGGCCCAAACCTTGCGGGATTCGCCGCGTCACCGTAGGGTGCTAAGCTAGAGTGAAAAATAGAACACCTCTATAATCAGCAGTAGCTCAGCAAATTTACTATCACTCAACATATAAGACAACATTTTGAATTTACTGGAAAAATTCACTGGAACTTCATCGGACTGTCACCAGACTATCATCGTAATTATACCAGAATCTTACCAGAATCAACTATAATTCTATTTGTAATCACTTCAAGTGAATATACAAGAATTAAGGAAGTGATGCGTGAACTTTCTTCACTGAATGAACTCTTTCTGAAGTTTAAGGAAAAACTTCACCAGTTCAGAATGCCTCTTTCCGGTCAGACTTTGTACTGTGTGTACATATCCATTTCACCGAAAATGACACCTGAAATGCTGGAGATCACTACCTTTGATGAACTGATAGTAGAGATGTCTAGCTATAAGATAAGCTATCTCTCATACACGGCTTTAATTTATTCTGCGAGATATACTTCGTTGTTCTACCGGAAAACACGTTTACTGAAAAACTCAGATGAATACCTGACATTTCAGGTTTCTGTTATTCATCTTTACATACGCGATCTCTGGCATCTTCTAAACCTATTCTTGATTTCTATATGCGCTCTATTCGCACTACGCGCTCTTCTCACGCGCATTCATGCTCGCTTATACTCGCACTCTCTTTTTCCTATTCTCGTCTCTCTTTATATACAGTTTTGATCCGGTGTAACAAAATCTAACAAACTTTGATTGTGGAAGATTCTGCGCTGTACATTACAGTCATGAATTTGTCCCTTCACTAAGGCTTTGATTTTCTGATTACTTTGATTCTCCTTCTCTTTATCTTTCTTTATCTTTATGTCTGTTTGTATGTCAAATTCGTGAGTGATTCTTCAACACCCTTGATCCCTTTTCTCTTTGAAATTGCTATTAATGGTCTCAGCTATCTTGTTAAATATCACATACATTTAGGTCTTATTCAACGCCTATTTCTTCCCCTCAATGAAGACTAGATGATCGTGAGACTCTTTGCCAATGATATGAATGCTTTTGTGCATAATGATTCGGCGAGGATTGATTGCTTTTCGTATTCACTAAACACATTTTGTGAGGTGTCTAGCTCCAAAATAAACCACTCTAAAAATTGCTTTTAGGGGCTATTCTATGGGTATCCACCTCATTTTGTGTTGACCATGGCTACCAGTTCATCCCTAGGGGACAAATCTTCCATCTGTTAGGTATTCCGATGGGATTCAACTTTTTGATCAGTCAATTATGGAATAGGATGCCTCAAGCTATCAAGAAGGTCAAAAGGAACTACATTTGAAGTAAAGGTATATTCTTTATTCACAAAGCTTGAAGAATTTATTGCATAGGTAAAGAAAGGATGGGAGATTCTCTTCAAATAGAGAAACTGGATAGAGAAAACTATCCTACTTGGTCAATGAGGATGGAAGCTTATCTTACGAGCAGATATCTGATAAGATACATCATAGGGAGAGAAGAGAAACCAGAATTTAGGCATCCTAGTGTTTGAACTAGGGAAGAGCTCTCAGATTTGAAGACATGGATGAAGAAGGATGTTCAAGCAAGGAGCACTATCTACATGGGAGTCAATGATTACTTAAATTCAAGTGGAAGAGGTGGTAGAAATCAGAGAAGTAATTTCAGAGGTAGAGGTAGTAGAGGTTTCTTTGGAAGAAATGCAAGTAGAGGTTTTCAAAGTCAATCCTACAATAATACCTACTACAACTATGCTTTAGATCAGAAAGAGGATTCAACCTCAATTATGAATGCAACTTGTGAAAGAAAAAGTGAAGATCAAAGACTCTTCTACATAGACTGAGGGTGTAGCAATCACCTAAGTGGCAACATAGCCTTGATGCCTGATTTGGAGAATAAGGTGAGTAATCATGTAGTTCAAACACGTGATAATACAAAGCACAATGTGAATTCCATTGGATTAGTAAAGTCCAAGGATGGAAGCGCTCTTTTGAGTAAGGTTCTGTATGTTCCTACAGTTCCAAAGAATCTGATAAGTGTAGGACAAATTGTAGAGAAATGTTATGAAGTAAGGTTCACTAATGATGGAGTTTTTGTGGAAGACTCTAGCAATGGATACAAACAAATTGTTTCGGGAAAGAAAGAAGGAAGAATCTTCACATTGAAGATTCAAGGCAATGTTGTTCATGCCTTGTTCACTTATGGAGAACATAAGATCTCTGAGTTAGATGTTTGGCACAATAGACTTGGACATTTCAATGAAAGAGGTATTAAGGATATGATTAACAATGGTTTAGTGCTTGGATTTCCTAATGTTGCAGGTCAACATATGACATATAGATGTGAAGCATGTCAATTAGGTAAGGCTCATAAGCAATCGTATAATAAGCATGGTTTCATGTATTCAGAGAAGCTTGAATTGGTGCATACAGATGTGTGGGGTCCATCAAATGACTTTAGCATTAATGGTTCAAGATGTTATGTGATTTATGTTCATGATGCTACCAGGTGGATCACTATATATGTGATCAAAGGTAAATCTGAGGGGTTTAATACATTTAAACATTATCATGTGTATGTAGAGAGAATCACAGGACAAAAATTGAAGATTCTAAGGTTAGATGGAGGGGGAAATGAGTTCCGTGATTACTTATGGGATGCAGGTATAAAAAGGGAAGTTACTTGCAGGTTCTCTCCTCAACAAAATGGTGTAGCAGAAAGGAGAAATAGAACTCTTGTTGAGTTTGCAAGGTCAATGATGAAGGAGAAAAATTTCCCTAATTATTTGTGGCCTCAGGGTGTGAATAGAGCTAATTATTTGGTTAATAGACTTCCATGTAAGGCTTTGAATTGTATGACACCATATAAGGTATGGTGGGGTAAGAGACCTACTTTAGATCATTGCAAAGTGTTTGGATGTTTGGCTTATGCATATGTACCATCTCAGTTAAGGAATAAATTGGAACCTAAAGCTGAAAAGTATGTGTTCATTGGTTATGATGATAAGAAGATGGGTTATAATTTTGAAGTCCATCCACAAAACAATTCCTTGTGTCAAAGGATGTTACATTTGATGAGCAACGTACTTGGTATGCAGGTACAATTAATGTTCATGCAGGCGATGAAGAATTGATGTCCCAAAGAAAAGGGAAATCAAAGATTCTAATTCATGATGATGAAGAGATTGTTGATGCTCAGATTGATAACGAAGAGATGACAAGATTTGATCGAGAATATGAAGAGCCAGGGACTTCAAAGAGTGGAGAAGCTAGAAGGTCAACAAGGAACAAAAAGCAACCCATAAGGTACAATTATGATACTTCATTTTCAAACACTAAAGATTATGTTTACATCATGAAAGTAGAAGAAGATCCCTCTACATATGATGATGCAAAAGGTAACGAAAATTGGGAGAAAACTATGCAGGAGGAGTATGATGCATTGATGGAGAATGAGACATGGGATTTGGTTCCTAAACCAAATAATCAGAAAATCATTGGATGCAAAGTGGGTTTACAAAACAAAAAGATGTGTAGATGGAAGTGTATCTAGGTACAAAGTTTGACTTGTTTTAAAAGGATATGCATAGACATATGGTGTGGACTATGATGAAAAAAATAGTCCTATTGCAAAGATGACAACCATAGGGACTCTCATAGCTATTACTGCTTGCAAAGGTTGGAAATTATCTCAATTAGATGTGAAGAATGCATTTTTGAATGCTTACATTTTAGATGAAGTTTACATTGAACAACCGGATGGTTTTAAAGATCAATTTTATCCAGATCATGTGTGTAAGCTCAAGGGATCTTTATATGGCTTGAAGCAGACCCCAAGGACATGGAATTACAGGCTTGTAAAGTTCTTGAATGATGAAGAGTGTTAATCTCCAAAAGAACAAGCTACTCTTGAAATTAGAGCACCTCTATATCAAGAGTAACTCAAAACCTTTCCCAATTTGGAGGATTAATGATCAATTATAAAGATTTTGGACAAACTGTGAAGAAGATGATTCTACAGAAAGTCTGCTGCACAAAACTCTCTTATTGACTTATCAAATGTGTAAAGTTTTTTATAAAACTTTGCATAAGGTGTCACCTATAATTTTGCGCACCTCCTCCAAGTTAAAACACTTCAAAAGATTCAGTAAATCTTGAGAAATGAACTTAACAAGTCACCTATGTCTAAACCTTTTCTTCTGAGAAATCGATTCAGACACCTATAACTTCTAACACTTGGTTCTCTCAATCTAGAACCCGTTATGCAAATGCTTTTAGCCACAGGTAGCTTACCTTCCAACGTAAAGTTTGAGTGCTTGCTTTCTCAAAACTTTACACTAAGGAAGGAGAACTCACCAAAACATTAGCATCAAATTTTGCGCCTGTTTCAAGAACTTCTTCACATATGAATGTTCCTACTCATACTTCTCATGGCTTGTTTACAATTAGGCTCTCAAACTTTAACCATAGACTCATTAACTATGGACTTAGACATCTACAAAAGGATTCTTGAAATGATCAAGCACAGAAAGAGAATGCACAGAAAGATCGGCCACAACATTTTTCATTTCTGAGAAAATTTTTACATCTAAGTAATGAGAGAGATTCTATTCACTTCTAAACGGTCTAATGACATCTAATTCTCCTCAAAACTTATTCTAACACATTCTCTCCTATTTGCCCGACATTTTCTTTGTATATATAGGTAAATATTTACAAGCTCATGACCATACAAAAGTATGTGATGAACTGACTCTAAAATAATGTACATATGTATACACATCTTTATCTCTTGGATATGCACTTCCTTCATGCTTCATGACTTGGTCTTTTCTTCAGTCCTTGACTTCAATTCTTCATCCAAAACTTCAATTGTTGATTGCCCTGCACCAACAGCTCCCCCTCAATCATCAATTGAGGTTTTCTCTATCTTCTTTATGCTTGCCATGTCTTTGAATCTCTGTACCTTTGGTCCATTCAAGCTTTTGGTTAGCATATCAACTATCTGATCTTTTGTTGAAGTATGTATGACTTCAATCTCTTTATCCATCACCTTCTCTCTTAGAAAGTGATACTGAATCTCAATGTGTTTAGTCCTGGCATGAAACACAGTGTTAGCAGCTAAATACAAAGAACTCATGTTATCTCCATGAATAGTGGGTATACTCTGAATGATATCAAAACTCTTCATCAGAGTCTTAAGCCAAATCACTTCCTTTGCAGCTTCCACCATACCTTTATACTCAGCCTCTGTGGATGATAAAGCAACTGTGTGTTGCTTCTTTGAAGACCAAGAAATTAACATATCTCCCACATAACATAAGTATCCATAGGTTGATCTCCTATCATCAGGATTACCTGGCCAATCTGCATCACTATATATCTTGATGTTTGTATCTGATGTAAAACCATAATACAAACCCTCTTTGAGTGTACCCTTAATGTACCTCAACACTCTTTGACCTACAATCCAATGTTCTTTCGTAGGACAATGCATGAATTGAGACAATACTCCCACTGCATATGATAAGTCAGGTCTAGTTAGTGTAGCATAGATCAGACTACCAACCAAACTTTGATATAGCTTCATGTCCTTGAACTCTTCTCCTCCATATCTGCTCAATTTGTGATTTACTTCCATTGGAGTAGGTGCTACCTTGCAATCATTCATCTTAAACTTGATCAACAAGTTCTTCAAATACCTTTCTTGAGTTACATACACTCCATGTTGAGTATATGAGATCTCCATGCCCAAGAAATATGACAAGTCTCCCAAATCACTGATCTTGAATTCTTTCTCCATTTGCTTCTTTAGGCTTTGAATGCCTTTCTCATCTGTACTTGTAAGAATTATATCATCAACATATATGCATATGTAGATAAACCTATCTTCACTTGCTTTGACAAGCAAGCTACTATCTGCCTTAGATACTTGGAAACCAAGTTCTTTCAAGAACTTCACAAGTCTATAATTCCATGCCCTTGGGGCCTACTTCAAACCATACAAAGCTCTCTTGAGCTTGCACACATGATCTGGATACCTTCCATCTCTGAATCCTTGTGGTTGCTCCATGAAAACATCATCTGAAATATAACCATTTAGAAAAGCATTCTTCACATCTAATTGACATAATTTCCAACCTTTACATGTAGCAATAGCTATGAGTGTCCTAATGGTTGTCATCTTTGCCACAGGACTATAGGTCTCATCATAATCTATACCATATGTTTGAGCAAAACCCTTCACAACAAGTCTAGCTTTATATCTAGACACACTTCCATCTGCATACCTCTTTGTCTTGTAGACCCATTTGCACCCAATGATCTTCTGACTATTTGGTTTAGGAACCAACCCCCATGTCTGATTCTCCATCAATGCATCATACTGCTCCTGCATAGCTTTCTCCCAATTTTCCTTACCTTTTGCCTCTTCATATGTAGAAGGGTCTTCATCTGCCTTTATCATATAAGCATAATCTTTGGTAGCCAAAAAAGAAGTGTCATAGCTATACCTTGTAAGTTGTCATTTGTGCCTTGTTGACCTTCTGAGTTCTCCACTTCTTGAAGTTTCTGGTTCATCACACTCAGGATCAAACCTTGGCACTTCTTCAACTTCAACCTGTACTTCATTGTTCTTCTCTTCATCAAATATCTGAACCTTTGATTTACCTTTCTTTTGATCCACAATTTCTTCATCACCTGCATAAATATTGATTGTATCTGCATACCAAGTACCTTGCTCATCAAATGTAACATCTTTAGATACAAGGAATTGTTTTGTGGATGGACTCCACAACCTATATCCCATCTGCTTATCATCATATCCAATAAACACATATTTTTCTGCTTTAGGCTCCAATTTATACCTCAATTGTGATGGCACATATGTATATGCCAAACATCCAAATACTTTGCAATGATCTAGAGTAGGTCTCTTACCCCACCATGCCTCATATGGTGTCATACCCTCCAAAGCTTTACATGGTAACCTATTGACCAAATAAGTAGCTGTGTTTACAGCCTCAGCCCACAAATAATTAGGGCAATTTTTCTCCTTCATCATTGGCCTTGCAAAATCAACAAGAGTTCTATTTCTTCTCTCTGCTACCCCATTTTGTTGAGGAGAGTACCTGCAAGTAACCTCTCTCTTTATACCTGCATTCCACAAATAATCACTGAACTCATTAGAGAAATACTCGCCCCCTCCATCTGACCTTAGTCTCTTCAACTTATGACCTATAATTCTCTCTGCATACACATGATAATGTTTAATGTATTGAATACCTCTGACTTATCTTTGATCACATAGATAGTGATCCATCTGGTAGCATCATCAACATAAATCACATAGTACCTTGAGCCATTGATACTAAAATCCTTTGATGGTCCCCACACATCTGTGTGTACCGATTCAAGCTTCTCTGAATACATAAAACCATGCTTGGAATAAGATTGCTTATGAGCCTTACCTAATTGACATGCCTCACATCTGTATGTCATATGTTGACCTGCAATATTAGGCAATCCAAGCACTGAACCATTATTAACCATATCTTTGATACCTCTTTCATTGAAATTTCCAAGCCTCTTATGCCAAAGATCTAACTCAAAGATCTTATGTCCTCCATAAGTGAACAAGACATGAACAACATTACCTTGGATCTTCAATGTGAACAATCTTCCTTCTTTCTTCCCTGAAACA
This sequence comes from Ceratopteris richardii, assembly GCA_020310875.1. Lineage (NCBI taxonomy): Eukaryota > Viridiplantae > Streptophyta > Polypodiopsida > Polypodiales > Pteridaceae > Ceratopteris > Ceratopteris richardii. Next base: position 104,616,086 of record CM035407.1, read on the forward strand.
ATTTGTTTATACCCATTGCTAGGGTCTTCCACAAACACTCCTTCATTAGTGAGCCTAACTTCATAACCTTTTTCAACAATTTGTCCTACACTTATCAGATTCTTAGGAATTGTAGAAACATACAAAACCCTACTCAGGAGAGTACTACCATCCTTGGCCTTCACTGATCCAATTGACTTCACATTGTGCTTTGTATTGTCACCTATTTGAACTACATGATTAGTTATCTTATTCTCCAAATCAGTCATCAATGCTATGTTACCACTCAAGTGATTTCTACACCCTGAGTCAATGTAGAAGACTCTTTGGTCTTCACTTTGCCTTTCACAAGTTGCATTCATTATCAATGTTGAATCTTCCTTCTGATCTGAAGCATAATTGTAGTAGGTATTGTTGTATTGTTGACTTTGGAATCCTCTCCCTGCATTTCTTCCAAAGTAACCTCTACTACCTCTACCTCTGAAATTACCTCTTTGATTTGTGCCACCTCTTCCTCTTGAATTAAAGTTTTGATTATATCCACCATTACTCTGAGTATTATGCCAACAATCATTAGCTAAGTGATTTGTCTTACCACAAATCCAGCAAGCCTTGAATCCATCTTTATTACTCCTGCCTCTTCCTCTACCATTGCCACCACCTCTTCCTCTTAGGAAGTTAGCTTGGCTAGTTGTACCTTCATCCTCATTTTCTTGTTGCTTTCCTTTGATATTCTTCTTCTTATCCTTTGAATACATTGCATGACCTATACTCTTGTCACCTTCACCTTTGACATCCTGCTCAAAGGTTAACATATGTCCTAGCAACTGATTTGAGTCAGGAGTAAAATGATCAAGTGATCATTCAGTAGACAAAATGAATGGCTTCCATTTGTCCTCACCTCTCAAACCTGTGAGGATTTGCCTTACCAATTTATCCTCCTCAATGTCTTCATCAATTGCTCCTAATGCATCTGCAATGTCCTTCATCCTTGTTACATAGTCTGAGATAGATTGAGAGGCCTTCTTCTTGAAAGTGGTAAATTCTACCCACAAGGATGCCTTCCTTGACTTTGTGGTGTTTTGAAAATGCTCCTCCAAAGCATTCCATATATCACTTGCACTTTCAAGACCTCTGATGTGAGGTAGCAAGTAGTCATTGCCTGCCATATAGATAATGCTCGTAGCTTGAGCATCTTTCTTCATCCAATTCTTCAATTCTGATAATTCCTCCCTAGTTGGAACACTAGGATCTCTGAATTGAGGCTTTTCTTCTTCACCTGTAATATAACCTATCAAGTCTTTGCTCATAAGATGAGTTTCCATCCTCATTGACCATGCTGGATAGTTCTCTCTATCCAACTTCTCTATCTGAAAAGAATCTCCCATTCTTTCTTCACCCGTATATTGAATTCTTCAAACTTTATGAGTAATAGATGTACCTTTACTTTGAATAATGTTCCTTTTGTCTTCCTTGATGTCATATTACCTCCTTCTCAAGCTTTGCCCTCAAGCTTTCACCTTTTGAACCTTCACATGTTGAATTCTTTATGACTGCAGCAATCGGGATCCTCCTTTCTTCAATTTTGATGCTTCCTGCTCTGATACCACTGATGGAGAGTGTTAATCTCCAAAAGAACAAGCTACTCTTGAAATTAGAGCACCTCTATATCAAGAGTAACTCAAAACCTTTCCCAATTTGGAGGATTAATGATCAATTATAAAGATTTGGACAAACTGTGAAGAAGATGATTCTATACAAAGTCTGCTGCACATAACTCTCTTATTGACTTATCAAATGTGTAAAGGTTTTTATAAAACTTTGCACAAGGTGTCATCTATACTTTTTGCACCTCCTTCAAGTTAAAAAACTTCAAAAGATTCAGTAAATCTTGAGAAATGAACTTAACAAGTCACCTATGTCTAAACCTGTTCTTCTGAGAAATCCATTGAGACACCTATAACTTCTAACACTTGGTTCTCTCAATCTAGAACCCTTTTATGCAAATGCTTTAAGCCAAAGGTAGCTTACCTTCCAACGTAAAGTTTGAGTGCTTGCTTGCTCAAAACTTTACACTGAGGAAGGAGAACTCACCAAAACATTAGCATCAAATTTTGCGCTTGTTTCAGGAAATAGTGAACACTTCTTCACATATGAATGTTCCTACTCATAATTCTCACGGCCTGTTTACAATTAGGCTCTCAAACTTTAACCATAGACTCATTAAATATGGACTTAGACATCTACAAAAGGATTCTTGAAATGATCAAGCACACAAAGATCGGGCGCAACATTTTTCATTTCTAAGAAAATTTTTACATCTAAGTAATGAGAGAGATTCTATTCACTTCTAAAAGGTCTAATGACATCTAATTCTCCTCAAAACGTATTCTAACACATTCTCTCCTATTTTCCCGGACATTTTCTTTGTATATATAGGAAAATATTTACAAGCTCATGACCATACAAAAGTATGTGATGAACTGACTCTAAAATAATGTACATATGTATACACATCTTTATCTCCTGGATATGCACTTCCTTCATGCTTCATGACTTGGTCTTTTCTTCAGTCCTTGACTTCAATTCTTCATCCAAAACTTTGATTGTTGATTGCCTTGCACCAACATTGAAAGAACTTGGTTTTCAAGCATCAAAGGCAAATAGTAGCTTGCTAGTCAAAGCAAGGGAAGATGGGTTTATCTATGTTTGTATTTATGTTGATGACATAATACTTATAGGAACAGATGAAAAAGGCATACAAATGCTTAAGAGCCAGATGGAGAAAGAATTCAAGATTATTGACTTGGGAAATTTGTCATATTTCTTGGGAATGAATATTTCGTGTACACAACATGGATTATATGTAACTCAAGAAAGATATTTGAAGAATTTGCTAACCAAATTTAAAATGGAAGATTGCAGGATAGCATGAACGCCAATGGAGGTGAATCACAAATTGAGTAGATATGGAGGAGAAGAATTAAAAAACATGAAGCTTTATCAAAGTTTGGTGGGTAGCTTGATTTATGCTACATTAACAACGTGTGATTTGCCATATATAGTTGGATTTTTATCTCAATTCATGCATTGTCCTAGAAAGGAACATTGGATTGCAAGTCAAAGGGTGCTCATGTATATCAAGGGCACACTTAAAGAAGGTTTGTATGATGGGTTTACTTCAGATACAAGGATCAAGATATATAGTGGTGCAGATTGGGTAGGTAATTCTGATGATAGAAGATCAACACATGGGTATTTGTGTTATGTGGGAGATAAGTTAATTTCATGGTGTTCTAAGAAGCAACATACAATTGCTTTATCATGTACAGAAGTAGAGTACAAAGGTATGATAGAAGCTGCAAAGGAAGTCATATGGCTAAAAACTCTTATTAAGAGTTTTGATATCATTCAGAGTACTCCTATCATTTGTGGAGACAACATGAGTTCTTTGTATTTGACAACTAACTCTGTGTTTCATGCTAGGACCAAGCATATTGAGATCCAATATCAGAAGGTTGTTGATAAAGAAATACAAATCATGCATACTCTTACAAAGGATCAACTTGTAGATATGTTGACAAAGAGTTTGGATGGACCCAAGTTGCAAAGATTTAAAGATATGGTAGGGATAAAAAAGATGTAGGTAATCACAACTGATGATTGAGGGGGAGTTGTTGGAGCAAAACAATCAATGATTGATAATTATATGAAGCTTAGGAGTTAAGACTTGAAGAAAAGATTGAAGCCTAAGAGCATGAAGTGAAGCAGAGATTCAGAAAAAGATGGTCTATATACACATGTATATTAGCTTTGTAAATACTTCACAAATACTTGAAGTAATGTTGAATCCACACTCATATGTATAGATACACTTGTATATAGTCGTGATATATATGAGAGATGAAGAATAGATAATATAGAGACGAGTAGATCCTAAGTTGAATGTGTATCATTCATCAGATGTAAGATTTCTCTAAATAGAAGAAAAGTGCACCTTGATCTTTTGCTCAGTGCTCCTTCTGTGTTTATCTTCTTGGAGAATGCTTTTGTACAAGTCTAATTCTATAGTTGAGTGATCTTTGTACAAGCTTTGAGAGTTTAATTGTAATGAGGCTAAGATAATTTTAAGTAGGAACATTTAATGTGTAAATGTGAAGAAGTAAAGATTGGAGTAGGTGCAATCCTAGTGGTGAATGTTTTGATCAGATCTCCCTCCATAGTGTAATATTTTGAGCACATAAGCACTTATTCTTTAAGTTGAAAGGTAAACTACTTGCAGCTAAAATCATTTGAATAAACGGGGTCTACTTTAGGAGAACCATGCATTAGAAGTTGCAGGTGTTGAAGTCTACTACACAGAAGAACAATTTTAGACATAGGTACTTGTTTTCCAGAAAATCTCAAAATTTACTGAATTGTTTGGAGAGATTTAACTTGGAGAAGGTGCAAAAACTTTACGAGACATGGTGTATAAAGTTTCATTGAAAACTTTACACTTTTGATCAGTCAATGAGTGAATTAAGTGCAGCAAACTTTTCTGAATAATTAGTTTCTTCACAGTTAATTCAAAGTTTGATAATTAGGCATTGTTCTTCCAAAATTGGTTGAGGTTTTGAGTTTTTCTTGATATAGAGGTGCGCTACCATCAAGGATAACTTGTTCTTTTGAATATTAACACTCTCCATCAGGAACTTCCTTTTGAAAGAAAAAAAGATTATGCTAGATTTTAAGTGTAATTTAGTGAGATTCTACAATATAATTTCCTTAGCTATATGAATGCTAAGGAATATCAGTGTGCCATTAGAGTTTGATGCATTGAATCTTACCCATATTGAAAAGAAATCCCTTTCACGTAGTTCTTTGATTAAATACACAGAGAGAGAGAGAGAGTGAGACAGAGTGAGATGGAGAAAGAGAATAGTTACGGTAAGTAATTATTTTGAAACTACAATAAAGTTCGAATATACACTTCAGTTATGCGTACAAATTCATTTGTTTCCTCTATAACAAATTTTTTGTATGTTCTCAAATGTTAATGGGCTAGATTTACTTGTCTGTCAGGGGCGTACCCAATTCTCATACAGACGCATGTCATGAAACAATTGAGCTTGTTCTTAAATTGTGACCAAGGCAAGAAGAGTGAATGTAAGATGCATATCATGTTCTTAAGCACATCACGAGTAGGATACATGTCTCATTAAAAAATAACGTTTTGTACAATAGTAAGATAAATAAACGTTGACTAACAGTAGTGGTTTAGACCTAGTGTTTGTGTAGTATATGATTGTGTGTATGTAGATGAACAAAGATGGGATCATATCGCCAAAGGAAATGTACTTTGTAATTCTTAGTACATGTAGAGTGAGCATGTATGGCTTGTGCAATGAAAGGCTTCTATAAGAGGTTGGCAATGTATCTCTGGCATGCTCTACAATTCTTATAGCTTTATGTTTGGATGGCGCTAGATAGATTTAGGTTTTGCAGTCATGTTTTGTGTAATTGTTTTTTTACAAAAAGTTTGATATACATTAATAAATGGACAAGAGATATAAGAAGGTTAGAGAGAATTGCAAAAAAGGCTGATGACCTTTTCTTCCCTTTCATAGGGCATCCCCTAACTCCTCATCTTATTGTTTTTCTAAAGGGCGAGAGCTTCTATAAATTTTAATCCTTCTGCCAAGACAATCAAGGGACTTCGATGGAGACCATTCTCACTGTGACTTTCAAAATTCAACGGCAGAATTCCTTCTAAATTTTTACCATTCTCAGTGTGACTTTCAAAGTTCACCGCAGAATTCCTTTTAAAATTTTCAAGAGATCTTCGAATCTAATAGGATTTCAAAAATCCGCAGAAGAGTCTGAGCCCGCGTAATCTAGTGGTTTGACACCTTGAGTCTTTGGGAGGAAATCCTGAGTTCAAGTCTTGGCTGGACATAAGATGAGTGCCTCTACCTTCGAGGTCGGGTGTGTGAGTGTGTTTCCAATTCATTGTACTCTCGAAGGAAAAAAGCCACGGAACAACCGATAAAGCTTGCTTCTAGCTAATTTGATGAGACAGCCAAAGGACCTTGTTGACACACTGTCTTTGTGGACATTACATAATAAATGCGTATGGCAGGATAACATGTTGACATAATGAATGGTGGTATCGGAGATGAAGAAATAAAGAATGGTTCCAAAGCTGCAACCCCCTCTTTCAGACGAAATAATGCATACACAGCGTTAGAGCACAACTCAAGGCGTTTTCTTAGTTGGTTTTAAAGTCAACGTGAGTGTATGTGCAAGAAAGTCAATTCACGTTAGGCTACCAGCCCACCACCTCTCGACAACTGGTAGCATTTGCGAAGTTCACTCAGAAAAGATTATGCTGTCTTCTCCATTTGTGGGTCCGAAACAAATATTCAATAATCTGTTCAGTATCATTACATTGACTCTATGCTTTGGACACTTGTATGGTTTTTAATATCTGGCAGGTTTGATATCTTGCGCAAAGAACTGAGTATCATTACATTGACTCTATGCTTTGGACACTTGTATGGTTTTTAATATCTGGCAGGTTTGATATCTTGCGCAAAGAACTGAGGCTTGATAGCAATTGTTAGTGTCTTGTCCTGTAATGAAGACGGCGGCATCCATGGAGGCAGGCGATTGTCCATGGCCATGGAAACTGTTCAGTTCTACGTGCTCTTTACAGAAACATTATGTTGCATGTACTGTAAGTGGTCCTCCCTCATTCATCATTCAGGAATGAAATATCATTAATCATAGAAACGAAGCTCCGATTTGTCCACTGCGTTCATGCTGGCTTGATGCCACGGCACGGTACCTTGGACTCTGATTTCGTTGTACATATTCTGTTGATCGACAGCTGAAGCGGAAAGGAACCGTGAAGCATTTATGGCTACTGAAACGTGTAAAAGACTGAAAGAAGCAAAAATATTTTTGCTCTTTGAAAGCAAAAATATCCAAAGAATGCTAGCACTTTGGAAAATTATAGCTTTCAAAGATAAGGATACCAAAGTTAACATATAAAACACGTATGTAAAGATGTCCACCAAGTATCTGAAAAGAAGAAAATTTGGTAATTCTAATTCAAAATTATAAGACATAATGGTCCAACTAATCTTGAATTATGCACCACCTTTTGTTTCACATTTAAGAATATATCTTAAAAGATAAATGTTGAACAGCTTCAAAATCAAAGTATGTTAAATCCAAAGTAACAGATATTTGGATAGACTAGAAATATTCAAACATGAATAGTTTTAAAGAGGATGACCTAGTGAGAAGAGGAAAGCATTAGCATTCACCATGCTCATAGAACCATCCACTATCTTAAAGTATGACTTTGAGTTAGATTGATCCGTGAGGAATCAAGAGAAAATTCCCTAAATGATCAAAGTTAAGATTCAATCTTCTTGACAATTATATAGATTTATCCTAAGTATAATTGAGCTTCATGAAAATCAAGGTATAGATAAAGAAAAATATTAGACGTGTATTTGTTTCAAAATCTAATTGCATAACTTAATCCTTAGGGATTAAGTTATTTTGTAACTTTGTTTGAAAATCTAACTTGAAGCATACATATTTTGAGTAAAGGAGAAATGCAATCATTTGAAGCTTGGTGGGTCGACACACTGATGTTGGGTACCGCATTACTGTCTAGTGGTTGGATAAAATTTATGCTTTAGTCGAAGAGTTTCTTTTAGAATCCTGTCTATGTCTCGTGAAGATAGATAAGTTAGTTTAGTACCTTGCTGAGATAGATCTTTGAAAAGTGAAAGTCTTGAGTCACATAGAGTTGGAATCTAGTTAGTACAAACGTACCTTAAAAGTTTGAATTGATTGCATAGTCTTAATTCTTTCTTTACCATTTCCAAATCTTTGGATCAAACTCAAAGATAGTATTTGAAAACTTCCGAGAAAGAACAAGGATGGCCAGTTGGAAATGATAAATAAATCAAACATCCCAGATAGATGTTCTATCCAAAAACCCATTCAATCTTCAAAGATGCTTTACATAATTTAACTTATTCATTTGAAGTTTGATTCAATTTAAGTACCATTCTCCAATGAATTTCATAGATTTCAATAAACTTTTGAAAAGAAAGGAATTTCTCACAAGAATGACAATTACCAAGTACTGAAAGTAAAAACTACAATGTTCCATGTCAGTTGACGTACAAAAGGTCTAACACATTGAGATAATTAGGTTGGACAATAGATAACACTTCCACTTCCAATACGTGAAACAATTTCTCAGGAGGCTAACAGGATACTTTGTATCTGAGAAAAACATACAAGAAGTCATTTGCACAAAGAGCACCTAAGGAAAATTCCACTTAGGAAAAAGTTTGCACAGTTTCTTACTTTCTAGTTTTAAGTTGGTAACTAACCAACGAATGAAAAAGAGCATGTTCTTCTAGGTTAGAAAATGATGCTCGAGGAATGCATATATATATATATATATATATATATATATATATATATATATATATATATATATATATATATATATATATATATATATATATATATATATATATATATATATATATATTGAGGATGAAGATCTTTCCCAATGGGGGAAGAATGTTATAAACTAAGGTCTATGATTTGAGTGCTTGACAATTTCAAATAGATCTCAAATCAAACACTCTTTGGTCTCTAGTATAAGTGGCCAAAGAACATGAGAATAGACTTAAGAAAAGGATAATATGCTCTCTAGGATAAGGGATCCACTTAGCCTAGTAGTTAAGTCTTGTAGGAGGAAAGGAGGAGTTCTTGGGTTCAAGCCTTGAATAAGTCAAGGTTTTGCCCAAAAGCTTAATGAGCCCTAGCATTGTGGTGGAACATTCTTTCTAACTAGCACCTTTTGAGATAAAGGTTGGTGAGGAAAAATCCACAAAAGAATGGTGTGTATTGATTGTCAAAAGAGTGGTTCTCAATTAAATTCACTTTGCTAAAGGATGGTCTAGATTCAAAGGGATTGAGTCCTCAATAGCTATATACAAGGCTAGCTTGGGAGGTGAGCAAGCATTCATTCGTTCACTCGTATTTGTGGAGATTTTATTTCAAGGCACTCCTCTAGAGGGTGTTCTTATTAATGATAAGTGTAGCTAAGGAACACATCCACAAGTATCCCAAAAATCTAGCACTCTAAAAGAGGATATCCATAAAATATTGAAATCTGTAATGAAATCATGCATCTTGTACTTATCTATCCTCCATGTTATGAAAAAATGTATTCACCATCATGCGTTAAGCCCTCTATGTGGTCCTTAAACTAGTGCCCTTTTGTAGGCTTCGTGGACTAAAGCTGAGCTGGGGTTTACTTAGCACAATGGTTTGTTTTGAGATGCTTTCTATAAGGATGTGCATGATCTATACAAGAGAGAGGAACAAAAATACATTGAAAACCGATCATCATGCACACATGTATGTAGCTTTTAGAGTGGAAAAGGAAAGAAGAAAAAGATGGTTGAAAAGAAAGAACAATGTTGTACAAGATGGAGATATTCTAACTATATTAGGATTTCCTAATTGAAAGCATGATGCAAATCTAGCGTACGCATGGATGTTCTAAGAAGCCAATGTACCCACTATGATAGGACTTGTTGGCCCTAACTTGCATGTTCACTTTAGGTGCTTGATAACTATCATGGTGTGAGCAAGAAACTATAAAGGCCTTGGATGTTTATTCTTGGGCTTCTGATTTAATACTTCACTGTATGTTGTTTGAAGACTCTTCACTCAGGGCTCATGCAACTTTTCTTCTCTTGTGGAACTTTAACTTCCCAAGTTTGTTTATTTTGTGCGACTTCACTCTTGGTGGTGTCAACCTCTTAGTAGTAACCACTTTCCTATTTTTTGGGTAGATAAACATTTTATTCCATGTATGACTATTTCTAGTACCTAGAATAGAGATGGATGTGGAGTCCACTAGAATTATGACTTCTTAAATGCAAAATTTAAGTCAATATTTCGAGGATTGAAACAAATTCTTTAGGACCCATACTTCAGTAAATATTTACTTCTTCTGGAGACAGGACGTCTACTGCTTGGATGCCTACTTCCTTCAGTTTTGCATACCCTTAGTGTAAGGTGGTGCAAAGGTTTTTGTTAGTATTTCTATTGGACACCTCCAAGAGCATTTAATGACGTAATATTGTTTTTGTTAACACCATTGCTGGTCGAAATTGAATCTCCCTTGCTTAAACGTTGTTCGATACTTTGCATTGTTCCCATGTGTGTGCCATGTGGGAGATGTATTACTTTTTTATTGGATCTCAAGTCATTTTTCCTAATGTGATGGTATTAGTGATGCAAGACTAAGTGAGTTACTATCAATGCTTTGAATTTTGCAAATTTTAATCCATTTAGTCCCATTCATCCACTTTAAACGTTGGTGGATAAATTCAATCTTGTAGAATGATCTAAGAGCCAATTTTGACTTAAAACTATATTTTCTAGTAATTCATAATCTTGGCATACAAGGAATCGCCTATGTAGATACTTCTCCACAATAGTGGAGCTACGCGTTGGCGATTTGATAAGAGTAGCATTAGTGGGTTTTAACTCTACACCAACAGTTTAAGTTTCTGTGAAAAGAATCATGTTACCAAAGAAAAAGGAAAAACTTCACACATGGAGGGAGCACAAAAAAGTTATTTTGAATCCAAAAAATCATCCAAAGATGCTCATGTAGGTCATGTATGCATGGACATCTTTAGGAAAAAAATATGTGAACTAGGGATATCTCTTGAATAATTGTGGTAGCAAACGTGAGCCAGAATGAAGCTTCTTAAAGAGAAAGTTAAGAATTTCATTTTAGAGTCAAAATTGGATAAAAACATAAAATATCCCAAAGATATGGTTGAGTCTCTAGGGTGTGGAGAGAAGAAATTGTATTGGTAATTGAAGGAGGAGAAGCTAGGAAACACTTATTACCTCAAGGAACAACAAAAAAAATGTATTGGTTTGAAGTGAAAGTTGGGCAATGGTGTCCTGGGTGCCCTAACTCTTAGAGACATATCTAGGGAAAATCTTTGGCAATGAGAAGAAACATAATAATTTAGGAGCTCAAAGAAGACTGGGAGAAACTTACAATACCCAAATAATCCTCAGAAGATTAATATCTAGGTCTAAATTCATCCAACAATGTCCTTGGTGTGCCATAGCTTGAAGGCATTGATGGAAAAAAATTGGGAGAAATTAAGGGATTTCACAAATTGATGAGGTTGAGTAGGGGAAAGAATGTTTAGACCTATCACAAAATAAGCTAAAGAACACCCTTCAAATCAAATATTCGCAGGGCAATGTGCATTGAGGCCCAATAAAAAGAGCCATGGTGGAGGTAAATAGAGATAATCAAGTGGTTTTTTGAGCTAGCTAAGCTATTATAGTGGTATAAAATCTTCTAAAAAAGAGAGAAGAGGAAAAAAAAACAATGTCAACTACAAATTTGAGGAATGGTCCCCAAACTCTAGCGTCATTATTGTCCATTAAATATTGATAGTTAATATGGAATGAGCAACACGTTTGATTATCACAAGGGCATATACAAGCTCTCTAAGGTGGTGCCACACGAGCAAGAAAAAACAAGTCAAAGACATTGAACTGAGTCCCTTAGAAGCACCTAGGAGAGACTTTACTAATTTAAAGTAAGGAAGAACCAATTGAAAAGGAGGTCAATGAAGTGAGCAAACACAAAGATTATCCTAGCACACCAAGAACGTCGGAAAAATAAAGATAAAAACGTCCAAAGGCCCCTAAAAGATGTATGTGCCTATGGGTATTCAAGATCACTCACGAAAATATGATCACTAGGAGCTCACCATCATGTTCAATAAGTAGCCTCAAGATTATAAAGCCTTCTCTTTTCATGAAGATGTAGGAGGAAGGAAAGGAACATTTGGAAGTTAGCATGTTGGATGATTTCTTTGTAAACACATCGTTCCTTCATTTAGGGTACTTTTGTGTGAGTTTGGAGTTGAGACTACATGAAGGAAAATTTAGGAGCCTCAAAAATAGGTCTGACTAGCACATGATTTTAAAAATATGTTAAAATCATTTAATTATTGGGAATAATGTTGCTAGCTTATATGAATTCTATACATATTATTATGTTAAGAGGTGCCTTTGAGAAGGATCTTTCTCTAGGTGTACTCCAAATCAAGGCATTGAACTCTTCTAGAGATATCCAACTTCAAATAACTTTTTAGTGTGCATAATTATGTTAAGCAATGTCTCTAAGTAGATGTCTCTCCAAATACATCATTGTATTGCAATAGGTGAACTAATATATTCCCTTGTCTTAAGGAGCCGTGATTGAAGAGGAATCCTTGAAGCTAGGAAAAGACCCTAAAAAAGCTAATCATCACTCAATCCTAGAGACATAACCAAGTGAAGCATTATTTTCTACACTAAGGAAGTGCCCAAGTGGTATGGCACCTAGTGGATCTTGATTGACTAAGTCATCTCAATTGGAACAATGAGAGTGAGAATGGATTAAAGCGATGAAGCAAAGTCTTTTCCTACTAGTAAGATCGTCTTGCCAAAGTTGGAAAGTACCTAAGCATATTAGTGTAACAAGTTACCTTGGGGCACTTATACATACACAACTAGGGCCATGGAAAAAAGTGGACCACATTTCCTAAGGCTCCTACCGCTCATGATCCACCTAAGCATTGAAGCTCTTACTTCTAACTTGCAGGTAGTTGGGGAACTTACACTGCTCTACGAGAGCTTCAAGAACATTAACCCTAATGTGAAGTTCTCTTAGGAAAGGAACTCAATAGACTCAATGAACTAAGTAGACTCAAGGGGTTCCTTTCACTAAGGGGAGAATAAAAGGCTAACTGAGTTTATTCAAGTATTCCCTAGGAAGACCACCTCACAAGGGATCGAAGTATAAAATACTTGGAGAGAGTTAGCTAACCTTGGTTGCAAGAATAGCTTAAGTTCATGACTAAGATTCTAAAGGGTAGTTGTCTCACTTCAAATAAAGTCATCCACTATAAAATATTTGGTAACTATTTCACCCTTGGATCCAAATAGTTTATAGAGTACTAAAAACGAAATATTTTGGAGTGGATTGGTTGGGAGTAAATTTAGGTCATGTACTAAGAGAGACGAAAATTCGGATTAGTGTGTGACTCTAGCCGGCCTTGAAGGTAGGATCTTAAGAAAAATGAGAGAACGAGCAATGAAACTTGGTTTTGGAAGGCCGAGGACATCGCAAGAAGTAAATAAAAGAGAAACCCATTGGGAAGCATCTTTAACTCAGGCCAACACTACAAAAACACAAAAAAAGAGGAAATATTCTCTATGGAAAGTATGGGGTAAAGAAACATAAAGGTAATTTAATACGACATAGTGTCGTCTAGAATCGTTCGACCAATAGGAAAGCACAAAGCTGAAATAATGTTGTAGATCCTTTAGTTAAGTTATAGGCTCAAGGAATTGGTTGGGAAAATGGAACCTCTATATATAGGGGCTACTATGTTGATTGGAAAGGAAGCATGGAACAAAGCTCAAGAAAGTGCATTCTTAATGATAAGCATGATTCTATAGATGCATGTCAAGATTATTTCAAGGAATTGATGAATCAGAATAAGCTTTGGATTCCTCTTTTGTTGAAGTAGAAATTTGAGTGTTTCACCTTCCAATGTTCCAAGTGAATCCATATAAAAACCCTTGATCAATAGTTGACCTATGGAGACCAAGAGCCCATATAAAGCTTTATCAAGTTTACACAGATAATGAGGATATATATGATTCTCAAAACCAGGTGATTGTGCCATATATACATCTTCTGTTATCCATCCATGAAGAAATGCATTTTTCACATCCAATTGAAGTATCTTCGGATTCTTGGAGGAGGCAATACTAAGAAAAATTCTCATAGTGGGCATCTTTGCCACAGGAGAGAAGGTCTCCTCATAATCAATTCCCTGAGTTTGTGCAAAGCCTTTTGCCACAAGCCTTGCCTTATACCTGAGTTCTTCTTCAATTTGTAAATCCACCTTGAGCCTATCACTTTCATTGATGGAGACTTGGGAACCAACTCCCAAGTGTTATTCTCCTCAATTTGTAAATCCACCTTGATCCATCTGAGTTCTTCTTCAATTTGTAAATCCACCTTGAGCCTATCACTTTCATTGATGGAGACTTGGGAACCAACTCCCAAGTGTTATTCTCCTCAAGAGCTTCAATTTCTTCTTCCACCGCATGCCTCCGTTCTGATTTCTTCTTTGCTTCCTCAAATGTTGAAGGCTCCTCTTGATTTATGTCCTGTGCTAGATAGATTGAATGTTTAGTGACTAGAGAAGTATCAAACCCATACCTTTCTGGCTTCCTTTTCTCCCTCATGGACCTTCTTAGGCCATGATGTGATGATTCTACCTCTTATCCAAGTTCTTGCATTTTTGCTTTACCTTTAGACTTCCACATTTTGATTTTTTCATACTGAGTTGCTTCATCATCTTCTGAGGTATCCTGCTCTTCAACTTTGGAAGAATTATCCTTAACAAGTTTTGGAAAATTTTCTTCAAGATCATAAGGAAGATTGACCTTTCTACATGAATCTTCATATGAAGAACTATTCTCATCAAATACTACATCTCTACTCACCAAGAATCCTTTGGTTGTTGGGTTGTATAAACTATAGCCCTTTTGATTGTTGTCATATCCAATGAATACACACCTTTTTGCTTTGGGATCCATCTTGTCTCTAACCTGTGAAGGAATATGAGCAAAAGCAACACATCCAAAAATCTTACAATGATCCAAGCTTGGTCTTCTTCCATTCCAAGCCTCATATGGTGTCATGCCATCAAGTGATTTTGAAGGTAACCTGTTAATCAAATAAGTAGTTGTGGATACAACCTCAGCCCATAAGTAATTAGGTAAGTGCTTTTTATTTAGCATAGACCTTCCAGCTTCAACAATTTTCCTATTCCTTCTTTCTTCCACTCCATTTTGCTTAGGAGTATACCTTGTAGTGATCTCTCTTTTGAATCCTCTTTCTTGAAGAAAGGAGTCAAATTCATGGGAGAAGTATTCTCCCCCTCCATCTAACCTTAACCTTTTTAGTGTTTTACCTATTTGAGTCTCCACAAGATCCAAATATCTTTTGAAGCATGAAAAGACTTCATCTTTGTGTTTGATAAAGTATAGTATACTCCACCTACTGCAATCATCAATGAAGGAGACATAATACCTTGATCCAGATATTGAAGCATCCTTGCTAGGTCCCCATACATCTATATGAACCAACTCCAAGAGATCTCCATGGATATATCCTTTCTTCATGAATGATAACCTGTGAGACTTTCCAAATTGACATGCACTACATTGATAAATCATGTCTTTTTTTGACAAGTTAGGGAGTCCAAGTACACTTTGGTCCCTGCAAATTTGCTTCAATGATATTTCACCAATATGTGCTAACCTTTTGTGCCATACTTCCAATTCCATGAGTGTCTGAATACCATAATTAAAGAGAGAAATGTTTCTAGTGTCTTGTAATTCCAATGTGAACAATGTACCTGTCTTTTCACCTTTTGGAATTCTCCTAAATCCTTGACTTGGATCTTCAACAAATGCTCCTACTTTTGTGAACGTGACTTTCAACCCTTTCTCTTCTATCGGCCCAACACTTATCAAATTCTTTGTAATGGTAGGGACATAGAGTACCTTACTGAGTAAGCTGATGTTTCCATCAGGTGCTTTGACATTTCCTATTTTCTCCACAAGGTGTCTTGTATCATCTCTTGTTTGTACCTCATGCTTGTTCCTTGGATCTTCTAAATCTGATACGAGGGCCACATTTCCTGCCACATGATTGGAACAACCTGAATCTATGTAGAAAACATGCTCATCAGATTTACCTTATGGCATGGCCATATTCATGATTAGCAATGAGTCATCTTGATTTGAGTCTTCAGTGTACTTATTGAAGTCTCTTCTTCCTTTATTGCCTCCTTGATAGTTTGAATGGTTGTGATTGTTGTGGTTGCCATGGTAATTGTTGAACCTTCCTCTTGAGTAGCCATAACTTCCTCTACTGTAGCCTCTGCCTCTTTGATTCCTAGAGTTCCTAAGGCAATTTTCAGTTGTATGATTAGTTAATCCACAAATAGAGCATGAATTAGAGTCTTGGGATCTACCCCTTCCTTGTCTTCCTCCTCTGCCTCTACCTGTACCATGTCTTCCTCTACCTTCATAGTTAGCTTGATGTGTACCTGCTTCATTATCCACTTTCTTTCCTCTTCCTTTGTTATCTTTGGACTTGCTTTTATCAGTATACAGAGTTGAACATTGATTACCTTTGGAGCTTTCTCCATTCTTGATAAGCTTGGCCTCTTGAGTAAGTGATTGTCCTATGAGTGTGTTGAAATTTGGTACATGCATATCCATGTATAGATCCATAGCTATGGTGAATGCTTCCCACTTGTCATCTACCTTCAAGCCATTGATGAACTGCCTTACAATTTTTTCTTCATCTATTACCTCACCACTGCTTCCCAACTGATTTGCTATGGCCTTGAGCTTTGTGACAAAATCAATCACATTTTGTTTGGGAGCTTTCTTGAGAGTTGTGAACTCTAACCATAGCTGATGCTTCCTAGCTTTTGTACTTGAAGAGAAGAAGGCTTCAAGCACATTCCACACTTCTTGAGATGTTTTATAACTTCTAATGTGAGGCAACAAAAAATCAAAAATAGATTTGAGGAGATAAAACCTTGCAAGTGCATCCTTGGAGCACCATGTGCCCAATCGTTCTTGCTCTTCTTGTGTTGGTTGACCTTTGTTCCTGAAACTTCACATAACTTAATCTCCAACCATATAACCATATAAATTCCTTCCTCAAAGATAAGCTTCCATCCTTAATGACTAGGTTGAGTAGTTACCTCTATCCAATTTGTCAATTGATGAAGGAAATCCATCTGCCATGTTGTCCAACCTTGATTTGATACCACTGTGAAATGATGGATTTGTAGTTGATGAAGATGAAGTGGTGCTGCAAAAACTTTTCACTACACCAGCCAAATGGACTCCAGAGATATATGGTGGGCCCTTTTAGCTTTCCAAAGGATGTATTAGACACCCTATGCACCTTGGAAGATAAATCTCAAAAATTTAAATCAAAACAGATACATTGGAGTAGATTTAAGAGCCAAAAACTTGTTATTTATGTTCATAACACCTTTCCAAAGTTTTGAACAATTCTTTGGCCACAACAGTAACTAATTTAATTCCTTTTCTGAAACTCTTATTAGATTAATAAGCTAACAATCAAGGGTTGGTTCAACCAAAATGATGGACTACACAAGGAGAAAGAAGTTTAGCAAGTGATAGGATGACCCCGATTTTCTCGGGCTGCAATAGTTCACAAACTAGTGCATAGTAAAATAGAGATATCTCACGAATAAAGAAACCAATGCTCATGAAAATTTTTAAAACTATACTAGACAGTATGAGGACTCTAATGAGCTTTAAAGCATGAAAAATGACTGTTCTGAGAGAGTGCTAGCAGAGAAGAAGAAAATGAGGTGACATAGTTGAATTCAAATGATCATAAATGAAGGTTGAAAAAATCAAATACAATGAAAATTGGTGCGCATACAGTAGACTTAGAGAGCTAAATTTACAAAGTTAAATCACTAAAAATGATGCACCAAGCTGAGCAAAATCATCTCTGCAATTTGACTAAGAAAACTAAGAGATATGACAGTGAATAGTACACTTCACAAGAACATGAAAATATGAACTGAAATGATCATGAAAATGAAAGTATATTGATTCTAAAATACAATGGACTTACTGATACATATGTGTGCCTTGAAACCACACCTTGATATGGCATAAAGGTTATCTTTTCGAGATCTTCTCATAACCACGACTAAAACTACCATGTATTTATAGTTGATCTTGGGAGCCTAACTTCCTACAATCACTCTCCAATCTATTATTGATTGATATGATTCTCCAACTGCCTTCAATCACGAATTCATTGCTTTTCTTTCCCTTTTTGATCAAGTGGACTCAGCCACTTAAGATTCCCTTTACTTTTACATCAAGTAAAGACTAAAAATTTACAAGAGGGAGTTCACAAGTGAACTCTAGAAGGAGGAAATATTTCCTTCAAGTTTCTAAGCCTTCTGATGACTCAAGGCAATACATAGGCTTGTCATACACTTGCTCCAACACAGCCCAATCTGCATCACTAAATACTTTAAGAGTAAGATCAACATCATGAATATAAATAATCCTTCATTCATGGTACTTTTCAAGTACCTAAGCACTCTCTTTGTTGCATACATATGAGGTACTTTAGGTTCATGCATAAATTGTGAAAATACTCCCACTGCATAGCATATGTTAGGTCTAGTTTTTGTTTCATAAATTAAAGATCCTACCATAGATCTATAAGAATTTATATCATGCAACACATCACCTTCTTTTGCACTCAACTTTACATTAGATGCCATTGGAGTAGAAACAAACTTCATTCCTGCATACCAAACCTTTTCAACATATCACATATATACTTTCTATATATCAAACACATACCTTCATTGACATACATAATCTCAATCCCAAGAAAGTATCTAATCAAACAAAGATTTGAAATTTTAAATTCGTTTCCCAAATTACCTTCAATCTCATCAATTGCTTTTGCATCATTCCATGCCATCAACAAAGTCATCCACATAAATGCATACATATATGCACATGACATCCACGTGTTTTACATAAAGTGAAGGATCATGATGACTCTTGGTGTATCCTTGGAGCATAGGATATTTTATCAACCTTGCATTGCATGGCCTTGGTTCTCTTTTAAGACCATATAATGCCATCTTCATCTTGCATACATGATTATGATATTTTGCATCCATATAACCATTTGCTTGTGGCATATACAATTTTTCACTTAAATCACCATTAAGAAAGGAGTTCTTTATGTCTAATTGATATATATTTTTCACTAGCTTTGGCCCTCTCTAGACCTAGTGTCCGGCCTAGTTAAAAAATAGGTTCCAAGGCTTATTTGAGGGCTCAAACGGAGTCTAAAAACTAGGAAAATTAGTATGTACACACTCCCAATACTCCTCAGGATAAGGACTCCTTGAATTGAACAAAATGGAGTCCAATGTATCAAAAAAAGATATTTACATTGTGAGCATAGTGATAATGATCACTATTTGATGTAAAGTACATTTGAAAAATTGGTTGGGCCTTATTGCCAGATTATCTTTGATTTCTCCCTCTCCTTAATCCTTGCTCCTCTTGCCTTTTGTCTTCTCTTTTGAGGTTCTCTTGTCTACTGAGTTGTTATTCTTGGCCAAGACTCCCCCCTCTGTAGGGTCTATCATCCTTGATAGGCCTGTGTTGTGTTGGATGATCAATGTTGTTCTATATTCCCTTTGTTGCTAGATCATGTGCATGTAATTGAAGTCCCTTTGCTAGATAAAATGTAGAAAATCCCAATAAATGTTGCTTGGGATCTCATGGTGGAGTGTTCTATAGAATTTCGAATACATTGCTTGCTTAGAAGCGAACAATTGAAGAAGATGACTTGGTTTTGATAGGAAAACCTTATAATGGTGCTCCCAAAAACCTATTGCAAAAATAGATTGTTCCACTAGGTTGGTTGAAAATTGTACCCTTGCGTGCAGTAGCATGTAAATCCTCTAGTTGAAATTGTGTGGAAAATGATGGTGTTTTGCCTCTCACCCTTTTAATTTCAATGTTGTGGTCTAGCAAAATAACAAATATGGTTGATATTGTAGCTTGAAAGAGGTGATGAGATGTTGATGGCCAGGTTCTTAAAATATTTTGATTTGTGCATGGTCTCTTCCATAGTATGCATAACACGAATCTGAATGGTTATGCGATCTCTTGGTGTACGGACCATCTCTTTGACCTACTTAAGCCATGGTGGCCTTGGTTTACAATGAATTTTTGAAGGAAAAAAATAGGGATGAAATAGAAGTTGGGCTACAAAAGGTAAAGGTGTGTACAGTAGGAGCATAGTAGGTATGAGAGCTACATCCTCAATTCTAGGGAATGATGGTGGAGGTGTATGAAAGATGGGGTCAGATGCCTCTTCATGGATGATGGTTCCTTTGGTGCTAGGAGTTCTAAATGGGCATATTGAGGGACTTGGTATAACAGAGCTCGTTTCTTGAGAGGTCATCTCTCTGTGTCTTGTTGATACTATTGTGGTAGTCATGTTCATCGTTTTAGGTTTCCTCATCATCATCGTTATGGTAGTGATGGGAATTTGAATACTTTTCCCTAGCCTTGCTACATATGTAATTTGCATGGGTCATATGTCACATGTGGTCTTTGTAGCATGTATCTCATGGCCTCTGCTACTCCCCATGTCTTTGAGAGCATTTGCAGAGATTCACTGAGTTGGGAATCTACACCTTCCTCTTCCAAGGGTTGTACCATGATTATTCAACTACTCTGTTCAAAGAGTAATCATTGGGATCGAACACTCTCCATAATTTGGCATAATCAACATAGCCACATGGTGTAGGCAAGAGCTCTAGTGGATGCTTCTTTTTCCTCATCTTTAGGTTTCTCTAGTTGTTGAGAAAGTGTTCTTTATTGGTCATCTTCCCAATGTACAAGACATTCTCCTTTTGATTGTCCCATCATTCATGTGTAGGTGTCAGGACCCTTTGTGTCTGAAAAGAACTCGACATCCGAAAGTTGCATGGTCTGCAAGAAAGAATCAAAGTCAAATCTTCCCACCCTTTCAATGTCTTTGGTGGAGGCGAATTCAAACTCTGATGGCAGAGGTGGAGCAAAGGGTGTTGTTTGTGTAGTTCCTTCAAAACCTGATTGAGAAATTCGAATAGTGAATGTGGGCACTATGGCCTCTCTTGTTGGTGAGATATCTAGGGCCATGTAAGTCTACAACCACTTTTCCATGACGTTTTTAGCTCAATATTCCATTTACCTTGATTGAGAAAAGTGGGGAATTTTGGAGGCATGATTTGAACTCAAATTCTACACCATCTTTTAGAGAATTATATAAGCAATAGCTTTGGAAGAAAGTCGGTGCCTCCTAAAGCTTCATTTGTGCACCTAAGTCTAAGCTAGCCCCTAGATAAGTTAGCCCCCTCCTTGCTGAACTTTTCACTTTGGCTGAGATTTTGTATCGCCTATATCTCTTTGTGTAGTTGTCAATTTCATGCACAAGATAGCTTGTCTTAAAGCTCTTGTTGTAAGCTTGAAAGATCTTTGGTATATCTCTACATATTCCCCAATATATGTGTGTGAAGAGGTACACATAAGTGATAGCTATTTGTTTGGGCAGATTTTGGTCTGTCTTGTGCAAGGAGGTTGACATAGATCACATTCTCCAAATTGAGTGACCTATGGCTCTTCAGAAATCTTAGAGAGTCTATTTCTACTATGCAAAGTTTCATAAGTTTAGTCAGCTCCAGAGAGCAATTCAATTTTTGGTGGACTGTGGTAGTGAACTGTTTAGTCCTAGGGAGGGCTTATCATTTTTCTACTGCAATTAGGAGTGGATATACTCCATCAGTGGTATCAAAGCTCATCCTTGAGCATTGAGGACATCATGATGAGGCCTTGAAGTTGCTTGAGAGCAAAGGATTGAAGAAAAGACTAGCAAGATTTGAAGAAGGATTTGAAGCAAGGGGGAGCTTCTACCATCATTGAAAGTTCACGACAAGTGGAGACTCTTGTGGGAAGGTAACATATCATTCTTTCTCACATATATCACAATCCAAGGAGGCATTAGGACCCACTTATAGTCTCATACACAATGGGAGACTATAATACTCAGATTGAGAACCTTGGAAAGAGCAATTACCAACCTTGGAAGTTTAGAATCTCTAAATTCCTCATGGGAAAGGGTCTTTGGGGGCTAGTTAGTGGTAGTGAGGTGAAGCCATACATAGATCCACATACACCTACTGAAAATCAAAGGAGAGGCATTAGAGAATGGGAAGAAAGGGATAGGAGAGTGATGTTCATTCTTTCTCAACACATAAGCAACTCCATTATAGGTCATATCCAAGACCTAGATACATCTAAGAAGGTTTGGAAGTGTTTAGAAAGGTTGTACTCTACCTCTACAAAGGTTAAAATTTTCGGCTCAAGAATGAACTCAACAACCTTAGGAAGTCATCAAAGCAGAGCATTAACGACTTCATACTCAAAGTAAAAGAGATCTCAGATGCACTTGGTTCAATAGAATGTGTTGTAGATGATGATGACCTAGTTGCCCACACACTTAATGGACTTAGAGAAGATGATAAATAGAAGGCATTCACAACCTCTGTGTATGTAAGGGATTCATTACCAGATTTTGAGCAACTTACTTCTCTTATGGTTACTAAGGAGCTCAATCATGGAGGCAACAAGTCAAAGGGTAGTCAAGACCAACTCTTCTATGCAGGCAAAGGAGAAGAGGCAAAGGCAATAGAGGTGGTTCAAGAGGAAGAGGTAGAAGCAACTACCAACAAGGCATCCAAAGCTATTAAGGGAGTCAATCAAGCAAAGATGAAGGTCAGTCATCAAGAGGAAGAGGAAGAGGAAGAGGTAGAGGAGGAAGATATGGAGGTCGAGGCTAGTCCAACTCAAATGGATGCTTCAATTGTGGGAAGCAAGGAAATTATGCCAAAGATTGTTGGCAAAAGCAAGGTGGGAACAATTACAAAGGGCAAGGTAATTATGCTAACTCCTCAACGAATTCACAAAATGAGCATTTGTTATCTATGAAGCATAAAAGCGAAGGTCAACCACATAATGAGGTGTGGTTTATAGATAGTGGTTGTAGTAACCACATGTCAGGTAAAGAGGAGTACTTTAGCAATCTTCAAGAACCCAAGCAAAGAGGCTTTGTGGAGACAAGAGACAACATAGAGCATGAGATACAACAAACGGGAGATGTGAAGCTTGAAGGCAACCACAAAGCAAAAGGACTATCTGAGGTATTGCATGTTCCTACTACAACAAAGAACTTAATCTCTGTTGGACAGATGGTTGAAAAGGGATACCAAGTCAATTTCAACCACATAAGATGCTTTATTGAAGACCCAAGGAATGGCTATGAGCTAATAGCCAAAGGAAAGAAGGAAGGAAGGATGTTCACTCTTGACATTGGCAACAGACAAAACAACAAGGCAATGTTCATCACCTATGGTGACAAGAAGATTGGAGATTTGGATTTGTGGCATAAAAGGTGTGGTCACATCAACATTCAAAGGTTGAAAGACATGAAGAAGAGGAATTTTTTTTTTGTAAGAGGTTTACCACATTTTTCATTACTAATGTTGCATGAGATGTGCGAAGCTTGTCAACTAGGCAAGTCTCCTAGGCAGCCCTTCAAGAAGAGTGCAAATGTAGCACATTTTGTGTTAAACCTTATGCACACAGATGTCTGGGGGCCAACCAAAGATTCCTCTCTTGCAGGTAATAGGTACTTTGTAGCCTTCATAGATGACTACTCAAAAAAGTATGGTTGTATTTTATAAAGCAAAAATCAGATGTGTTTGATGTATTCAAAAGATTCAAGGCACAAGTTGAAAAGGAGACAGGTTGCTACATCAAAACCCTAAGGTCCAATGGAGGGGGAGAATACTTCTCCCATGCTTTTTGTGATTTCTTGCACGACCAAGGTATAAAGAGGAAAATCACTTACAGGTATACTCCCCAACAAAATGGGGTGGCAAAGAGCAAGAATAGCTATATTGTTGAAATTTCTAGGAGTATGTTAAATGAAATGAATGTGCCTTTAATATATTGGGCAGATGTTGTATCTACTACTATGTATTTGATGAATAGGTGTCCCACATAAGTGGTACATGACATGAAACTTGAGGAGGCATGGAGTGGAAGGAAACGAGACCTTTCAAACATTAGAATCTTTGGTTGTGTATGCTACACACATGTGCCACAAGAGTTGAGAGGTAAGATGGATGGAAGGGCTGAAAGATGTATGTTTATTGGTTATGCTATGGAGCAAAAAGGTTACATGTCCTACAATCCTAATACAAAGGAGTTAAAGGTATCTAGAGATGTAGTGTTTGATGAAATCAAATCATGGTATGCTTCCAAAGTATGAATGCAGGATGAAGACATTAAAGATGCAGAGAGAAGATATGAAGCTAGGTTTCAAGACAGCTTGGAAATCAGTGGTCCAAGCATACAAAGGAGTTCAAGCATGGATTCAGCCCATCAACTAGTGAATAAAGGAAAGGTAAGATTGGTAGAGATTGATGAAGATGGACATGAAGTTGAATACTTTGAAGAACCTATGTTAGAAGGGGAGCTACATCAGAAGCAAAAATCAAGGCACCAAGGCAAAGAAGGTTCATTCCACCAAAAGGAGAAGAAAGGAGGTCAATAAGGGTAAAACATCCAATATCAAGGCTTGTTTATGATATTTATATTGCTAAGCATTATGCTTTAATGATTAAGGTTATCAAAGATCATGAACCTTCTACCTATGAAGAGGCCAAAGACACAAAGGAGTGGCAAGAAGCTATGGAAGAAAGTACAGAGCCCTTGAAGACAACAACACATGGAGTCTTGCAAGAAAGGATAAAGGTAATTGGCAACAAATGGGTCTATAAAGTGAAGAGAAATTCTGATGGTTCAATTGTTGGGTACAAAGCAAGGCTTGTGGCAGAAGGATTTGCTCAATCCTATGGGATTGACTATGAAGAAACATTCAACCCCGTTGCAAAGATGACCACAATTAGGGCAATCATTGGGGTTGCCACATCTAGGAGGTGGCCAGTATATCAATTGTATGTAAATAAGGCTCAACACCTCTGATGCCCCTTATAGGGAACCAGATTGAATCATTCTATCTAATACCAGTTGCCCATTTCCAATCTTCATTGATCTTGACCAACTATTTTACCCTGTTCCAAATCTTTTGTAGGGATCAAACTAAGCCCCAACCTCTAGGATTCACTCTATAGGAGGATAACAAAAGAGTGAGAAGATCTAGAACCTTCCACCCTGAAAGGCCCACATGCTAAGAGTGCTCTTGTTTCTAAGAATCAACTTGGCCCAAGAGGCATCCCTGTTTCTCGCTTTAATTAACCATTTGGCCACTCCTTCTGTTAGGGTCTCTTTTCTAGAGAAAGTTTGTGCAAATTCCTTCCAAAATGACATTCTCTTGATCCTTTGGTCTCTACCAAGAGAGAAAGAAAGTAATCAAAGAAAGAAGGAACATGTTAACCACCATGGATTGCCACAGTAGGTTCATCTGCATACCTTTCTTGTATGCCAAATTGTTATGGAGGTTAAAAAGAGCCTAGTTCCATCTTTGATCCATCAGAATGTCAAATCACATCCAAATACCTAATAGGAAAAAGATTGGTCCCCTAGGGATCATCTGACAACCATGGTCAACCAAATCTGAGGTGGCTACCCAATAACGGACTTGAAAGCAATCTTAGAGTAGAAAATGCACATTCTTCATTTTTAAATAACCACATAAGTTTCATAGGAATGCTTGGTCTAGTCTAAACTCATGGTTGTAGGACACAAGTCAGAATTGTACTAAGATTAACTAAGATTAGATGATTTTGACTTATTATTATTACATCTCTTTAATTAAATTTCAAATTTTTGCATGTGTAAATAAGATGGTCGCTTATACTGTCACTTTGCAAGCATTAAAATCATACACGGTTATATCTACATGAATGAGAATACCAATTACATACATGAAGAACAGAAAAATTTGGGGTATGTATAATTAAGAACTTGTAAGAACTTAAAGTTTTGCATTGAAATAAGGAACTCACCTTAGAATAACTTTTATCGAAATTTAACATAAATATCCAAGCACTTGTGATTCAATATTTCCAAGTGTTTTTTGAAAATTTCTTTAACCAAAATCACTTCCATAGGTATTCCTTTGACTATATATTGGTTACAAATATCATTCAAATCATAAAGAGTAATAATATATTAATAGGTGTTGGGGGATTCTTTTGCAAAAAGGGGCTTGGGTGCTTGTAGGAGAAGGAAGAAGAAGAGGAAGTGGAACATAGACATCAGAAGCTTTAGTATATTAATAACCAATAGGAAAAGATACAATAATGATGTCCAAACAAGACCAAGTGATCTCTGTGTAGAGAGCTTAATCCCAATGAATACACACAGATACACAAGGTTACAAGATACCCAAAGCTCACTATGTTGCCAACCTTCTCTACACTAGACCTCCACCTTCTCCAGGATCTTGCACTTGTGCACACCTTGCACTCAAGCTTCCAATAGGATAGGAGGGAGGAGAATACCTTCTGTCAATGCACACACCTCTTCAATGTTCCTTGTGCCACCTTGGTTGCCTTGCTTACTAGTTCTCTACACACCTTCTCTGGACACACTAGATCACCCTTCTTGCACACTTTGTCTCACACTTGCTTCTCTGTGTCGCACACTGGTCGAATATCTCTTCTGTTATCTCCTAGAATATGCTCTCTCTTGCTTAGTCTAACTCCAAGAATAATGCATGCTCTTGTGTTGAGTGTCGATTCACTTATGTATGCCACTCCTAGTTGATAGTGAAACTTGGTGCCTACTTTGATGTTCCAAGAATGTCTCAAAATGTGTACAACCAATGACTCTCTATTTTGTTCTCTAGTAAATTTAGGACTAAAACAAGATTTTAAATGGGGGCCATACATACACTTTTGCATACTGCTTCCTCTTCACATTCCTTCCCTTTTGCCTTCATTTCTTCAATATGTGTGTTAAAGGAGGGTTCACCTGAACCTTCCAGACACTTTAAAGACCATTGAAAACCTTACAGAAAGACAATCTACAACCTATATCCAACTTTCTGCAACCCGAGACCATTGTGAACAAATTGATTGCACTACTTGTGCACCTTGACCACTCAACTTTGACCAACTTGACTTTGACCACTTTAACTTTCACCATCTTAACTTTGACCACTTTGACTTTGACCATTTTGACTTATTCCAATATGACTTTGATGGGCTCAATAGTTGCCCACCACCTAATGGGCTCTCCATCCCAGAGAGCTAACACCCAAACCATGAGCATATATGTCACCTTGATTCCTATTGTGCAAAATCTTCAAAAGCACAATTGAGTAGCTACCAAGTCCACCAGGGGTAATAAAGAACAATCACCAGGGAAGGACCAAAATTAGACATTGTACATTGAAGAAAAGTAGATGCTGGAGAATGGATGGTAGGAAGAAAAGGTTAGGGAGGGTTGAAGGGTGAATAAGGATAGGATAAGGAGGGGTAAGGCTGGGGCTAGGTGGAGGTATAAAGGGAGGGGCATGGAGTTATGAGAAACAGCTCTAGATGGGGCCAAAATGCTAAAAGATGAAAGCTATAGAGGGTTCATGTGGAAAATTGTGAAACATGTGAAACATTAAGGATGGAATAGACCATGTGGACCACGTGCAGAATAATAAACACATGTTAAATGTGCACAAAACATGTGGGTTTGAACCAAAAGGAGACGAGAACTTTGGATGTTGGCAAACCTAGTGCAAAAATTGAGTCCACTGGTATCAAAAAACATGAAATTGATCCCAAATTTGAAAAAAATGGCCATCCAAGGCACAATCTAAAGCCAAAAGTTTTTTTCCATAAAAATAAAAAATATATTTAACCACCATAGGAGAAAACTTATCGTATGGTGGGACGAGGGGAGAGAGAGAGAGAGAGAGAGAGAGAGAGAGAGAGAGAGATTAGAAAGATGAGGGAAAAACTAGAGAGGATAGAGAGACATTAGAGAGAGAGAGATGAGAGAGAAGTAGAGAGAGATAGAGAGAGAAGATAGAGAGAGGTAGATAGTGAAGATAGAAAGAGGTAGAGAGAGAAGATAGAGAGATTGTTTTGAAATAAAAAAAGAAAGCCATGAGGGGTCACCTTTTTTTGGGTGAAAATATCTTAAAAATAGATTAAAAAAATTCCTAAAGCATCTAAAAAAATTCCAAAAACATCAAGAAAATTATCCAAAAATTCTTTAAAGGTTTAGACCACTTTTCCCACTCAAAACTACACAGCGCTTCCTTTTTTCCTCTATGTTATCAAGAAAAATGACAATGAAAAAAGATGAAAAGTAAAAAAAAAAATCTTGAAAAAAATTTTAAAATTCTTTAAAAATTCCTAAAATTGTCCAACAAGTTGTTCATGAAAAGGGCTAGGAAATGACCTCAAAATTGCATAAAAACCCAAAGAAAAAGCATGAAAATGGATGAAAACGGATAAAACTTAAGCAAAATAGTAGTATGAGAAGGCTACGTACAACCTAGAGAGATTTTGCAAGTTCGAGGTGATCCAAAATGCTTTACTTTTGTCAATGATAGGCCTTGAGCCTTGATATGTTGAACAATGGTAGTATATGTCCTTTCAAGGTCTCTAACTCCACTGCACCCCATTTAAGCATTGTTTTAATTATGTAAGGTCCTTCCCAGTGTGGAAGCCACTTTCTCTATACGTGTGTTTGGAGTTGAGGTTTATGGAGAAGAACTTACATGCTTGTTTGTAAGTTATTGGTACATCCGCGGGAAGATTGTGTGTGAAACGTTAGCCGCAGCAAGAGTAAACGGTATTAGCTTCTACGTTAAGGTAAACGGTTCCCCCACCCACGCGTTGGGCTAGTTTATTTGGGGGTTTTCATACATACATTATTAGGTCTTTCTCCTAAAAAGTCGTGATGCGAAAGGAACCAGAAAAACAGATTGTAATCATGAGCCTCTTTCCTCTTCATTTGAGTCTTTGGCAAATGTTTTGCAGCATATAGGCGAATCTCTTCCACTTTGTTTAGTGCATGAAGTCTCTCAGATACACCACAATCTTTCTTTCCCTCCATAAATGCATTTTGGTGAACCATGTAGAAATTCAAAGGGTTCAATGGTTAATACCCCATAAACCAACTAGAATGGAGAGTATCTTGTTGCTTCTTTGTAAGCCAACCTGTAAGCCCAAAGGGTACAAAAGAAGCTATGCCCCAAGAAGTGGGCTATAACATACATTCCTTCCTTAACATAGCAATCAATACCTTATTATTGGATTCTATCTATCCATTAGCTCTTGGATAATAGGCACAAGAGGTCCTATGCAAAACTTTGTACCTGTTAAAAATTTCATATGCAACCTTGTTCACAAAATGAGTTCCTTGGTCTGTGTAAATTTCAAGAGGACACCCAAATCTCCAAATAATGTTACTGTAAAGGAAATATGCAACTGTTTGTGCTATGCAATCATGAGAGGCAACAACTACAACCTAGTTTGTTGCATAGTCTGTGGTGATCAACAGATACTTTTCTCTTTCCAGGACTCATGCGCGGTAGATGGGCCCTACAAAATCTAGCCCCCACTTCTTTAATGGTTGCCAGGAAGTGGAAACAACCAAGGAGATTTTTTGCTACTTTGTGGGCTTGGGGCCACACCTTTGTCAAACATCACATGCTCTCCCCCATTCATCTACATCTCTGAATAATGTGGGCCACCATAAGCCAACATCAAGGATTACATGGATCATAATATGGCTTGGAAGGTGCCCAAAATTTGTTCCTTCATGTGCAGTTAAAAGGATTTGCCTTATTTCCTCTTCCTCCATCACTTTCTAAGCAGGTTTTCCTTACCATATCTATATAATTTTTCTTCAATGAATGTAAAAGGTCTGCTCTTGATTAACAACCTCTTCTTTTGCACAGAACTTGCCTTTTCTAGATACAAACAAGTTGTAAGAAAATTATTGATGTTGTCATACCATCCTTGTGCTCTTACAAAGAACAATTCAGCATCTGGGAATTCATCATTCACTCCAATTGCTTTATCATCAGGTGATCAGGCATAACATTTTCTCTTCTAGGTCTATGGACTACAAAACAAATCAAATTCTTGGAACATAAAGAGCCACCTCCATACTCTAGCAGTCGTGTGTGGCTAATTTAATAAATACCTCAGCAATCGATGATCAGTTATAATAACAAATTTCACCCCTAATAGGTAATGGTGAAACTTTTGGACAAAAAAAACCATTGCTAGGGCTTCCCTTTCTATGGTGCTATAATTCTTTTCTGCTTTTGCCAAAATTTGACTGGCATACAGAATAGGTCTATCAAGCTTGTACTCTTCACTATGTTGAGTCAGGAGTGCACTTACTGCATATGCACTTGCATCCCCATATACATGAAAAATCTTTGACCAATCTGGTATGATTAGAATTGGTGCAGCCACTAGTTTGGACCTTAATGTCTTATAAGTTGTTTCCTCTTCTTCATCCTACTTGAAGGGTACTTCTTTACCTGTAATCCTAGTCAGTGGTCTAGCTATCTCTGCATACATTTCAATAAATCTCATGTGGTACCTGCTATGCCCCAAAAAGCTTTAAATTTCTTTTGAAGATTTGGGTTTGGGTAACATTAGTATAGGTATGATTTTATCTGGGCCAAGGGCCATACCTTTAGCAGATACCACATGTCCCAGGAGAGTTCCTTCTGTCACGAGGAAATGACACTTATTAGGGTTCAAGTTTAGTATCATTTATTTGCTAAAGTCTTTTTGTGGTTGGCTCAAGTGATTATCCAAGCAATCCAAAGGAGTCTCCATGTAAGTTCCTGAAAAGGATGAAAAGTCATCCATGAAAATTCTAAGGGTTTCTAGCAATAAGGGTCCAAAAATAAGGTTGATAATCCTATTGAATGTGGCTAGAGCATTTCTAAGTCCAAATGGCATTTTAACATATACATATGTGCCCCATGGTGTAATAAAAGTAGTCTTTTCAGGATCCTATGGATGAATGGATATTTGATTATATCCACTAAATCCATCCATGAAGCGATATAGTGCATGTTCAGCCACTTCCTCAATGACTTTCTCTACAAAAGGCATGGGGAATCCATCTGGAATGGTTACCTTGTCGAGTGCTCTGAAATCCACACAAATCCTAATTTTGTTGGTATTCTTCTTTGGTACGATAACCATAGGTGAGATCCATTCCGAGTGTTGGATAGGGATGATAATTCTTGCATCGTTCATTTTTTGTATCTTTAAACAAACATCCTCAACATATTTTGGATTTAGTCTATAACTTTTAACTCTTACCACTTTAGCTCCTTTAACGAGAGGAATTTTGTGCTCTCCAAAACTGAGAGACACTGCTTCTAAATCTTTATTGTGCGAGGCAAACACATATGCATAAGGTTTCAAGAAAGATTTTACCTTTTCAAGCAACTCACAGTAGCTCCACAACCAAGTGGCCACTAAATATGGATGATTATTTTCATGTGTGCCTAATTGAACTTCTTTGACTAGGTTTCTATCCACCAGTGTAACTACATGTTCATCTCCAACTTCGTGTTCTTCCAATACTTTCTCCCACATTGTTTCATAAGCAGGTTTACTCCGAATTTCAATATAATCCTCTTTGTCTTACATCCATCCTGTAGGGATTTCTTGAATAGGAAAAGAAAATTCATCAGCAACATGCTTTTCCTTGTCTTTAGCTTCAATAGTTTCCTTCCTTGTGGTTTACTATCCTCATCCAAATTTCATCTGAGGGGTATCTTTCTCCCTCCTCTGTGGTCTATTACAGGCCCCAATACATCAACCTAATCTTTCTTCTCCTTTTTGTTCATAAGATTCTTCTATACAAGAATTATTTAGAAAAACTCCATAACAACAGAAAGAATTGCCTACTTGAAGCAAAGTTAGAATGTCTATTTCCTCATCGAACTCTAATTATGGTTGGTCCAACATTTCTTGTTCCATGCAAATGCCAACTGATTCCATCATGCTAGTGTTCCTTAGGTTGTCTCAACCCTCTTCCAAATATATTTGCTTGAGTTCATGTTCCCTCTGTTGTACCCACATAGTGTCTTTGTCCCAATCATGGATGACACCAGCATGTCTTAGCCACGGTCTTCCAATTAGGAGGGGAAACCCTCCCTCTACCTGGGGCAATCTTAATACCACGAAATCTAAAATGAAGAGCTTACCTTGTACTTCCAATGGAACTCATGGGATCAATTACATTGGCCTTACTTTGCTTTGATCTACCAAGGTTATGGTGAAGTTGGAAGGTCTAGATAGGTGAAGACCAAGCTTCTCCATAGTATGTTCAGGCATCAAATTTATGCCAAAATCACCATCCACTATAACTCCTTGAAATTGGTATCCTTTAATAGTCACTATCAACCGTGGACTCTTATAATCTATGAGAGGGGCTTCCCCTACACTCTTATCCTCACTCATAGCTTTGCCACTAAGGTGGTTGAGGAGGCCTCATCAACACTCTACAAGACCTCAGACTTGAATTTTGCATCCATATTTATCAGCTCAAGAATACTAACCTCTGTTTTGATCGATTTTGAATAATCTTGAAGCTCAAGATTCCCTAAGATCATTTTTTATGTTTGATTTCTCAAATTCCTTGTGGGCCCAACTATATGCATTCCCAATGACAACATGGCATTTGTGAAATCTTCTTTTTGTTTTATATCTTGACATGTAATTGAGCTTTCTTTCTCTTGTCTTGTATCTTCATATGTGTCCGCTTTTCTTTGGTCTATCCTCTTGTCTGTGTATCTTCTAATAGTACTTGACCCTTGGTCTATTTATTCTTGAATATTCCCTTTATTCCTTGTCTGCATAACCATGGAGTTGATTTCTTCTAATTGTAATATAGTGGATGTTGGTGGTACAACATTGACTTCTTTTGCTACTCTTTGTTTACTCATAGATATCATTTGGATGTGGGGCCCTGATGTAGATGTTTTGTTTTGTGGGAAAAAATTGTGTAATGATCTCTGGCTTCTAGGAAATTCTTGCAAGGGGGCATTTTCTGGTAGAGTACATCTACTCTAATAGTGCCCACATTCTCCACACCTGAAACAAATAATTGGCCTTATAAATCCATTTCCAAAATTACTTCTAGGTCATTGGTTATAATTGTTACCTTGACTGGGTGCTACTACCATTACATTGGTTGATAGTTGAGCACTTCCTTGTCCCCAGTAAGGTTGTGTAGGCATCCCTCTTAAGTGACATTCCTGAGCCTCATGACGAGATTTTCTACATAACTAGTAAGTTGCACTTAAAAGCACTCACATACCACATGACCATGTTTGCTGCACATGATGCACCACAATCCATTTTTGATGCCACCTCCTCGGAGTTCCTGTAACTCTTGTCGAAGTTGTGCACTCTTTTGCTTTCTAGACTTTGACTCATAACAAGTTTATGTATCTTCGGAGTTTGAATTGGTTGAATAGAGTTTTAGTTCTTTCTTTCTGCTTTCTTAATCTTTTGGATTTGGCTTAGATATGGTATTTGATTCCTTTTGCAAAAGTCCAAGGTTAGTTGATTGGAACTAAATAACTAAATTAAACATCCTAGATAGATGTTCTCTACAAGAAACTTTTCAATCTTCAAAAGATAATAAGTTTAAGTGGACTTATTTATTTGAGTTTGCTTCAAGTTATAGCATAAATGATTTCCTAGATCTAGTATACTCTAGAATAGAGAAGTTAGGAATTGCTCATCAGATTGACAATTCCCAAGAACTTAAAGATAAATTCTTTGAGAAAAGTTTCCTAAGTTCGACAATTTTTATTCTGGATTTGACTTGGTCAAGTTATAGTACAGTTGATCCAAAGTAAATGGAAAACTTTCTCTTGCAGTTTACATAGGATTTTTAAACTCTTTAGGAAAACATAGTCCTCTAGTCGAGTGAAAAAATCAAGTAACTATTGGAAAGGAGTAAACCATTGTACAAACATCCATGTTAGATGTTTGGGACAACCAAAATTCAAGTTCTCCAAATCAATTCAAGTGAATCAAGAGTTCTCAAAGTCTTGCGAGGGATAAGAATCCCGCCTTTGTTACTAAGTCCATGTACCAGTCATGCTCAAAAATGCACCAGTAATATGAATCTACCTAGTTCACATATTTGTGCCCAGATCACACCTAGTAAAAACTGTGAATCGGCCAAGGATGTTTTTAGATCCACCTTTATTATTCATTCACTACTTTGTACTTTGACTAGTTTATCAAAGTGCAAAGCGAGACAATGTTTTGAATCATTTATTTAGGGATCCCACCAGAGAGATGAGACATGTTCTTCTAGTTTTAGAACATGATCATGTTCTTTCAGTTATAGAACATGAGGCTCCGGGGTCGCCTACAATATATATAGCTCTAATTTTTGAGGAAAAAAATATTTTCCAAGGAGGGAAGAATGTAATAAAGTAAGTCTATGATCTAAGGGTCTGGTTGGTTCAGACAAATCTGAAATCAGACATTGTTTGGTCTCTCGTATGTATGATCAAAGATCTTGAGTCTAGACGTACTAGATGTTAGAGTATGATCAATGTCTACCCCTCATGATTGTATGCACATTTTGTAAGGCCCCCTTTATGAGGAGAAGCCAAGCGTGCATTACCCAATTGATGGGAATCCCAACTTGAATGTTGGATGAAGGTCATATTGGACCATGTAAGATATTATAAGGAAAGGGAGTTACCAGGGTCCCCAATTGTGGGGTCCGGGGCAGCGGTGAGCAGCCCCGGCTGGGGGGTCCAAGGGGGCCAGCGGGCCCCCTGGCTGGGGGGTCCCAGGGGGCCAGCGGGCCCCCTGGTGGGGGTCCGGGGGCAGCGCCCCCGGCGCGACGGTAAAGGGAATATTCCATGGAATATTCCCTGTCGGAGTCAGAAATCATTTATATTTGTTAGGTCGGTTCAACCAGTCTAAGCCGTGTATGGCAATTACGCGGGCGGTGGCCGCCCACGCCCTACCGCCCATGTATAGCCGTCCATGGCAGGCCACCCATGATCCTATATATACATGACTTCTGCACTACCTAAGACATTGAGTTGAGCCAGCATACCTCTACCTTGTATCTCCCTATCTAGAGTTGTCTAGATCACCATTTAAGCTCTACCTTGAGAGCGCACGGGTGGACAACGCCATCATCTTTGTACTTGCTGCTAGTAGAAAATTGTTGAGATTCTCCTATATCTGTTATCTTCTCTGCTATTGCTCCTGTGTTATATTGCGTAACTATTGTCTTACATGGTATCAGAGCTGTAAGGTTCGAATAGCTTGAGAAGTATCATTATTTTAGCCTACTAGCAGACTAGAATATCAGTAGATTATTCGAGTGATTACATGATGGCTTCATCGTCGAACACTAGTCTTGGTGCTTCACCTAATGTTAATGCTGCACCTATTCGAATTCGTCCACCTGCATTCACTGAAGGGAAGCTGGATGGAACCAACTATACACTCTGGAAGTTCAAAATTTCTGCAATTTTGGACTCCTATGAATTACTTGACACTGTCATGGGACCGATGGGATTGGATCCAGAGCCTATACCAGTTGAAGATCCAGCAAATTCAAGATTGATGATTCAGCCAGATCCAGATCTTCTACGAGCTTGGAAGAGGCGGAATGCTGATGCATTATGTGCGATTGTCACTAGTGTAAGTGATTCTGTGCTTACTTTAGTTCAACATACTACTAAAGCACATGAGGCTTGGGGCATATTGGCTCGACAATATGAGACCAAGAACCACACTAGGATACAGAATTTAGAAAATCAATTGGCAAATGAAAAGCATTCTGATTCTGAAAAGGCTGAAGATTTTATCAAACGGATAAAGCATCTTCAAGATCAATTGGCTGCAGTTGGTGTTGTTATAACACCAGAAGAGCTAGCTCGAAGATCTGTACGTGTTCTTCCAGCAAAGTATGATGGATTAGTAACAGCCCTTAACACTCAGGTAAGGCCAACTCCTCTTACATTTGAAGAGTTTTGTGCCATGCTTTTAGAAGAAGAGATGCGGCTGAAGAATCGGCAAAGTACAACTGATGCTGCATTCTCAGCAAATGCAAAAGGTAAAGGCTCTTCAGAGGGATCAAAGAAGAAGCCAAAGAAGAAAAAGTTCACAGGAAGTTGCTTCTATTGTGAAAAGAAAGGCCATGCCATCAAGGATTGCAGAAAGAAGCAAGCTGATGAACGGAATGGGACTGTAAAATCATCATGGAAGAACAAAGAGTCTGCAAACAACACAGAGCTGGAACTTTGGGTAGCTATTGAAGAGGTATGTTCATCTGCTCAAGCTCGTGTTGATGAGCCATGGATTTTAGACAGTGGAGCTTCTCGCCATATGACTAGTAAAAAGGATTGGTATAGTTCCCTAGTGCCTCTGCGGGAATCCATCAATGTAGTGGTGGGAAACGACTCCAAGTGTCCAGCTGAAGGAACTGGAACCATCTCTTTTATCACTTCTCCAGGTGTTGAGAAAAAGTTATCCGATGTTCTCTATGTACCTACACTCAAAAGAAATTTGTTGTCAGTTTCTGCAATAACAGATCGTGGACTCGAAGTTCACTTCAATAAGAGTGGTGCGGAAATCATGGATTCATCAGGTAATGTTGTAGGTAAAGGCACACGACGGGATAACTTGTATGAGTTAAGTGCTTTAACTGCTACAGAAGATAAAGATGTAAGCAGGTTATGGCACCAACGATTTGGGCATCTCGGATTTGCAGTTTTGAAGGAGATGCAACGAACAGGGATGGTTGCTCATTTGCCTGCATTTTCAGAGTTGCAGGAACCTTGTGAAGCTTGTATGATGGGCAAGCAACAACGAAAGGCATTTCCAAGAGAGACCAGCAATCGATCTCAAGCTCCTCTAGAGTTGGTACATGCTGATCTCTGCGGTAAAATGTCTACACCTGCTTTAGGAGGATCTTTCTACTTCTTGCTGTTAGTCGACGATTATAGTAGAAAGATGTGGGTTTATTTCATTCGAGAGAAGGCTGATGCTTTTGAAAAATTTAAAGCGTGGCATAAGTATGTAGAAAGTGAATCAGGAAGGAAACTGAAGAAATTTAGAACAGATAGAGGAGGTGAATTCTTGTCAACAGAATTCAACAATTACTGTAAGGAGCATGGTGTGAAAAGGCAACTTACCACAGCTCATACACCTCAACAAAATGGCGTTGTTGAGCGCAGGAACAGGACAGTAGTTGAAATGGCTCGTTGTATGTTAAAGGCTCAAGACATGCCTGATTCATTCTGGGCAGAAGCAGTCAATACAGCAGTCTACATCCTCAATCGAAGCTACACAAAAGCTCTGAAGGGGATGACTCCTCAAGAAGCATATTCTGGTAAAAAGCCTTCAGTTTTGCATTTCAGAATTTTTGGTTGTTTCTGTTATGCACATATTCCTGATTCAACAAGATCAAAGTTGGATTCAAAAAGCAAAAAGTGTGTCTTCCTAGGATATAGTGAAGAGTCTAAAGCATACAGGTTATGGGATCCTGAGGCAAGGAAGATTTTTGTCAGCCGAGATGTGGTGTTTGATGAACGACCACACTTAGTAGAAGATAAAGGTAAATCTACTATCTCATCAAACGGAGAAATATCTCACCTTGTGCCTATCAAAAGACAGGTTAAAGTTGAGGAGGAGGAAACATCTGATGGAGAAATTTCCTCAATAAAAAGCCAACCAATTGTAGCTGCACAGCGTAAGCCACTACCGAAGTGGGCACAACAGCTCTTTGATGATCACAATCCACATGTAGATGCACCAGAATCATCATCGGATGGATTACGAAGATCAAAGAGAATAGAGGAGCAAAGAAGAGCCTCAGAACACATTGTTAACATGGCTCTAATGGCAGATATCATGGGTTCGATAAAGGAACCTACCACCATTGAAGAAGCCATTGATGATCCAGATTGGAGAGCGGCAATGCAGTCTGAGTATGATAGTATACTCAAAAATGATACATGGGATCTAGTCGACTTGCCGCCAAAGAAGAAGGTAATAGGTACTAAATGGATTTGGAAAGCTAAGTATAAAGCTGATGGAACATTAGAAAAGTATAAGGCACGATTAGTTGCACAGGGTTTTTCACAGATTGAAGGATTTGATGTTCAAGAAACTTTTGCACCAACAGCACGCATGACAACTATTCGGACGGTACTTGCAGTAGCTGCACAAAAGTCTTGGCCTATTTTCCAGATGGATGTCAAATCTGCATTTTTGAATGGTCACCTCAAGGAGGAGGTATATGTATCTCAACCACCAGGTTTTGAGGTGCCCAATTCAGAAAATAAAGTTTGCAGGTTGAAGAAAGCTTTGTATGGACTTAAGCAAGCTCCACGGGCTTGGTACCAACGAATTGATCATTTTTTCAAAAATATGGGTTTTGAAAGAAGTACTTCTGATGCTAACTTGTATGTAACGAAAAGGGATAGCAAGCTAGTTGTTGTCATTGTATATGTAGATGATTTGATCATTACAGGAGATCATCAGGAACTCATCAATCAAACTCGGATCAGCTTGGGAACTGAGTTTGAAATGACAGACTTAGGTCTACTCCATTTTTGTCTGGGAATTGAAGTATGGCAAAGGAAGGATGGCATTTTCATCTCACAACAAAAATATTCCAAAGAAATTCTCAAGGCATTTGGAATGATGGACTGCAAACCAACTAGCACACCTATGGAGGTAAATCATAAGCTATCTATGGATGATAACATGCCTGATGTAGATGCTAAGAAGTATAGGAAGCTCGTTGGAAGTCTTATTTTTCTGTGCAACACTAGACCAGACATTTGCTATGCTGTTGGAGTGTTAAGCAGGTTTTCCAACAAACCTAAGGAGAGTCACTGGAATGCTGGAATGCGAATTCTAAGGTACATTGCAGGAACCTTGGATTTTGGTATTTTGTATACCACAGGTGATACACTCCAAGGATATTGTGATTCAGATTGGGCTGGAGATTGTGATTCTAGAAAATCAGTTTCTGGATATTGTTTCTCACTTGGTTCAGGAATATTTTCTTGGGTAAGTAGGAAGCAACCAACTCTCGCACTCTCCTCCACTGAAGCAGAGTACAAAGCAGCTTGTTTTGCTTCTTGTGAGGCAGTCTGGTTAAGGAGAATTCTTGCAGATATAGGCTTTCCATCAAATATGCCAATTGTACTCAAGTGTGATAATCAAAGTTGTATGGCTATTGCAAAGAACCCAGTATTTCATGCTCGCACCAAGCACATAGAAGTACAGTACCATTACATTCGTGAGCTAATTGAAGATGAAATTGTGGAGCTAGAATATTGCCCAAC
Organism: Ceratopteris richardii; assembly: GCA_020310875.1. Taxonomy (NCBI): domain Eukaryota; kingdom Viridiplantae; phylum Streptophyta; class Polypodiopsida; order Polypodiales; family Pteridaceae; genus Ceratopteris; species Ceratopteris richardii. The sequence goes on from CM035407.1 coordinate 104,655,225, forward strand.
AGAGGCAAATTGTGCTGACATATTCACTAAAGCACTTGGAAGAGAGCAGCTCAACAAGCATCTTCAACAGATGGGCATAGGACCGAGACCTACTTGATTTATCATCGGTAAACATTGAGGGGGGGTGTTAGAGTATGATCAATGTCTACCCCTCATGATTGTATGCACATTTTGTAAGGCCCCCTTTATGAGGAGAAGCCAAGCGTGCATTACCCAATTGATGGGAATCCCAACTTGAATGTTGGATGAAGGTCATATTGGACCATGTAAGATATTATAAGGAAAGGGAGTTACCAGGGTCCCCAATTGTGGGGTCCGGGGCAGCGGTGAGCAGCCCCGGCTGGGGGGTCCAAGGGGGCCAGCGGGCCCCCTGGCTGGGGGGTCCCAGGGGGCCAGCGGGCCCCCTGGTGGGGGTCCGGGGGCAGCGCCCCCGGCGCGACGGTAAAGGGAATATTCCATGGAATATTCCCTGTCGGAGTCAGAAATCATTTATATTTGTTAGGTCGGTTCAACCAGTCTAAGCCGTGTATGGCAATTACGCGGGCGGTGGCCGCCCACGCCCTACCGCCCATGTATAGCCGTCCATGGCAGGCCACCCATGATCCTATATATACATGACTTCTGCACTACCTAAGACATTGAGTTGAGCCAGCATACCTCTACCTTGTATCTCCCTATCTAGAGTTGTCTAGATCACCATTTAAGCTCTACCTTGAGAGCGCACGGGTGGACAACGCCATCATCTTTGTACTTGCTGCTAGTAGAAAATTGTTGAGATTCTCCTATATCTGTTATCTTCTCTGCTATTGCTCCTGTGTTATATTGCGTAACTATTGTCTTACACTAGAAGGTCATTTACTCTTGTAACCAAGTGATCCACTTAGAATAGTGGTTTAGACTCAAGGATGTGAAGGAGGAGGTCTTGAGTTCAACCCCCATTGGGTACATGGGGATTTCCAAAGAGGTCTAGAAGCTTCTAGAAGCATCCACTTGAGTTAACTCTTGTTAACTAGGACACTTGCCACACATGTAGTTACATGCTTGACACTTGGATGATTAGAATCCACTTGCCCTAGAAAGCAGTCCCCTAGAGAGAGCTATATATAGAGGCATTTAGTTGGGAGGAGAGTCATCTCTCTAGCACGTGGTGATCGTAATCTTGCACTATGTTCTTTTAAGAAAAACAAACTTAGATTGCTTAATTATGTGATTTTGATAGATCGGAATTAAGATTACTTATTCTTTAGCTAAATTCAAAAAGTTTTGCCAATGAATTTTCAGATGGTTTGCATGTTTCTCTTACAAAGGAGGAAATAAAATTTTGCTTTACAAGTGTAGAAAGTTACTAAGATAGATATACTATTATCCATCATTATGGTAATCTAGAGATTTATTTGGATAGGATCCTTAAAACTATGGATTAGCACTAGAATATAAGATGGAAAGCAAGGGGGCATGCGTGAGTACTTGCCTACCCATTGAATACAAGTGTTCTAATAGTTGTCTTCACTTGCATGGTGGCCAGTAACTGTTGAAATGAAAAAGGACTAATCCTACTCTACTCACATGCACACATCAAACAAGCTAAGGAGGAAGGAACAAAAGATAACAAAACATTATGAATGAATTAAAATGGAAATGGAAATGACTTACATGAAATGCTCTATGAGCATGGAGACTCCATGAGGAGTGGAAGTGCACTCTTGGCAATGAGCTAGAGTGAAATGACTTGTGTGGAGTGAAGGGAGGCCTTGCTTATATGGAGTTTGGGAGAATTCCCTTGCATGTGGGATATATGTGCTTGCATGAGAATGACAATGAGTTGGGACAAAAGGGTAGAGCATGGAACTCACAACACCCCCCCTCCATGTGATGACCCTTTTGTTTGTAATATGGGGGAGTAGTGACATATGGGATCACTTAGTCCATTTGGGTTTTAAGATCTAAGGACATATGGGATCCTTAGACATAACTTGGACATATGGGATCCAAGTTTGGGACATATGGCATCCCTTGGATCTTGGGACATATGGGATCCCAAGACATATACTTGGACATTTGGGATCCAAGTGGTTTTTAATGGGATCTAGGGACATATGGGATCCCTAGACATGTACAAGGGTTTACATCATGGGGTAGGTAGTGCTTATGGAACCATTTGCCATCTCCTTTTGCTTTGTGTTCTTTGTTGATTTCTTTTGGATCCATCGATGGGATCTTTGGTAGGGCCTTCTTCCTTCTTGCGGACTCCTTGAAGCTTTTGAGTTTCCCTTTGATGTTGCTAATGTAGCCTTTGTGTTGTAGATGCATTTTTCTTCTTGTGGGCTTTGAGTAGCATGTGTTCAAACCATAGGGAAGGTCTTACCACTTTTCTGTGGCAGTGTCTAATCCCTTTACATGGGGCTTTTCCAAACTTGTCAATACAAGGCATAACATATATTGCATTTAAGAGAGTATACCTCAAATCTTACACTTGGTGAGTTGTATGTGCTTGGCTGCAATCGAGCCCCCTTCTTTAACTCACAACAATAGTGAAATAAAACTGAAATAGAAACGTTGAAGATTTCAAGACTTGTGGTCCTAGTAAATTCACTATCCACGGCTCAAGTTTGTCATGACATCATTAAAATACATTGGAGAATCTAAACATTCACATGGTTGGAGAAAAAGTGGTTGATGCGATGGCACACAATCACATAAAAGAAAACGTTTTGAGGAGATATGTATAAGGATAGCTAATCTTTGGTTTCGGCCAGATACATGCGTTGCCAGAGGATATGACATTAGTGATTACGTGAATTTCACCAATCCATCTTTCGTCTTCAATTCTCTTTCACTCACTGTGGCATCCGCTTTCTTTTGCCCTGCCCACTCTATCAAAGGCAGTGAGTATAGATTCCGAACAGATCGCCATTTGTCTGCTTGCGTCTATCGAAACCTGATGAATGTGGCTTGCATTAATCTCCTTGGCTTCCTCAGATTTTCTTGAATCTGAACAGTATTCTAGGTTCATAGAACTAAACACTAGTATTCTAGGTTCATAGAACTAAACACTGCATTTCCCTGTACTCATGCGACAAGATATGTGCGCCACGCACAGTGAGTCTTCAACTACATGCCACAGTCGACCACAGATAGACACATCTGATTTTCTGAGTTTTCTGGCACTCTTTCTGTGCTACATGGTAGATAGAACTTGCCTAGCCCTCTTGCTCTTTCTTTGAGGCTGAGTTTGTCTCACACTATACCTCATTCGTTAATAGGCACAGTACAAATATCATTTCTCTTCTTCCTTAAGTTGTAGCAGATGCAACGTAATGGTTACATGTCATCTAAGTGTGGAGAGCTAAACGCAAGGAAACAAACCACAAGGATGCTAGTTTGTGTTTCCCTCTTATGGTTGTTTCTTTGTACTCGTTGCATGTAGAAGCATTCTTTCTTACCAAATAGATTTGGCGCACATTCTGTGCTCGTTTTTTGCAGAAGCATTCTCTCTTACCGCACAGATTTGGCACACATTCTGTGTGCTCCGTGTGCTCCTTAGTTGCAGCAACCATAACCGTCTGTTGTAGCGGAGGCTAATATGTTGGCTAGCCCCTACGACTGTCATGGTAAACGTGCCAAATCATCTAAAATCCATGCAGCAAGAGCATTCGCTTCGAATTCGATTTCTCTCTGTGCATGCACTCGGTAAACATCTGTGGAGTGTACCAGAAACCAAACATTTATTGCATGCAATTTTCAAATATGGAAAAAGTAGAAATTCTTGCCATAGCTCCTGATCTCTGCAATGGTGTCAGCTCAATAACTTCTTGTGCATTGTAGACCCGGTTTCATCGCTCGAAAACTTGTTGAATCCACTTTCTCTTTATTCGGCGAAAGAATAGAAACCACATCATAGAATCTCGGTGCTCATTAGAAACACGTGAATTGTTATGATAATAGGATGGCTTTTCTTTGATGCATTGCAAGGTGTGCAAAATGAAAACATACTTGGTTATTATCTATTTAAGCTAGCATACACAAACGCAAGAATCACTTGATAGAGCATTTCATGTAAGTCATTTCCATTTCCATTTTAATTCATTCATAATGTTTTGTTATCTTTTGTTCCTTCCTCCTTAGCTTGTTTGATGTGTGCATGTGAGTAGAGTTGGATTAGTCCTTTTTCATTTCAACATGGTATCAGAGCTTAAACCTATGCTCTGATACCATGTTGAAATGAAAAACGACTAATCCTACTCTACTCACATGCAAGGGAATTCTCCCAAACTCCATATAAGCAAGGCCTCCCTTCACTCCACACAAGTCATTTCACTCTAGCTCATTGCTAAGAGTGCACTTCCACTCCTCATGGAGTCTCCATGCTCATAGAGCATTTCATGTACGTCATTTCCATTTGCATTTTAATTCATTCATAATGTTTTGTTATCTTTTGTTCCTTCCTCCTTAGCTTGTTTGATGTGTGCATGTGAGTAGAGTAGGATTAGTCCTTTTTCATTTCAACATGGTATTAGACCATAGGTTTAAGCTCTGATACCATGGTGAAATGAAAAAGGACTAATCCTACTCTACTCACATGCACACATCAAATAAGCTAAGGAGGAAGGAACAAAAGATAACAAAACCTGGTACAAAAGGGTAGAGCATGGAACTCTCAACAGTAACAACTTTCCTTATTCTGTTTCTTCTCTCTCTCTCTCTCTCTCTCTCTCTCTTTTGTAGTGATTGAGAATCGTATTCAAAGACTTTTTTTTTTAATAAAAGGAAGTTCAGCAATGCCTACTCTCCTTGACTTTAATTAAATAAAAGATGTACAAAATATTATGGTTTTAAGATTTAAAATTAGTATATTTAATTAAATAAATAAATACTTTTGCTCTAGGATACATAATTTAATATATTATTACTATAGACAATTGAATATATTATAAGTATACATAATTTAATATATAATTAATTAGTGTTTTAGAAAGAAAATTAGTATATTTAATCAAAGAAAAAATATTAAGGTTTAAGGAATGAAATGAGTATATATAATTGAATGTATCACATATTAAATGTTCTAACATCTCCACATGGCATCAGATGCCATCTTTGGTTCTAGAGGAGAGAATGGCATGTCCTTGCACTCTATGTAAGCATCAAATATTATGTAAATGACGGATTTGTATTGCGCATATTCAAGAATATGGATCCTTTGATGCAGAACAACTACAAAACCTATGCTTCCACTCACAGGGTTCTGTTGGTAAGTAGATCAACCCGCAAAACATTGCACAGTCTACCTCTCGTGGGTAGAAGAGAACAAAATGGGAGGTAGAAGGACAAGGTACTCATAGCATGATAGAGAATGAACACATGGAAGAATTGCTAGAGGCATTTTTTGACATGGACAAAGATCACACTGGTGGAGATGATGTCGTAGGTTCCATGGAAAGGACAAAATTTCCACTACCAGAAGCTGACAGATAACATCAAAACATGTGAAGACTAGCTCGTTTACCACTCTACATTTTCCCGGAAGAAGAGGTGTTTGAAGAAGATGAGATACACAAGGAGCTAACGGACAATATGCTATATGAGGACAATGATTGAGAAGCAACGGCCACACCAAGAGATATTGAAGTCACCAATGTAGAGATAGATATCCTCTATATGTCAGATCTCTAAGAGGGTGCTAGAATAAAGGACTTGTAAAGCAAGCACTTGTACATACTTATTTGTGTTTATTTAGTTGCTATGTTTTTTTTTGTAAACTACTATTTTTTTGTATAACCGTTATTATTGTATGTCAATTATTTGAGTTTTCTATTGCAGAGCACGATGAGAGATAGTCCACGATTCACTCCACATTCCATGACAGAGGAGTAGTTTTTAGAGTTCATATCTCAGGCAGCTCCTGCTTATTAGGCCACCACATCACACTACTAGCTCTCTCATGGGAGTACTCCCACCAACGGCACTCCCTTTGATGGGACTACTCTTGTTGGCGGAACTTCTTCTGGTGGGATTACTCCCACCGCAGCACTTCCTTTGGCTAGACTACTCCTATGGATGGCCCTCTTGGATTTATGACTCCACCATGACTGTCTTTTTAGCTATCCCCTAGTGGCTCAAGAAGTCAACGTATGTGCCAACGTTCAGCACCACATCACAATATAGGCACTTTCCCGTTTCATCTATCTAGGTCACATTTCAAATATTATTAGCTGCTAGAGGAAGTGAAATGAAGGAATTTTACGTTTTTTTTTATTTGAATTGATGAAAGTTATAGGTGCACATCATTTGATCAGACAAACTGGAAGAATTTCATCAATAAAAAGTGTTGAGAGGCATACACTTTCTTACCACAAGTAATTCCACTACATGCGGGGATCTTGGATTATTGTGAAGCGTGGAATAGTGTTCTTTTTGTTTCTTCACTTTGATTTGTGCTTCATTATGCTATTTATAAGCATTCTGGCTATGCCGTGTAAATGTAATGTACCTAATCGTACCCTTTAACCTACTTGAATATATACCTTGAGCCTTATTCCTATTTTCATGGCTATGAAAATGCACTCATATATCATTTGAAGTATTTGATGTCGACTAAAATCTCTACATAATGATGACCATAAAAGGTATCCTACAAAGTGGATTCTGTTTTCCCTCTATGATCTACATTGAAATAAGACCATTCTCTCAGTCTTTTAGGACCTTAGACTAGGCTAGGCTAGCTACTTTTGCTTGACATTACTTCCTTTTTGAGCTTGCAATTAAGTCACACCTTGCTTTCAGAAGAAACATCCACTTAAAAACTATGCTGGCCGATGACAAAAAGTAAGAATCACGTGATAATCCTCATATTTCCATGACCATGGGTTTCGCTGAAGTACAGTGCCCCACAGTGGCGATGGAAGCATACCTATTGTGCTGAACCGATGTGGTCCGAGGAGCCTCGAGGGGACGGATGTCTGCAAATGTTGGTCGACCTACTACACCTACCAATGGCCAAAGCTGTTCGTGGAGCCCTATAAAAGCGTACATGCATGATGCGCTACAGCATATAGGCGGGTTGACGGCAATCATATCAGGGAAAAAAAGGGGCTTAACAAAGTCTTCGCTTTGGAACTCTGAACCAAAAAGATGGAGACGGCAGACGACCACGCAGAATTTCGATTTCCCACGTGTCAACCTGCATGAAATCATGTCACGTGGCATACATATCGTCAATGATTCATCAGGGAGTTCCACTTCGTTGGTTTAGTGGTTGTTGGGCCTCTCGTCTCTGGAGGCGGATACAAGGGTTTAACCCCTCGTAGCAACATGTAAGGGACAATGCATCTTGGAAAGATGTTGCATGTGGCTGAGGTGCTACCGTTTGTCCGTCCCCGCGGTAGTTGTGACTATTTTCAAAGTGAAAGTCAGGGGGACTAGGCCTCGGCCGAAACTCCATTTTTTTTAAAAAAATGATTCATCAAGTTTTTGCACTGAGGTCGAGGGACTCGGGAGCAGGGCGTAAAATTCATGGGCAGGCCAACCTTCCTTATGACAATGAAAAAAATTTTGTGCCTATCATATGAAAGGTTTTTTCTAAAAGCTTCCTGTCAATTGACAAATATTTTTTAGCCATGACAGAGTGACCAGGTTCCAATAAAAATTGAGAGATATTTTTTAGCCATGACAGAGTGACCAGGTTCTCATAAAAAGGCAGGCTCTGATACCATTTGAGTCTATAAGCATTTCAATACGAATGTCAACTTATATCTTTAGCTTAGTCTATAATACACACATCCAAAGACTCCATATACAATGAGGAAAGTGCAACTTCCAACGCACATCTGTCAGGTTTCTCTGGTCAAATCTGACTATGTTCAAAGTGCTTCCATATGGACACATCCAATCAAAATTCATGTCATTTGTATCTTCACTCATAATTCAGACTCAGTACTATACATCCATTGTATTGTACTTACTATTACTACTCATCCATTGCACATCATGCCAATGAAAGACTAAAGTCGAACTGTCAAAATGTTTATGCCTCAATATCTCTTCAATTCACTATGTGAGCAATAAATAAGGACTATAATGCTACGCAAAAGCGACTTGGGAAACAAAACAATAGGGCAGCAGCTGTATGGTAGATGATTACAGTTCAGAGATTCATGTAGTGTTGGAATACAATTCACTCAGGATATATTTACTGCTAGCCGTAGATGATACAAGATTACAATTCAGAGATTCATGTAGTGCTGGAATACAATTCTCTCATGATATATTTGCTATTATTGAAGGTTGTAAACAAAAAAAGATGCTTAAACTTATATTCTCTCATCATTTTGAGTTAACTAAAATATATCTATATTCAAACATAAGTATATTCCAAGAGCTTCTCAATGGAATTGATTTTCTGATTTTACTATGCACAGAAAATATCTTGATGAGACACCAAAGCTTGGTCTCAAAAAAGCTCCCAGCATTTCAAATGTCCTTAATGCAATCACGGTCTATGCTCAAGATGCATCGAGATTTCAAAGGGAAGTCAGTTAAAGGAACTCAATAATTATCTACTATCTTCAATGCTCTCAACTTATCAACTGTGTATTATCTACAACAAGACCAACAACGGATTAAGCTTTTCTTTAACAGAATCATCATGCAAGTAGAACATCATAATGAACGTCCTACAAGTACTGAGCACATATCTGAGCTTATTTAATGAAATAGCATATAAGTCATGAACCAGATTGAAGCATGGAGCCATGACTCATTACATCAAGAGAAAAACATAATTCAAAGATTTGGGAAAGAAAACAATAGGGCAACATACACCAGAATGCATACAACACGTGCACTCATCAACCATGTATTCAAGACCAACGACAAATTAAGCTTTTGTTTAACACAATCATCATGCAAAAACATCAAAATGGATCTCCCACAAGTATTGAGCACATATTTGAGCTTATTAGTGAAATAACAGATAACTCATTATCCATATTGAAGCATGGAGTCATTATTTCAAGAGCAAAACATAATTTAGAGATTTGGGAAAGAAAACAATAGGGCAACAGCTGTATGGTAGAAGATTTTAGTTCAGAGATTCATGTCATGCGGGAATACAATTCTCTCAGGATATATTGGCTACTATTGAAAGCTATAAACAAAAAAATGATATCCATGCTTAGACTTAATACTCTCTCATCAGTTTGAGATAACTAATATATATCTCCACTAAAACTTGAGTATATTCAAAGAGATTCCATATGCACACATTCAATTGAAATTCATGTATACTGTACTTTCAATCAAAATTCAGATTTAGTACTATACTTATGACTCTACTACTATACATCCATTGTATTGTGCTAACTACTACTATGCATTCATGCTTAAAGTTAATACTCTCTCATCAGTTCAAGCTAACTAATATATATCTCTAGTGAAACCTAAGTATAATCAAAGAGATTCCATATGCACAGTCAATTAAAATTCATGTATACTGTATGTTCGATCAAAATTCAGATTTAGTATTGTACTTATTACTATACTACTATGCATCTATTGTATTGTACTTACTATTACTATGCATCCATGCTTAAACATAATACTCTCTCATCAGTTCGAGATAACTAATATATATCTCTAGTGAAACCTAAGTATATTCAAAGAGATTCTATATGCATAGTCAATTAAAATTCATGTATATTGTACGTTCAATCGAAATTCAGATTCAACACTATACTTATTACTGTACTACTATACATGCATTGTACTCTACTTAGTACTACTATGTATTCATTGCACATCAGGCCGATGAAAGATTGAAGTCAAAGATTCATGTAGTGTTGGAATACAGTTCTCTCATGAGACCAAAAGCCTAAATTTCCAATCATAATGAACAATAAAGAGCTTTGTCTACCAGAATTTCAATATGAAAAAATGAAAGCCATTTTAGGATAAAATATTGAAATTCTCAATCCAATGGCATGAGTACTCTTCTCTTTTTTGCATTTGTCCACATATCAAATACATCTTCCCAATCAATATAATGAATTCCAAGTGCATCAATGGATAGAAGCATCAGAGTATCTAATTTATCTAGTCCTAATGAAGATCGAGATGTGCTTTTGATGAAATTTTATCGTGAAAATCCTCGTTCACATGCACAGGTGCTAGTAGGAATAACCAATGCTATCTGCAATAACTTCGTCATTTTGGGATATAAATCCCACCATGCATGGTTTTATGTTCTACAAATCTACAAAGCATTCCAACAAATTCCTCTCTTTCATTCATACACTTGCAAATATCAATCATATGAGTTTCAATGTTAAGACGATTAATTATCTTATTTAGCCATTCATGCGTCATCCTCTCACGATGAGATATGTTTGATGGAAAAGAAGATGGACTAGAGACTTTGAATGCATTATACATGGAAAGGTCTTCAAACCGTATATCAAGAGACTCCAAAATATTCTTTACATAAATCTTTGCCATGCAAATACATTCGCCAAGTGATCCAATCTCTTTGTCAAGATTATTTGGAAATGAGTTGAGATCAATTTCTTCATCTTCATCATCGGAGTCACTCCATTCTTTAACTTTTCTCTTATTTGCATCCATAGTTATAGACTCAAACCTTAATGAATGCTTATCCAAATTTCCATTTGCATCTTCATATGATAGCGTTGAGTCTCTTGCCATTTTCAACAAAGAACTAGATAAGCATATTAAGCTTGTTTAATTCTTTGAGTACATCAACTAAGAAATGGATCATGAATTGCACTGAAAATATTGTAATATTTTTGTACCATTTTCTCTCACTACGTTGCCATTGCATAAGAATAGTCGTCATTATATTTACAAGCCTTTCCATCACTTGACCTCTTGAGAGCCATCTCACTGAATGGATTTGTAATGCTCTCATATCAACAATAGCATATTCAATCATGATTTTCTAACGCTCATCATGGTGCTTTGAAGATTTTCCCAACCATGAGTACACTTTGTTTGCTACTTTGTCAACAAATGCATATACATATGGATGTGTGACAAAGCCGTCTTTAGCTGCAAGAGCTTGCCTATGTGCAATGCAATGAACACCCAATATATGAGGCGTAGACTCTTGTAAACATGCAAGTACACATGTTTTATGTCCAACCATTACAGATGCACCATCTATGGCAATAGAAATAAGTCTACGAATATCCAACATATTGTCTTGTAAAACTTTATTGACAATATCAAAAATGCACTTTGCACTTCCATTTTTGAGATATACTCTATGAATACACATCGGATAGGTCCTTTTCCTGCATTTGCCACATATAAAGCATAAATAATCAAGTGTTTTTGTATTGTATGATCCATACTCTCATTAATGAGTAAGGAATAAAATGGACTTGCACGGATATCACATAGCAACTTCATCTTTATGTGATCTTTTATTGCCATCATCTCTTTTCCAGACATTGCATTGACATACGAACCATATTCATCTAATGGTGGCATATTCGACGTGTCTAGCTCTCCTAAAAGCTTACAATGATTTAGATACTTGTCCAATGAAATGTCCTCCAATGCACAAAAGTAAACAATTTTCATGCATGTAATGATTCTTTTCTTCTCCGTATGAACAATGTTTCTCATACCATGATCCATTGGACCTTCTCCAACATTACAAAGCCTTTTTCTTGAATTCATCAAATGCACAACATCTTTGCGATCAGAGGTCAATGCATGATCACATAGAGCTGAAATCATAATGCTTGAGGATCCACCCTTAGTATACATATTTGTCTTCTTTGCTTCCTCATAATAAGAATATCTATTGCTTTCATCATTTGTCATGGACTTTGATAAACAAGCCCATGGATGTAGCAATGTCCATTGATTACACCACTTTCTAGTAGTCTTTTTAATAGACTTATAGATCTCATTGCTAGTGCTCTCTAGATGAGCATATTCCACACTATTAGTAGAATGATCATGACTTTGGATCATGTTCATGCTTTCATTTTCCATAGATGCACTTACATTAATCCTGTCTGCATCCACATCATTAGATACCTATCCGACTTCAATGCTAGTTGCTTTCATACAAAGAAAGCTCTATAAGTTAGGCTCAGACTTTCTTTTTCCTATTGAAGATGAGAAGCAACTGTCTTTCTCGGAGTCAAGATTCTTTTGAGAATCCATAATCATCAACCTACAAGCATATCCATAAAAACATAAGACTCATATATTGAATCATCATCATTTAAGTCGGATAAGTTATCTAGAAATATATATATAAACCATCCAAGCTCTTTTGAAGATCTAATATGAATCATAACCTAATAACTTAAATATGTTATTGTTCAAAAGTCAAAAGATAAGTCAAAAATGTATTTAAATAAATGTATACTCATATGACGTCTATTTTCTAGCATGGTATGAGGTGTCAAGTCATATCATAGCATATATCCATTTTCAAGCTATGTAGTTGCTAAAATCTTATAAAAGATTTTTAATTAATATGTCTACGCTCCAACCTGAAATTCATTGTTTTCAAACAATTGCAGAACTATTGCTTTTCAACACACCAATTGATTTCAATTTCATAAAATTCAATGATCTAGATTTGCTAGTCTAAACATTCTATAACCATTCTTTCATTCTATCCTACCAGGATATCCCAAATGTACATTGAACATGACTTATGATTTAATAATAGATAATAAGAATACTTGTAGGTTGTTGGTCAATGAAAATATAAAATCTCTAGTGCTTGAAAGGTGAGTGTTGTGCAGCTTTGCAAGTCTTCGAAAGATTGAAGCAATACCGAATTGGAAATTGGAATACATGTTGTCAACTTGCGAAATTGATCCGGCCAAAAGAGTGGACTATGAAGAATGGTTTCTTGTGCTGTTGGCTTAAATGTCAAACTTCTGTGAAGATGGCAAAGAAGGAAATAATCTTGACTCAAATGACAAAGGAAATGTTCAAAAAGTAGGTGCAAAATCTCAAGTTTTTAGTGAACCTGATGTGTCACCAAGAAATAGTTCCAACTAAAATCCATGGAGTGAAAGATTGTGTAGAAATTTCAATCTAGGAAATTCATCGACTACATCCAAGAAAGGTAAAGAAAATCTTTCTACTAGAAGTAAAACATCTATAACTTTGAAGACATTGATGGATATTCATTTGTTTGAAAAACGAGCCTTGAAGAGGAACTTGGATTGCCCTTTGTGAAGGCTCCAAGAGTAAGAAAGGCACATGTAGATGATAGAAGGATAATTGACCCAGGACCAAGAAGATCTAGGAGGATGCAGAATTCAGTGCAATGGTTGATGTAAAATAGTTACAAAACTCCTCATTGTGCCTACTTTAACCAAGATAATACAATAAGCTAAAACTTCTTGTTTTGAAGATGCAATTGGAAATCCAGATTGGGAGAAAGCTATGAATGAGGAGATGGCTGCACTTTGAGGAAATGAAACATGGAAGTTGGTTATATTGCCACAAGGAAAGAAACCCATAGCCTGCAAGTCAGTTTATATGGTGAAGCACAATGTTGATGATAGCATAAGAAGGTATAAAGCATGATTGGTAGCAGAAGGATATGGCTAAAATGGCCCTATAGCTAAAATGGCCAGTCTCATAGCCCTTGTCACATTAGCTACAACAAGGATGGATTTTGCATCAGATGGATGTGAAGAATGCTTTCTTACATGGTAAGTTATAGGAAGAATTATACATGGAGTAGTCACAAGGATATGAGGACTCAAAGCACCCAAAACATGTTTGCATATTGTAGAAGGCTTTGTATGGGCTTAAACAATCCCCTCGTGCTCGACATGCAAGGATTTTTTATTACTTAACCACCATTGGATTTTCTATGTGTGATTCATTCATTATATGCAAGGAAGGATGATGATGGCATCATTGTTGAAGTTTGAGGTCTGCAAAAGCACACGAAAAACACAAGGAAGAAGAAGAATCTTGCAACACAACACACGATACTATATGTATTACCCAATGCACAAACAAAGATAAGTAACCTGTTTGGGCTATAGGCATATATATAAGCTGGGGGCAAAAGACATCCTAATGAGGGAAAAATGTGTTGTGGTGGTCCTAGTGTGTTCACACACTTCATTCTCAAAATATATCAACAAATCCCCTAGGAGTGATGCTCTGAACAAGAATGCTAGTGCTCATGTATAAGGAAGTGTCAAGCTATATTATGTCAATCCACAAAAGCAAGTAAGCCCAAAGCTTTGCGGAAAGCTTCAAAATTCTCTCTAGGTAGAGCCTTTGTGAAAAGATCTACAACATCATCCTATGTGCCACATATGCCAAACTAATATCACCAATAGAGAACTATCCCTGACATATTGATAGTGCACCTCAATGTGCTTAGTATGAGCATGGAACATAGGGTCCCTTGTGACGGGGGATGATTCTAACACCCCAATGCAACAATGAAGATGGCTGCCCTCCACTAGGTCCACAAGCAGTGATATATCCTCACTATTCTAAACATTTCTCTGCACCAATATAGAGACTTATAATGGAATCTTGCAAACTTACAATAGACCATAAGAGCTAGCCAACAAGCTTTAAATCATCCAAAATGGATATTCCAGTTTGGAGAAGCACCCTCTTCAAAATAGGCTACCTGTTTCCAACACTCTCTGCCTATGTGCAAAGATATACCTTCACAAAGTTGGCAATTTCTCACAACTCACTCAGCCAAATAACTTGAAACTTTGGCAAATTTCAGGGCACAATATGAGAGACCAAATGAAGCTTGCAATCAATGAAAATGAGTATAATGATAGAGCAGACAATGCTTTGCATTCTAGTACAATCAGATTTGTTAAAGCCTAACTACACCTCTAGATAGAGAGGAGCAAAAGCACGAGAAAATGAGGTAAGCAAGCAAGGGGGCTGCTTGTTGGAGTTTATGACTTCACTAAATTAAGTGGGAAACTCGTGTAATGCATACAACTCAAAAAACAAAGGCAGGATGATGCTTATATAGAGTTTTACTTTTCCTACAATCTAGCTAATCACCCACCAATGAGTGTAGGTGCACTTTTTGGTGGCTAATTTGATGAGATTTGAATTTGAGTTTGGTGGAGCTTCTAACTTTATTTCACAACTTTGGGTCCTCCTTTTTTATTGGTCCACTGCAAAACTCGTGGTTTAGCCTTTTTGCATGATTGAGACTTGATTTTGCAACACTCCCCCTCAAGTCTCAATGCCTAGGTCCTTCATTCTAATGCATGCCTTGAAGTGTTGTAGCTTTACTCCATCCAATGCTTTGGGAAACATATATGCATATTGGTCCTTTGTATTGACATGGTCCACCTTGACATCGTTTGACATGATCTTCTCTCTAATAAAGTGGTAATGCACTTTTATATGCTTTGACCTTGCATGGAACACTGGATTTTGAGCCAAGCATATGCTACTTATGTTGTCACAAAAAATAGGTACTTGATTAACTTGCAAATCAAGATCAACAAATAATTTCTTGAGCCACATAAGCTAACATGAGACATGAAACTTGTGAAGCCTCTATACTCAGCTTCATTCGATGAGAGAGCCATTGTTGGTTGTTTCTTTGACATCCATGAGATGGTCTTCTTCCCTAGCATGATGACATATCCACTAGTGCTCCTCCTATCATCTTTGGAACCTGCCCAATCAGCATCATAATAAGCTTGTACATTTAATCCATCATCAAATGGATAATATAGACCTTCATTCACTAATCCTTTTGGCTACAACAAGATGAGGTACTCTTGTTGTCTGTAAAACTTGAGATAACACTCCAACTACATGTGCAATATCTAGTCTCGTCATAGTGGCATACAATAGAGAACCAATTATTGACCTATACATGGTCACATCCTTCACTTCTTCACCTTCATGAGAACTTAGCTTAACATTTACTTCTAATGGATTTGAAATGGGCTTGAAATCACACAATCCAAACTTCTTCAAAAGATCTAGAATGTATTTCCTTTTCATCAAGTATAAACCTTCCTCTTTATATAGTACTTCAATCCCAAGGAAGGACCTTAGAATCCCTAAATCTGAGATTTTAAACTCACATCCAAGATTCCTCTTTATGCCCTTAATGTTGGCTTCATCATCCCCTGCAATGATCAAATCATCAACATATATACAAATGAAAAAAGTTTTGCTACCTTCCTTCTTCACAAAGAGTGATGGGTCTGCATGACTCTGATTGTATCCACATTTTACCAAGTAGTCCACAAGTCTTTGGTTCCAAGCTCTTGGGGCTTGCTTGAGTCCATAAAGAGCCTTCTTTAGCCTGCATACATGATGTGCAAACCTCTCATCTTCAAAGCCTTGGGGTTGCTCCATCAAGACTACCTCTTCAAGCTCTCCATTTAGGAAAGCATTCTTCACATCCAATTGGTACATCTTCCAACCTTTTGAGGCTGAAATTACAATGAGAATTCTTATGGTGGACATCTTAGCTATTGGACTGAATGTTCCCTAAAATTCAATGCCATAGGTTTGAGCAAAACCTTTGGCAACTAGTCTTGCTTTATACCTAGAGATGCTCCCATCCGCATGCCTCTTTACCTTGTACACCCGTTTGTTGCCAATGACTTTCATGTCCTTTGTTCTTGGCATCAATGACCAAGTATCATTTTCTTAAAGGGCCTTGACTTCCTCCTCCATGGCTACAATCCATTCCGTATGCTTATTTGCTTCTTCAAAAAAGTTAGGTTCTTCACAAGCTATAACTTAACTCATGTAGGCATAGTATCTTGCAATGAATGAATCATAAGTTAACCTTTGAACAGGGTATTTATCCCTATTGGATGACCTTACCTCACCATTAGGTGGTAGAAATCTCCTCCTCCTTGGTTTAGATTCTTTAAATCCTGGAGTTCCTAATTTTTTCATATCTTTGTCACTTGTAGATTCCATTTCTACCCATCGATGGTCTTTGTCATTTGCCTTTTCCTTTCCTTTGTTACTTCCTTCACTTGAATGAGCTTCATTCCTTGTCCTTCCATGCCAAGCTCATGTAGTACTCTCCTTTGATGGTGTACTTTAAGTGGTTGGACCACTTATCTCCATGCTTTGTTGTTGCTCTTTGAACTTCTTCTCAGCTTCATATGCATCGTCAACCTGTAACACATCTTTGCTACCATTCCAAGGCAGCAACTCATCAAATATTACATCTCTAGATACCTTAAGCTCTTTGGTGCAAGGTTTATAGCATCTAAAACCCTTTTGATTTGAAGAATATCCAAGAAATATACACCTATCTGCCTTCAGGTCTAATTTGTGTCTCAATTCTTGAGGTATGTGAACATAACACACACAACCACATATTTTGAGATGTGAAAGTTGTATTTCTTACAACACCAAGATTCATAAGGTGTAACTCCATGTAGTCCTGAGTTTGGACACCTATTCATAATGTATATGGCTGTATTTGTTGCATCAGCCCAAAACGATCTAGGAACATTCATTTCATTTAACAAAGCTCTAGCCACTTCTACTATGTATCTATTCTTCCTCTCTGCCACCCCATTTTTTTGAGGTGTATACCTGCAAGTGAATTGCCTTTTGATGCCATGGTCATGTAGAAAATCTGAAAATTCATTTGAAAAATACTCTTCCCCTCCATCCGATCTGAGAGTCTTTATATACTTCCATGTTTCCTTCTTCACTAGATTTTTGAACCTCTTGAAGTGTTAAAACACTTCTGACTTTGACTTCATGCAATACATCCAAACAAACCTTGAATGGTCCTCTATAAATGTGACAAAATATCTATTACCTCGAATGGATGGCTCCCTTGTAGGTCCCCATACATCTATGTGTATGAGATTCAACACTTCATTGCTCACATGTGCTCCCTTCTTGAATGGAAATCTACTTTGTTTTCCTAATTGACAAGCATGGCACAAATGTTGCATATTTTGAGATGTAAGATCAGGTAGACCACTCGCCAAGCCCTTCCTTTGCATGTCCTTCATCCTTTGTAAGTTTATGTGTCCAATTCTTTTATGCCATAAGTCGATTTTTGCAATCTGTTTATTTCCAATTGATAAGTAAACAGTATGAGGGGTTGAAGCCAATACCTCCATGATGAAGATTCTTCCTTGCTTCTTTCATTCTGCTATGAGCTTGTGGTCCTGCATGGGGTCTTCAACAAAACATCCTTGATCATTGAACCTCACCTCATAACCTCTTTCAACCATTTGACCTAATTAAACCAAGTTCTTTGTGATGGTTGGCACATGCAACACATCCTTCAACACCATCAAGGTTTGAGATCTATTCAATGCAACATCCCCCACATGTGTAATCTTGTGCTCAGTGTGGTATTTGCAAGCTCCTTCACCTTCAAAATTTACTCATTTATGTTAGTACTTGGTGCTTTCATAAGATTATTTAGCTCATTCTTGAGCTGAATCTTCCTTGCCTTGGTTGATGAAGAGTACAATCTCTCCAAGGTCTCCCAAACCTTCTTGGATGTGTCCAAGTTTTGTATATGCCCTATCATGCTATTGCTTATATGTTGGGATAGAATGAATATGACTCTCCTATCCCTTTCTATCCATTCATTAAGTGCCTTGACCTGCCCTTGAAGTGATGGATCATGTACATGAGGCATTGCCTCAGTGCCGCTCACTAATCTCCACAATCCTTTGCCCATGAGGTAATTGCTAACTCTAAATTTCCATGGTTGATAATTTCCTTTCTATTTGTGCATTATAATCAGCCATACTAAGCTCTAAGATGCTCCTTTAGCTTCTCCTCAAGTTTTTGTATGCTTTAGAAAGTGTGGATATTACCTTTTGATAGCTTCTCCCTTGCTAACCTTTGACTAGTTGAGATCTCGATCGATGTAGCCCCCTTTCAATGTCTTCTTGCTTTGATAAGCCCTCCTTGTGCTTCCATGAGTTGTCTTGATTCCTTCAACTCTTCAATATGATGTCCACTCAGGTCTTCAAGCCTCCAAAATTGCTTTGATACCACAGATGGGGGATGATTCTAACACCGCAATGCAACAATGGAAGATGGTTGCTCTCGACTAGGTCCACAAGCAATGATATATGCTCACTATTCTGCCCTTTTTTCTACATCAATACAGAGAATTAAAATGAAATTTTGGAGACGTATAGTAGGATATAGGAGCTACGCAACAAGCTTTAAATCATCCAAAATTAATATTCCAGCTGGGAGAACCACCCTTTGCAAAACAGGCTACCTATTTGCAACACTCTATACCTATGTGTAGAGATATACCTTCACAAGGTTGGCAATTTCTCAAAACTCACTCAGCCAAATAACTTGAAACTTTGTCAAAGTCAAGGGCACTATATGAGAGACCAAATGAAACTTGAAATCAATGAAGATGAGTATGATTAGAGAGCAAAAAATGCTCTGCAATCTGGTACAATCAGATTTGGAAAAGCCTAAATACACCTCTAGATAGAGAGGAGCAATATTGGTCCACTTGCAAAACTCGTGGTTGATCCTTTTTGCATGATTGAGACTTGATTTTCAACACCTTGCAACCCCCAATGCACTCTGACTATCAATAAAGATGGTGGTGGCAAAAGACTGACCAAAGGTCAAATCATCCCATGAAAGTTGCCCTATATGAAACCTCCCACCTAGACATGGCCATAATAGGATTCTTCTTTCAATCAAGGTATGCATGATCTACCAAGCATGAATTAAAGACCACTGATGGACACACAAGTGTCATAGCAAGCACCCCAAGTAGAGTAAAAAAAAAGCATGTAAATCTAAGGGTAGTGATCCCCCTTGGGGTAAAAACAATCCAAGTAGTTGGGTACCACTCAAGTCGCAAAAGATGTGCTTAAGCATGTGCCAATGCTTGACACGTGGGAAGTGAATAAATCTGCTCATCTATGAGACAAAAAACTCAATATGTGGTCAAGTAATTCATAAGAAAATCAAGCATCCAATAGCCTATTGATAGAGAATAGCATCAAATGCATCTCTAGCATCATGAAGACTCAACCATAAATGTGTCTCCATAGGAGTGGCAATAGGTTTGAGATCTTTAAGGCCAAAATGTTACAATAATGTATCAATATATTGTTTTTGACACAAAGCTATTCTGCCATCAAATTTCATAAATTGAATGCCAAAATAATGATGGAAACATCCCAAATCTAACATCTCAAATGAGGCATGCAAATCATCCTTTATATCAGAAATATGATTCTCATTAGGACTAGTGAGCAACATGTCATCAAGATAGACAACATTGATCAGAAGCACATCATTTGCATGCTCAACATATAAGGTGCTCTTAGTTGGATTGTTCTCAAAACAACGTGGAATCATGTGAGATGTATCCTTTCATACCAAGCACATGGTGCTTGCTTCAAGCCATGTAATACCTTTTTCAACCTGCATACTTTGTTTTCATGCCCTTTTTGCACAAAACCATGGGGCTGAAAAACATATAATTCTTTATGCAAGTCACCATTCAAAAATGCAGTTTTAATGTCCAACTGATGTACATTCCAACCATGATGAGCTACAAGAGCACAAATGCTATGAACATTAGTCATTTGGCATGTAGGAGCAAAGGTCTCATCAAAATCGATGCCTCTTTATTAAGTGTAACCTTTTGCAATAAGTCTAGCCTTATACCTATTAAATGTTCCATCAGGCTTATGCTTTATCTTCTATACCTACTTAGTGACAATGGCCTTCTTGCCAAGAGGCAAGTCACATAAAGGCCAGGTTTCATTCTTCCAAATAGCATTATATTCTGATTGCATAGTAGCCATCCAATTTTCTGAATTTTTTGCTTCATGAAACAGAGGAGGCTCATTCTGATCACAAAGACTAGAGGCCACCATACCATACCAATCTAATGCAAAAAAAGCACTATGTGAACGAGTACGATATGAGAGAGGTGCATCTAATTTGCTATCTCACAAAGTTTACATCACCCATTTAGGCATAGTTTTTGCCTTCTTTATATCATACCTCTCATCAACAAGTGCATCATGTAAATTTGCATAGAAAATGGAATAATTTTCATCATCATGTGGAACCTGCAAAGGCTATGAAATTTCCTTATTTAGACTAGCACTAGATTGTCCACTTGTAAAACGAGGTAGCAAAGTGTCATACACATCTTTCAAGCTAACTAATATAGACAATAGCCTTTGCTTTCACAGCTATACCTAACAAAAATACATTTAATTACCTTATCATCCAATATCTTGCATTGTTGTTAAGGGACTAATGCATATGCCAGACTACCAAAGACATGAAGATGAGCAAGAGATGGCTTGCAATCATGTCAAAGCCTCATATGGAGTGATAGAATAAAATGCTTTAGTGGGATACCTATTAGGTACATATGCTCCACACATAATAGCCTCAAGCTAGAAACTATGTGTTTAAGCCTAACTCTTGACCATACACTACGCCATGACTTGTTCTTCCTTTCTACAAATCCATTTTCTTGAGTGGTATATGGCACTATACACTGATGTTTTATCCCACGTTTGGCACGAAATGCATTAAAATCAAAAGACATATATCTCCCCTCAATCAAAATGGAGGGTGCTCATTTTACATGCTAATAGTAATCTATGAACCTAAACATCTCACAAAATAAAATTTAGAAGCAATAATGACATCGCCATTTGATATATCATGAATTGTACATTTGTGAACAACAAATTTCGCAACCAACCAAATCTTGGCTAATGTTGAAATTGATAGTAGATTTTTCTTCACACCATTAGGAAAAAAAGTGAACCCTGCATGGGCCTTTTAGCTTAAGGAGTGATTAGTGATGGACCAATGAGAAGAGGGTGGTGGACACAGTCTAGTCCCTTAATCACCTAGGCTAGGTATAGGCTTCCCTTGGTTTGGGCTAGTCAAAACCACATAAACAAGCTAAAATTCGTGGTTTTGTTCCTCAGGTAGTTTTTGAAAGTCATGGGATTCAAACTCAACCCTTGGATGCCCTTCAAGATTCAATGGCTAAGATTAGTTCTTAAGAAATGGGCTACTTTAAATTATAGCCCTTAGATGTTGCTTAGATCTAATGGATGTGGTTGCTCCCAAAAGGAAAAAAGGTGCCTTGAATTTGGGCCATTGGATTTTGAGAAAAAGGAATGGATGAGATTTGATCCTTACATGGATCACATCCTATTCAATCCCAACCATCCATCCTCTCTCACATCTAATGGTCAAAAAGCTACGCGGACCCCGAAATCTTTCTCTCTCTTCCCACGAATTTTCGTAGTTTTGTCTTTTAGTGACAGTCCATTGGAGCTATTTTGTCTTTTAGTGACAGTAGACTGGCTCTCAATCTCCACCCTCAAAATCAAATGCAATCGGACGGCTGTTAATAGGCGATTTCGTGATTTTTTGTTCTCTCTCTTCGCGTGGGAGTTTGCTATTTTGTCTTTTTTTGACAGAGACTGTGGTCTTATTTTGTCTTCTAGTGCCTTTCTTTTCCCATTTGATCATGGCCATACAATAAACCAATCTAATGGCTTAAAATGCACACGAATTTTTTGTTGAAAGAGGGTTCTTTTTTATTCTTTATTTTAACTGACAATACCACTAGTGGTAATTCCAAATCTCTTAATCACCTTGATTAGCCATTTTAATTCCTTAAAATTAGGAATCCTTACAAGGCCCATGCAGGGCTCACTTTTTTCCCTAATGCTTGGCACAAATAAAGCATTGGATAATGTAAATGAACTACCATCAGCAAGATTTAGAATGATCTTAGCAACTTCCATGATAGGATAAGATGAGTTTTTGGCACATGTGATAGTATTCCCTATAGGGGTAGATTCAAGTAAGTGAAGAATCTACACTATGAGGTAATATGTTTGGTTTTCCCACTATCAAAGTACCAAACATCTGAGTCTACTATAGACATACACTCTTCATGAGAAGATATATCATAACTACAAACAGTAGTATTTGACCATTCTTCATTCTACACAAGATCTACAAACTCTGATATGAATATAGAGGCCTTTGCAACAACCATTCCAACCTCTTTTTTGCCTCTTTTGCAGCCAGTTTTGGAAAAATCTTTATGACATGATCATTTCCTTTAGAGTATGTGCAAAACAATTTCTACTTCTCTATTTTCTTCTTGTCGTTTTCATCCTTCTATGGTTATGCTGAATTAGCAGATTTCTTCTTACTAGTAGATGAGCTCCATGTACCTTTGCCCTTCTCGCTAGCAAGGAAAGCTTGATCTACAACACTCATAATGGACCTATTTTGCCTAAATTGATCTTCCTAAAATACAACAAAGACTAACTCCCCAAATGTTAAGGCATTTGGATTGCCTTTTGTCATCAATGAAAGAGTAGAAGCAAAAATATTATATAAATCTAGAAGACCATTCAGAACAGTCAACACAAGTGAACTATCTGGCAAGACTTCATCATCAAAAATCAATTGCTCATTCAAATATTTAATCTTTCTCAAAAAATTATCCATGGAATCTCCTTCATTCATGTACTCACTCTCCAACTGTTTTCGGAGTTAAGCAATAAGAGCCTCGTTTCTTTCCTGTTATAAAGTGGTAAATGTATCCCAAGCTTCCTTTGCTACTTTGTAGGAGCGAATATGAGGAATAATGGCATTGTTTGAGAGATAAGGCTATCAATGCATGTGGCTGAGCATCTCTGCCATCCCAACAAAGTTTCTCTTTAGTAGATGCAGTAGGAACCATAGAAAAAACAGGACCCTAAAGAACATCTTCAATGCCATCTGCATCACCTTGAGAAACTATATTTGTAGACGTCCCAAGACGCCAGGTCGATTGGTTGGGTCCCTCGCCTCTTGAGGCGGGGGCGAGGGTTCAACCCCCCTGCGCTGCGGGACAGTGTAATCCGCCTTCGGGCGCGAAATCCGACCTTCGGGCGTTAACCAGTTGGGCCTTCGGGCCGTCCACCTCGATGTATGGGCCTTCGGGCCGTTCACCTTGTCTGCCCCTGTTCTTGTGGGATAAGGGGGGTCCCATGGGTACTATGCCCTTCATTGTACAGTTGTTTCTCTTTCAAATTAAAGTCAGGGGGAGTAGGCCTCGGCCGAACCTCCATTTAAAAAAAAAAAAAACTATATTTGTAGACGTAGTCACTACAACATATGAGGGGCATACCGATGCTGCCTATACCGACCATAACTCCCGGCGTCGGTATAAACGTTGGAAAAGTCCACTAAAAGATACCGACGGTCATGTGATCATTGGTATGACCGTTTAAAATGGATCATCTGGATGTCTCACGACCGTCGGTATGAGTATCAATATATGCATCGATATGAGCGTCGATAATTTACTGGAAGTTTTCGACGCCCATACCGACATCATACGGACGCATATACTGAGGGCATCTTGTAAACATACCGAGAACCCGAGAGCAAAACTGAACATTTTGTGCATGTTTTAGTACTGGTTGTCTTTTGTTGAACTTTCACGTGTGAACCGAATTGCGACCTGCATTGTCTTGTGCACGCACACACACATAGATCTCTCTCACTACACACACATACACACACTCTCTCTGTTTAGATCTCACATCTTGGTAAGTGGTGCACATACTCTTAACCTTTGTCTTTCTCTATGCTTTAGGCCTTATAATTTCTCTTCTCTTTGATTTTGCAGAAGTTCTTTGGCGTCGATTCTTTGGAATTCGACGATAGACGACATACATTACGCTTTGACGACAAGGATCCAAAAGAGGGACATACTTGTGAGTGATTGTTTTATTCTCTATTGATAGAGAGAGAGAAAGAGAGAGAGAGAGAGAGAGAGAGAGAGAGAGAGAGAGAGAGAGATGAGAGAGAGATGAGAGAGAGATGAGAGAGAGAGAAGAGAGAGAGAGAGAGATAGAGAGAGAGAGAGATGAAAGATAAAGAGAGATAGAGAGATAAAGAGAGATAGAGAGATAGAGAGATAGAGAGATAAAGAGAGAGAGAGAGATAGAGAGATAGAGAGATAAAGAGAGAGAGAGAGAGAATGAGAGATAAAGAGAGATGAAAGGGAGGAAGATAGAGATAGGAAGATAGAGCATACACACACACATCTTCACATGCATACATACACACATACATGTACACACATGCATACATACACACATATACACACATGCATGCTTACATACACACACATATACACACATACAAATATACACACATGCATACATACACACACACATGCATACACACACATATATACACATATGCATACATACACATACACACACACATGCATACACACATACATACACACACATATACACATACATACACACACACATACATACACACATATACACACATGCATGCATACACACATATACACATATACACACATGCATACATACACACACATGCATACACACACATATACACATATGCATACACACATACATACACACATATCCACACAAGCATGCATACATACACACACATACACATATACACACATGCATGCATACATAGACACATACACATATACACTCATGCATACATACACACACACATGTACACACATGCATACATACACACACATATGTACACACATGCATACATACATACATATACACACATGCATGCATACATACACACACATATACACACATGCATGCATACACACACACATACATAGACACATGCATGCACACACACACATGAATGCATACACACACATGCATATATACACACACATGCATATATACATACACATGCATACATACACACACATACACATATACTCACACATGCATACATAGACACACATACACATATACATACATGCATACATTCACACACACATACATACACACATGCACACATATACACACATAAGCATACACGCATGTTTTAGGTCTAGCTCTTTTTTATTAGGGTTTTAGGGTTTTTATACATGCATAACATATATACACACATACACATACACATATAATACATATATACATGTATATACACATGCATACAAAAATATACATATTTTAAGTCTAGATCTTTAAGATTAGGGTTTTAGGGTTTAGGCATACATATAATTCAATTACATTTATATTAAGATAAAATATAGAAAAAAATGTGAATATAATATATATATATATGTATATATATATATATATATATATATATATATATATATATATATATAATAGGATAATTATATAGATAAATAAATATGAAAACAACTAGTCTTTTAAATAAATTAATTAATTATATATAATTAAATATATAAAAATAGGTTTAATTTTGAGGATTTTAATGAGAGTAAATATATATACACATACACATGCACACATATACTTATACACATATCTATATACATACATATATACACATACACATATATATACACATGCATACACATATATACATGTTTTGGGTCTAGGTCTTTCTGATTAGGATTTTAGGGTTTTAACACCTACATAACATATATACACTCATACACATACACATATAATACATATATACATGTATATACACATGCATATAGAAATATACATATTTTAGGTCTAGATCTTTAAGATTAGGGTTTTAGGGTTTAGGCATACATATAACTCAATTAAATTTCTATAAAGAGAAAATATAGAAAAAAATTAAGAAAAAATCTGAATATATAAATAAATATATATATATAATAGGATAATTATATAGATAAATAAATATAAAAAGAACTAGTGTTTTAAATAAATGAACTAAATATATATAAATAAATATAAAAAATAGGATTAATTAAGAAAAAAATTTTGAATATATAAAAAATAGGATAATTATATAGTTAAATAAATATGAAAAGAACTAGTGTTTTAAATAAATAAATTAAATATATAAAAATAGGTTTAATTTTAAGGATTTTAATCAGAGTAAATATATATACACATATATATTTACGACGAGCAACAACAGAATCCTCACCGATATCGCCAACAACGAGATGCTGCAGCCACAGGTTTAGATACGGTTGCACCGTCACATTTGGGCAGCGACGGATATGACACGATGCATCACGATTTTGTAAGTACCATTTGATTTATTGAATTTGTTTGTGTTAAGCTTCTCATGTATGTTCCTCTAATGTGTTGTATATTTGTTGCAGGAGCTGGCAATGGGTCGTCCTCCAACATGAATGGAGGAGGCTTATGGATATTGTCATGGATTGACTACACTATTGGAGGACTTGGAGGGATGCGGTGCAGTCGTTTCATGGGAGCATTTGCGATGAGGTGATGAATTTATAAACTTGGTTTTTACTTGTTGTTTGTAAATTTCATATGAATTTATCTCATTTCATGAATGTTCTTTGTTGCAAAATTGTTGATATGGAACATTCTTTGCATGTGTATGGCAATCGTACACCAAAATTTTGTATCTGATTTTTATATGGCAATGCAATGCTTTGCCACATTTTGTAAAAGTGTCATATATGAAAATGGTTTGCCACACTCTTGTACATGCTTCATTTATGAAATATATAACTCTTCTTGTACATGGTTCATGGTTCATGCTTCATTCTGATTATTACTTTTGTGTCCAATAATATTCAATTTTATGAAATCATATTTTGGTTGACATTAGAGTACACATCACATGTACTGGGTTTTTTTTTTGGCAGAGTGTATTGTCTTTTGCTAAGCAACATCATGGTCATGTTGTTGTAGCAAAAGACAACACACTCTTCCCAAAACAAATTTTGCAAATATAGTCATCGATATAAGCGATGATACTCAAGTAATGCCATCGGAATAAGCGTGGATACATCTAGCGTGCACCGGTAAACATGACGGTACACCTAGTAGTGGTGCATGTATAACTGTCGGTATGGGCGTCGTAATACCGAGATTTATACCGATGCATATACCAATGCTCATACCGATGCTTATACTGACGCATATACTGGCGCTTTAATACCGACGCGCGTACCAACACCTACATCGATGTCGAGGCAAAAATATGTGTATTCATTTCCCTTGGTAAAAACCTCTGTATACGGCCGATCTATTGTAGTGAGTAGGATGTTTTTCAACATCTACACAATATTCCATGGTCCTTTTGCGACCCATAAATGACCCATGATATATGCCCATAATGGATAAATGGTGCCATCCAATTTATCATCAACAACCAACATACAAAATACATCACTACTTACAGCCATGGCCATAGACTAAGTTACCCTCATGAAGAAAAATCACTATATCTCAAAATGTTGAACAAAACTACCTTGTCGAGTTTTGCTAAACATGTAGCAGGTTTTGAGGATCTTACACTAGAAAACCAAAATAAATAAATAAATAAATATATATATATATATATATATATATATATATATATATATATATATATATATATATATATATATATATATATATATATATATATATATATATTTGGCACAAAATACAAAATCACCTACAGAAGCACTATGATAGTGAGTTTGGAGGCCAAAACGAGCTCAAATTGTGACTTTGATACCACAACGTGAACCTGTTTTGAACTCCTAGTTGCCTTGAGTATGCTCACCAATTTGCATGTGATTCTGAGAGTATGATCGGAAGGGTGTCGACGATGCCCTAGATGAAGCAGTGATCTACTCCGATACCAATTATTGGATTTTAAGGTCCACGGAAGCATGTCAATAGCACAAGGAAGAAGAAGAAGAAGCTTGGAGCACAACACACAATACTTAATGTATTACCTAGAGAATGAACAAAGATAAGTAGCACATTAGGATTATAAGAGTATATACAAGGTGGGGGGAAAAAACCTCCTAAAGATTGTTGATATATTTAGGTACTCATGTGTGTGAACACTCTAGGACCATCAGGGCACTTTTTTCCCTCTTTAGGAGGTTTTTTTCCCCTGGCTTGTATATATGCCTGTTGCCCTAATGAGCTACTAATCTTTTGGACATTCTAGTGGTAATACATTCATTATTGTGTGCTGTGCTCGAAGCTTCTTCTTCTTCCTTGTATTGTTTGCATGCTTCTGCAAATCTTTATCTCCATTAATCGGTACCAGAGTAGGTCGCTACTTCATCTGGGGCATAATTGCCACCCCTCTAGTCACAGTCTCAAAATCACACAAAATTTGGTGAGCATACTCAGGGTGACTAGGAGATCAAAACAACTTTGCTATGTCTTGCGAAAATCACGATCTAAGCTCGTTTCAGCCTCTAAACACACTATCATAGTGCTTGTGTAGGCTATTTCAAATTTTTTGTGCCAAAGGTATATAAAGGTTTTGAGTCACTGATATAAACATCTCAAAGTCTACTACAGGTTTAGTAAAACTCCACAAGGTAGTTCTATTCAAGTTTTTGAGATATGATCAATTTTTTGCATTATGGTATTTTATTTAGTGGCCATGAATGAAAGAAATGATGTATTTTGTATGTTGATTATTGAGGTTAAGTTGGATGGTACGAAATTATACCCATTATGAGCTTATATCATGTGTCATGTATTGGTCACAAAAGGACTGTGGAATATTGTTCACACTATTGAAAAATGTCCTATTACACTTGCAAATACAGGTATGGAAGCTGATGCTGATGGCATCGAAGATGGTAACATTCTGCATATCCTTGTTTGTGTTGCGATTCTATTTGCACCTACTCTAAAGCGTTGTCTGTATATATAGTGTTGTCTGTCAAACATGCCATTATTCCTCACATTCACTCTTGCAGAATAGCTAAGGATGCTTGGGATACACTCATCACATTGTACCAGGCTAGGAATGAGGCACATGTTGCTTACCTCTGAAAATATTTGGAGAGTGAGCATATGAATGAAGCTGATTCTATCGACAGTTTTCTCACAAAGATCAAGGATTTGAAGGAACAGTTGATTTCTGTTGATGAAGTCCTTCCTGACAGTTCACTTGTGTAGACTATTCTGAATGGTCTTCCCGATTCATATCAAATTTTTTCTTCTAATATTTGTTTGATGTTGAGAGGCAATCCAAGTGCCTTAACATTTGAAGAGTTAGTTTCTGTTCTGGTGCAAGAAGATCATCCTAGGCAAAAGAGGTCTATTATGCATGTTGCAGATCACGATTTCCTGGCTAGTCAGAAGGGCAAAGGTAAATGGAGCTCATCTACTAGTAAGTAGAAATCTGCAAATGCTCCACATTCGAAGAAGAAAGAAGAAGATGAGAAGAAATCAGAAAAGTAAGAATTGTTTTGCAAATACTATAACGCAAATGATCATGTCATTAAGAGCTATCCAAAACTAGTTGCTAAAGAGGCAAAGAAGAAAGAGGCCAGAAAGGGTGTTGTAGAGGCCTCTATACCAAAAACTGAGTCTACTAATCTTGTGCAGAATGAAGAATGGGCATTTACTATTGTTTGCAGTTGTAGACTTAGATGTTTGGTATTTTGATAGTGGGGCAACCAAATATATTACCTCGCAACGTAGTTTCTTCACTTCACTCGAGTCTGCCCCTATAGGGAATACGATCACATGTGCCAAAAACTCCTCTTATCATGTCATAGGAGTTCATAAGATCCTTCTCACTATTGTTGATGGTTCACTTTGTCACATGATTTACCTGTGTCAAGGACCAAGAAGAATCTGTTATCATTTTTTGCTTTAGCCAAGATTGGCTTGGTTGTGAAATTTGTTGATGACAGGTGTACAATTCATGAACTATTAAATGGCGACATGATTATTGCTTCTGGCATTTTATGTCGTGGGCTATATAAGCTCATAGACGATGAAAAATATGTGATTGATTCAGCATGTGGAGTACATGATTCTCAAGCTATGTCAGATGTAAAGCTTTAGCATGCATGCTTTGATCATCTGAATTTTGCTAGTTTGCTATGCCTTCAGAAATCTGAAATGGTTTCCTCTTTGCCCAAACTTGAGGCACGCAGTAAACATGTTTACGAAGGCTATATTTTGGGCAAAGTGTAGCATTGCTCCTTTCCAAAAGATGGTTCAACTGGAGCTACTCAAAAATTGCAGCTTGTTCATAGTGATGTCTATGTTCCTATGTAGACACCCTCTTTTGGAAACTATCTTTACTTTGTGACTTTCATCGATGATTTTTCCAAGCACAAATGGGTATATCCATTGAAGGCAAAGTCTGAAATGTTTATGTGCTTCAAATAGCTTTTGTTTTGGCTGAAAATCTGTAAGCATGAAAAAATAGGCACCCTCCATTTCAATCGAGGGAGGGGATATATGTCTCCTCACTTTAATGCATTTCTGGCTAAATGTGGGATAAAACATCAGTGTACAATGCCATATACACCTCAACAAAATAGAGTTGATGAACAGAAGAACAAGTCACTCATGGAGATGGCGAGGTGTATGGTCAAGAGTCAGGCTCTACCACATAGTTTCTAGCTTGAGGCTATCATGTGTGCAACATATGTGCTTAATAGGTGTCCCACTAAAGCATTGCAGTCTATCACTCAATATGAGGCTTATCATGGTTCTAAGCCATCTATTGCTCACCTGTGTGTTTTTGGTTGTTTGGCATATGCATTAGTGCCTAAACATCTTCACAGGAAATTGGATGATAAAGTAGTAAAATGTATTTTTGTTGGGTACAGTTCTGAAAGCAAAGGCTATCATTTGTATCATCCACACACTAAACGCATTTTTGTTAGCCGTGATGTTGTTTTTGTGGAAGATGCTATTCAGTCATTACTTTCATGTACTAAGGAGACATTTGTTAGCTCCAAAGTCATGTATGATACTTTGTTGCCTCTTTCTATACGTGAACAGTCTAGTGCTGGTCCTAATGAGGCAGTTTCTCATCCTTTGCAGGTTTCATGTGATAATGCAGATCATTCCATTTATGATGCAGATTTACATGATGAACTTGTTGATGAGAGAGTTGATATCGAGGAGGAAAAAAATTATGCCAAAATGGCCAATGCAAACTTTACGTGACAGCAAATTAGATGCACCTCTATCATACCAAACTTGTTCAGGCTCTCATAGTGCCTCTTTTGCATTAGATTACTATGCTATGGTCGCCTCTAGTCTCTATGATGAGGATGAGCTTTTTTTGTTTGATAAAGCACAAAATTCTGAAAATTGGATGGCTATTATGCAATCTAAATATGATGCTATAATGAAGAATGGTACCTCGTCTTTATGGGGCTTGCCTCCTGTCAAGAAGGCCATTGGCACTAAGTGGGTATAAAAGTTGAACCATAAGCCTCATGGATCAGTTGATAGGTATAAGGCTAGGCTTGTTGCAAAGGGTTATGTGTAGGAAAGAGGCATTGATTTTAATGAGATATTTGCACCTACATGGCGAATGAGTACTGTTCGTAGCATCTATGCACTTGTAGCTCATCATGGTTGGAATGTACATCAACTGGACATTAAAATTGCATTTATGATTGATGACTTGCATGAAGAAGTCTATGTTTTCAGTCCCATGGCTTTGTGCAAAAAGGGCATGAAAACCCGATGTGTAGGTTAAAGAAGGCATTACATGGTTTAAAACAAAAACACATGCTTGGTATGAAAAGATACATGCCTATTTGATTGCACATGGTTTTGAGAATAGTCGAACTGAGAGCACCTTATATGTTAAGCATGCTAATGGTGTGCTTCTGATAATTGTTGTGAATGTTGATAACATGCTGCTCACTCGTCTTCATGACAAGCATATTGCTGATTTTAAGCCTGGTTTGCATGCCTCATTTAAGATGTCTAATTTGGGGCATTTGCATCATTATTTGGGCATTCAATTTATGCAAGTTGATGGTGAAATGGCTCTGTGTCAAACAAAATATATCGACACATTGTTGTAGCATTTTGGTCTTGAAGACTATAAGCCTATTGCCACTTCTATGGAGACAAGTTTAGGATTGAGTCTTCATGATGCTGGAGTTGATGATGTTCTCTATCAGTAGGCTATTAGATGCTTGATTTGCTAATGCATTACTTGGCTAGATATTCAGTTTGATATCTCACAAATGAGCAGGTTTATGCATGGCGTAGGTGTCAAGCATTGGCACACGATTCAGTGCATATTTCCGTACTTGAGTGGTACCCGGCTACTTGGATTATTTTATCCCAATGGGCGATCAATATCACTAGATTTGGATCATTTTTCTAACAGTGATTGGGTTGGTTTCTATGACACTCGTGTGTCCACTAGTGGCTTTTGCTTCATGCTTGGTAGCTCATGTATATCTTGGTTGAGCAAGAAGTAGCCTATTGCGGCCACTTCTGGTTCTGAGGCTCTATATAGGGAAGCTTTCATAGCGATTGTTGAGTGTGTGTGGCTTAGATGCCTTATGGCTGATTTGGGTGTTGGTCAATCTTCTGCCATTACCATCTTCACTGACAATCAGAGTGCATTGGGAGTTGCGAGGAACCCTTTGTCCCATGCTTGAACTAAGCACATTGAGGTGCATTATCATTATGTCAAGGAGAGGTTCTTTGCTGGGGAGATCAACCTTGCATATGTGCCCATGCAGGAGAACATTGCAGACCTTTTCACGAAGGCTCTGCCTAGGGAGAAGTTTGAAGCTTTTCGTAAAGCTTTGGGCTTACTTCCTTTTGTGGATTGATTCCAAATTGCTTGTCACTTCCTTATACATGAGTTACAACTCCTTGTTCACTACATCACTCCGAGGGGGTATTCGTTGATATATTTAGGTAGTGATGTGTGTGAACACTCTAGGACCATCGGGGCACATTTTTCCCTCTTTAAGAGGTTTTCACCCCAGCTTGTATATATGCCTATTGCCCTACCATGCAACTAATCTTTTGTACATTCTAGTGGTAATACATTCAGTACTGTGTGTTGTGATCCAAGCTTCTTCTTCTTCTTCTTCCTTGTGTTGTTCCTGTGCTTCCACAGACCTCAATCTCGAACAAAGAGTGAAAAAACATGCCTTGACGATCCTAGTGTGTTCACACACATCCCTACCAAAATATATTCATAATCACGATTATGGCTATTTATGTTGATAAATCAATTGTAGGTGGTTATAATGAAGAAATGAGTAAAGAGGTAAAAACTCCTTATGGAGGAAATTGACATGAAAGATCTTGCTGTGTGATGCTACTTCTTGGGCATTGATTTTATACATACAAAAATAGGTATATGGATATCGCAAAGGCAATATGCCTTTAGTACCCTACACGGCAAAGGTATGGTATGGCGTATTGTAAGCATATTTCTATGCCATTAGATCATAATTTGAATTTGGTTACTATATTAGGTGAAGCATTGGAAAATGCTACTATGTATAGGAAAATTGTGGGAAGTTAGCTCACAATAACAAGACCTGATCCAATCTACATTGTTGGACTTGAAAGTCAATTTATGTAGGTTCTCAAGAAACCACATTTATATGCTTTGAGACATTCGCTATGATATGTGAGTGCTACTTTGGATTATGCAATGTTTCATGAAGCTAGTGCAGAATTGCAAGTTCATGGATACACTGATGCAGATTGGATTGGTAGTATTCCAAATAGAAGATTTAGTGGTGGCTTTCTATTCTCACTTTGAGTGCAGCTATTACTTGGAGTAGTAAGAAGCAACCTACTATTGCTTTGTCAAGTATAGAGGCTGAGTACATAGGTGTTGCAATGGATGCATGTGAGGCATCATGGCTAGAGATGCTACTTGCAGATTTAGGTGTGGAAGTGCAAAAGACTATAATCATTTATGGTGATAATGTTAGTAGCATAGAATCAACATGGAATCCTATTTTTCATTCTAGAACATATCATATCAACCTACACTACTATTTCATCAAAGAAAAGGTAGTAGCAAGTGATAGTGAACTTGTTTATGTGAGGACATATGAGTAGGTTGCTGATTTTTCACCAAAGCACTTGGAGTAGAGAAGCTAAAGAAGTTTCAGAAGATGCTTGGATTACAGGATATGAAGTTGAGCTTGAGGTGGGGTGTTGAGACGTCAAGCTCAAAATGTGATGATCATGGATGACATGTATCACTTTTTCATTTCTCTTACATGTATAACAATCATGCCAATATATGTAAGGGATACTTTAGTGAGCTTTACTAGATTTATCTACCGAGAGTGATGGCATATTTGCTTCATGCTAGCTCACTCATTCTTATACAGTCTAATTTTCCTTATTTAATGATCTTTATATATTGTACTAGTTGTATTGTTGTTTTAGGTCATTCTTGTATATTCTGTTTATGTAATAGAAGAAGAACATCATTATTCCTTGCCTCAATCCATGTGTGCCTCTCTTTGAGTGTGAGTATGTGAGTAAGCTCTCTTACTTATCTCCTTTCTCTTGACAAAATTTTCCTCAAACTTACCAATAAATCTTCTGAATACATCATTGGTTTAACTCATGAAATTAAAAATTCCCTTTTTAATACCAAAAGGCATAACTAGATATTCATACAAAAAGCATTTCAAGAATTTGTTCTTCTTTTTCTCTAATCTAATGAAACCCACTTTCATCTTCCTAAATAAAATAGCATCATATGAACATTAAAGAAATATATATCCTAGGAATTGTATATATACGCCATAATATTGATAAGTGCATGATAATCGACACACATCCTAAAAGATATATTTGAGAACCAAATGGTGAGTAACTAGGTCTAATCAATCGGCCTTCCCATAATATTCTCTCACCACCTCGCAAACTTCATTGTCTTTTGCAATTTTTTATAAAATGATGGGCAAGCTATCCAAGTCATCAACTCTATTGAACTTTTTAACTTTTAATAAGGAGAAAAACTAGAAATTAATAATTATTCAAACAAAACTTAGAACTTTGCCAATCTGATTTTATCTAAAATTACTTGAGCATTCTAATAAAGAATTCCCATAAATTTAGAGTCCATATTTGGAACTATCCTAAATAAATAGAAAAAATAAAGAAAAAATAAAAGAATGCACAATCATGCTTGAAGCTTACTTTGTAGGTATCACTTGTGAACCTTAGAGAAGTACTTTCCATGACTCAATACCCTCCTCCCTTCGGACTCAATCTCATGAATATATGGGTTCAAATCTGATTGAACCTTAGAGATTTACTTTCCATGACTCAATACCCTCTTCCCTTTAGACTCAATCTGATGAATATATGGGTTCAAGTCTATGATTGAACCTTTTCTTAAATACTACTATTTACTTGGTACTAGATGAATTAAAGTTAATTATGCTTATTCAGAGTATTGTCTATATCCCCTAGCATTGGATCTAAAGAGAGAGATCAACAACTCATTGTCCTCAAAACGTTTTCTCATTTTATATCAACTAAATCTATTATCCAGTTACAATAAATATGTAATTTTTTTAGATTTAAATTTCTAAAAGTGAATGAATACAAAAGGAAGTTTGATAGGATGTTGCCCCACTACTGCTCTCATGAAATCAAATTATTAGTAACACCCTTTCTATTCCAGTTGTAAAACCACAATATTTGGCATTAGGGGTATTATCTTTATTTCTATCATAGCCATGTGATGTTCCAATAAATCATCAGTGTTCTCCTACTTATCACTCTACTTATGTAGGACTAAAATGGATGATGTAGTATCTTTCTTCTTAAGATAATTATTAAAATAATTTCTTTCTAAGCATCCATAGCATATTCCATTCATGTCTTTCTCCCTTCGTTGTGGTGTGAACATACATTTTCATACTTTCTCTCTACCATATCAACGACTTCAATTTGTCCAAGATATCATCTTAATCATATGGATGCTCGTAGCCTCTCTCTAAGGCTATGTAGTGGAAAATGCATTAAGAATGGATAATTTATGTTTCAATTCTCAATCAATGAAGATATTTTACCTTCGGCACTACCACTACTGCCATATTTATGAAATATGGCCAGGCTTTATTGCTTTAGCTAAAATTTTTAACCTTTCTTTTTGTATTAATGGAATTATATTTTCTTTCAGTCCCACAAAAAATTTATTTATTGCTTTAGCTAAAATTTTTAACCTTTCTTTTTGTATTAATGGAATTATATTTTCTTTCCGTCCCACAAAAAATTTATGTATCTAGAGAAAATCAAGAATCAATCAATGGGTCTATAGAAAAATCTTTTTTATACCTATCTACATACTTCTGTTTTGTAAGGTTCCTTTGACGTAATGTATTTGTTTCCCTAGATCTCCTGTGAAGGGACACAATTTTATTATAAAAAATACCTTAAATCGAACTCATGTACGTGTATCACTCCTATTCTACTGAACATTTTTCCACAACGTATGTGCAAAATGCATAAAATTCTTGGTACCCTACTAGAGCTTATATGTGTTATCTATAATGGGACAATGTAAAAATTTCTTCTCACTTGTCAAGACACTAGTTAATAGCAGCCGTGATATAGAAATTAGATTTATTACGGTATTGTTATGTTTTTAATTTTGTGAGTTACCATCATGCTTCTCTAAGATAAAACTAACTTGATGTATTATGGTATGTTATGTTTTTAAATTTGTGAGTTACCATCATGCGTCTCCAAGATTAAATTGTATCGCAACAAGCATCTAGAGAAACTTCATCTCTTGTTTCTACCTTATTCATAGGGCCATCTTTTCCAGAACTCATTGTAGAAACTTGATCTCTTGTTTCTAACTTATTCATAGGGCCATCTTTTCCAGGACTAAACGCCTTCTGACTAATAGGGCCATTTTTCCTAGGCGTTACAATGGCTTCTTAAGTGTAACTTCTCAAGTATCTTCTTACTTACGTATCCAATTGTTCATGGCATCCATTGTTACATGTGATAGTTATAATATAGCTAATTTGATTCTTTGGTGAGATTGAAGTACTATTCAATATACTAACATAACTTTATTCTTAGTATTTCTTCTTTCTGTCTCTTTTTACGCCTTCTTTGTAAGCATTTACATGTGTTTTTTATTGAAGAGGAGGAATACTCAGGGATCAAAAGGGAGGGGGTTGGGAACACAAAATCCAAGGTATTATTAATTACGGAATATGAAAAGATAAGTTTCGTTCTAGGAGATGGGGTGTATATACAAGCTAGGCGAAAAAATGCTTTCAAGAGGGGAGAAAGTATCTCAACAGTCCTAAGTGTGTTCATAGACTTGAATAACATAACATACTAACAAATCTCCAATAGGAGTGATGTGGTAAACAAAACTTGGCACTCATGTATGAGGAAATGCAAAGCAATGTGGACAAAGATCAATCCACGTGGACAAAGATCAATCCACAAAGGGGATTTATCCCAAAGACTTACGAAAATCTTCAAATTTCTCGGTAGGTAGAAACTTGAGAACAAAATTTTATGAAATTTTCAAAATTTCGTTAAGAACCACCAATTGAAGATAAAAATGTTCCTCGCATACTTTGTTCTCCTTTTTCCTTTCAATATTTTTATTCAAAAAGATCAGCTCCTCACCAAAGTTGCTTTTCCTTAAAACTTTCAAGTAAAAAAGTTCAACCTCTCAATCCATCTTTTCTTGACTTATGAGATCCTCTCACGATAGATTAATGGTATGTTTCACATCAAAAAGTTGGCATCATCAGAGAGAGAGAATCAATCCAAATTATGAAATAAATTACCTCGACATCGATCACGAGGGATCTAATAATAGTAGGACTAGAAGAGTTCCATGCAGTCTTCTCGCTTCTTGTGTTCCATGTTTCCAAGAGAGTACAGCGCCTTTCAAATACTCACTTTGCCTGTAAAGTTAAGAGCGTTGCTAGAATACACAACCTTTGATCGCAGAAGATGGGGACATGCAGTCATGTTTGATCGAATACAGAAGCTATGACCCAAGAAAATGGATTCATATTTGCTATATTTCATGTTTTATCTGTAGATACAACAGCGCCCTCAAAGAAATGGCTGTCTCTACACAGAATGAGATTGAGAACGTTATCTTCAGACACAAGCTCAACCCTGATTCGAGAGTTAGGAGGGGTTTGTATTAAAAAGCTTCCCGTGCATCTGAAGACGTAACAGAAAAATCACCGCACCACATACTACAGCCTTCGAGTATGCAGGGAAGCAGGATGCCTTACCTGCTTAATACAGAAATAGGGTAACATGTCTGCCTAATTTATCTTTTCTTCTGAATAAGCTAACATGTCTGCCTAATTTATCTTTTCTTCAGAATAAGCTGAACAGCCATCGAGAGTGAACACAGAAACATAATGCCTGCTTCCTCGCAACAGAACTAGTAGATTCCTCTCTGGGAATGTGAACGATGTAAATCGAATAGTCGCCAATAAACAAGATTAATTCTCCTTCCAAAAACGAAATAGGCACTGGCAATCGAGAATCGATATATACAGTTTACACCTAAGGCATGTATCAAAGCATGATCACGTTTCAGCGAAAATATACAGCTCCCTTAGAAGAAGCCTAAATGCTTCTTCTATATGTCTATGGTGCTGTGATGAGTTAAGCATAAGATAGCAGGTGAACATATCTGCTAGGTCGAGGTACTCGTATCCTTCGACGCAGCCTACTTTGATCGTCTCCATCATGGACTCGTAAAAGGCCATGCATGGTTCATATGTGTACCTAACTGTGGGGTGATAGTTCTGCATGAGCTTTCTCACGGATGAATAATCCTTCGTAGATAGGCGATAAGCTCGATGAAGGGATTCATCATGATCGTCGCCTCCCGTTTGCTCCCTTTGAACCTCTTCA
This sequence comes from Ceratopteris richardii, assembly GCA_020310875.1. Taxonomy (NCBI): domain Eukaryota; kingdom Viridiplantae; phylum Streptophyta; class Polypodiopsida; order Polypodiales; family Pteridaceae; genus Ceratopteris; species Ceratopteris richardii. The sequence goes on from CM035407.1 coordinate 104,694,890, forward strand.
TCTGCGGTTTCATCCTTTTCAACGCCGTTGTCGTTCGCGTCCGCAATTAGTAATGTTTCCTGCCTTTTGGAGTCCGACACATCAGAAACCCTCGCATATCTTTTGCAGATAGACGGACCACTGAATCCTCTCTTCAAAACAGATGCGTGCTTTGCTTTTGAATCTAACCTGTAATCGACGACGCTATCATCTGTGTGCATGTTAGAACCTCGCAACTTCTCGTGTTTGACTGATATAACTTGGGCATGAACCACTGCTGATGTGTCCATGGAAAAACACATGCAGTCTGACGACGACTTCATCAAGTTATGGAAGATGCCCATAGGAGAGGGACTAGTGGAAGAACGAGCCCGATGGTCTCGTAAAGGTGGGGAAGTATTAGACGGAGTTGATTCATCCTCGCAACTGAAGTTTGTGGAAGGGGAATTTCTTAGAGGCGCCGCGACGGAATGAACCTGAAACGGAGGGTTGCGATTGGCGATCTTCTTCGGGTTAAGACGGATCCGCTCCTCCATGAGAAGAGCAGATACACCAGGAACTGATGATGCTCTCTTTCCCTCTCTCTCACAAACACACAAAATACTTTCTTTCGTGCAGTGCAAGATGACGACAACACGCCCAACGCCGCGAGTAGAAGCAGGCACGGATCGCTTCGAAGACCTGTGTAGATTAATGGATAAAAGCTACCTTTATACACATGTGAAGTTTCTCTTTCTGGGACACACGCTCTCTCTCGCTCGCAGGGCACGCAAAGCAGTAGCGTGCATGAAGGAGCCACGCCGCTCGCTTTCTCAGCGGAAACCGCTGAATTGTTTCTTTAAGAACACGCTTCTAAGAACGAAATCTAGGAAAACAGCTCTACACGTGTGTGTGTGTGTTGCCCTTTCTCTCTGCATGCTGCGTCAAAGCTACTCCCACGGACAGGCTTCGTCTCCTCCGTAGACTCCCATGGAATTACGCAGCTGCTCCGGAGATGAAACAAGAGAAACTGTCCCTGCTGCACAAACAAAACAATAAAAAAAAAGTGCTGTTCCAAATTTGGTCCGGCCCTTTTATTAATAAAAAAATTGCAATATGAGGAACAAAAGAACGGCATGACACATTCTAGTAGACTATGACGTGGCCGCCAGGATCTTCTTTTTTAACAAAAAGAGTTGGTAGCAAAAGAATTTTGTAGAGAAGTAAAGACTTGTAGGAGAGACTACGAATCAGCTCGAAGAGGACATTTCATCTTCTATGTAGGAAATACATCTATGACATAATTTAGAGCCTTCTAGCTACAAATATTGAAGGGGACGTCTTAACTTAGGGCATACATTTGAGACGTGTAGAGTGTTGCAATCATACATATGGATTGCATTCATCTTCAATGTGCAGATACATTTGTAACATAATTCAGAACCTTGTGTCAAACAAGTATTGAAGAGGACATCTTACACGCACTTTAGAGGTAGTGTAGACTCTAGAGTGTTGCAATCATACATATTGATAGCAAATTTTGAGGGGACATTTCATTTGCTTTGTGGGAGATGCGTTAGAGACACGGCTAAGAAATGTTAACTTACAAATATTAAGTACGACGTCTTGTCTCTTTTAGGAAGCAAAAACCTTCAAGACGTGACATCCCCTCTAGGAAAGCTACATTTGGAATACAATCTAGAAACTTATTTGGTAATGCTCCATAACCCATGGTCGAGGATTACTTCTTAGTCCTCCTTCTTAGGGTAAGTCTAATAAGATCTTTTCTCATGTGCTTGAACTTAGTCTTGACGGCCATCATTTCTGTACGTTGGACAAGGGACTAAAGGCTAAATGGAACTTGGACAAATTTTCATTGCTCATTGTATGCTTGTTAAAGTGTTTTTGTGGTATATAGCACGTATTCCACTTGAATAGTCCACCTTGCAGACAACCTAACTAAGGCACAAAGGTCATAGGCCGGAGTCATGAAAAGTTTTTCTTCAAAATGTGCTCTCTCTCTCTCTCTGTAGTCACACTCAATGGCAATAAAGCAAGAAGAAGTGAAGGTTTCTCAAAAACCACTCCAACAAATTTGAAAATCTTGGTTTCATAATATGAAGTTCTTGAGGAGAATTTCGTTACTATGGTTGACAAAAGTAAAAAAAACTTCTATGGATGAAAATTTTATGCATATGACTTCGTGTGCACTTTCACTAGCTATAATGAAAAGGGGAGGGGTGCATAACTAATAATCACTCGATTCCAAAGTGTCACAAGTAGAAAATGAGTTGAAGCATGCAAAAATGGTACTCATGAAGCCAAGAACACAAGATTTGATAAGAATAGCTCTCACGATAGCTATTACCCACAAGTGACTTGTCTACAAAATGAATGAAGGGATATCTTTATAGTGTATTAATTATGCTTTCTAGGCTTTAACATGCTATCTTGTGGAATTACAAATTATCACCATTACTCCAATCTTCGAACTCTTGATGAGTTCTTCTTTTAGCATAGAGTATGAACAAGCATGCAGACCAATGAAGATGATGATCACCTACAATCTAGCAATTAATTTTCATGAAGATTCTCTTGTTTGACGTACTTCCCAACCATGTATTCATCCAGTATGATCTCTCTCTCTCTCTCTCTCTCTCTCTCTCTCTCTCTCTCTCTCTCTCTCTCTCTCTCTCTCTCTCTCTCTCTCTCTCTCTCTCTCTCTCTCTCTCTCTCTCTCTCTCTTTCTAACATGAGATCCTTCCATGTGGCCTCTTGCATGGGTGCCACATATTACCTCCCAACCATGTATTCATCTAATATGCTCTCTTTCTTTTTCTAATATAAGAAACCTCCATGTGGCCTCTCACATGGATGCAACATGGTACTTATGGGAGACAAAACATATAATATACCTAAGAATGGGTTCACATACCACTTCTCAAGCTATAAAGTTGTAACCTCAAAAATTTAACATGTAGCATTTCCTTCTGCTTAATCAATTTAGTCCTAAAACATTGTGTCGGAAAGTCCTAATGAAAGAGAGAGTCATGCTAGAATAAATTCTCCCACTGAACCCCATGTATTTGATGTACATAATCATATCTCCATGTCATTTCCCTCTATTCATCCCCTCAAGAATGTTGGGTTTAGACGTCTAAGAAAGCACGTGAACAACACAAGGAAGAAGAAGAAGCTTGGAGCACAACACACAATATTGAAAGTATTACTACTAGAATGTACAAAGATAAGTAGCCCGTTAGGGCAATAGGCGTATATACAAGCCGGGGGGAAAAAACCTTCTGAAGAGAGAAAAAAGTGCCCCAGTGGTCCTGGTGTGTTCACACACATCACAACCTAAATATATCAACAAATCCCCCCTAGGAGTGATGCGGTGAGCAAGGAGCTGGCACTCATGTATAAGGAAGTGCCAAGCTATGTGGAATCAATCCACAAAAGTAAGTAAGCCCAAAGCTTTGCGAAAAGCTTCAAACTTCTCCCTAGGCAGAGCCTTCGTAAAAAGGTCTGCAATGTTCTCCTTGTCATGGACACAAAGGAAACCATCTTGAACCTTAGATTCCATGTCACTTTCTATATCTCATGTTTGGTTCAGAATTTGGAGAAACCAATGCCTCCATTGCATGCGGAATGTGCCAAAACCCCAAGATCGATTGTCAATTTGCTCAATTCTGACACCCGGAGGTCTTGCTTCTAGTTGATGATATCATGATAACATCATCAACTCGTAACCACCCTTGGGAATAGTATATAAGGAGGGGTTGGCCACATTCATAATCACTCTTGTGGATACCAGTCTTGGGAGCTCAAGGGGTTGTGACCGCCAAGTAAGTACTCTCCAAGTTCAAGTTCGAGTTCTTGTCTTGTTCCTTGTTCTAGTCTAGTCCTTGGACATCCTATCTTGTCCTCTTGTAATCTTGTAGTATGAGATCCTATCAAGTTCTTTCTTGTATCTAGTTCATCTCCTAGAAGGGAGTTCTTGTAATACTGATATCTTGTTCCATACTTATGATCCCGAGTTGTGGGATCTCCTGTATCATCTCTAGTCAAGTTGTTCATACCTATCATTCCCGGGTTGGGGGACATCTTGTATCAGTCACATATTCTTGTATCGTCTTCCCTTTCTGGGTTTTCTTGTAATCCAAAGTATATTTCCGAAATCTTGTCTATTGTAGTCATAGGGCACAATCTAGTACTCCCCTGACATTTTGGCAAGACTACCTTCATCAAGACCAGGTTCCATGGATTCCCTATGCAAGGAGATCCAATCTACCATGAAGGACATGATGGAACATGTCCAAGAGATGAAAAGATTGCTACGACAAGATGATCGATCAGTTTCAAGCGATGCCTTGAATAAGAAGATGTTGTTTCATGGAACTCCATATCAAGAAGACTACATCGTTAATGAATTTCGAAGTGGCCTCAATCCTGAAGTCAAATATCTCTTGCTATCCATGCCTCAATTAGCAAATACCTTAGAGGATGTTATCAATTAGGCAGTTCAATGATAGAATCAGTTATTCGAAGAAAGCCAAGTCCAAGAGCTAGAAGTGTTGAATAATCAAGAGATTGTTCCTCAAGAATCCGAATCAAGAATTTTTGAAGCCCAAAAAGTAATTAAAAATGATATGGAGTATACATGTTATGAAGATATCAAGAAGGTAAAGGATTAGGAGGAATTCATGTTCACTCAAGTAGGTGTGCTTACTCAATGCTCTCCATCAAAGATCTTGGAAACAACACAACATTCCACTTTTGAAGCTCAAAGGATATACTGCATGAAGAACCCAAGGAAGCTCAAGAGACACCCAGTCCTTCACCACCTATCCAGATTGAGGATCATGAAGAATTCCAGGTCGTGCATGTATTAGATTCAAGGATCTCTTGAGGAAGATTGGAATGCTTTATTTATTGGAAAGCATATGACATAAGTGATCGTACCTAGGAACTTATATAAAATCTTCAAAGAGCAAAATTCAAGGTTTGTGAATTCCATAAGAAGAATCCAATGAAACCCAAGCTAGAGAACATGGTCGTTCCTCGTGGAACTCGTTGCTTGAGGGGGAGGTGATGTCATGGGCATTGGAAACCATCTTGAACCTTAGATTCCATGTCACTTTCTATATCTCATCATTAGTTCAGAATTTGGTCAAACCAATGCCTCCATTGCGTTTGGAATGTGACAAAACCCCAAGATCGACTGTCAATTTGCTCAATTCTGACACCCGGAGGTCTTGCTTCTAGTTGATGACGTCATGATGACATCATCAACTCGTAACCGCCCTTGGGAAATTTATATAAGAAGGGGTTGGCCACATTCATAATCAGTCTTGAGGATACTAGTCTTGGGAGCTCAAGGGGTCGTGACCGCCAAGTAAGTACTCTCCAAGTTCCAGTTCGAGTTCTTGTCTTGTTCCTTGTTCTAGTCTAGTCCTTGGACATCCTATCTTGTCCTCTTGTAATCTCGTAGTACGAGATCCTGTCGAGTTCTTTCTTCTATCTAGCTCATCTCCCAGAAGGGAGTTCTTGTAATCCAGATATCTTGTTTCATACTTACGATCCCGGGTTGTGGGATCTGCTATATCATCACTAGTCGAGTTATTCATACCTATCAGTCCCGGGTTGTGGGACATCTTGTATCAGTCACATATTCTTGTATTGGTTTCCCTTCATGGGTGTTCTTGTAATAAGAAGTGTATTTCCGAAATCTTGTCTACTGTAGGCAGAGAGCACAATCTAGTGCTCCCCTGACAGTCCTACGCGGGCACATATGCCAAGCTGATCTCCCAGTAGAGAACCTCTCCCTGAAATAATGATAATGCACCTCAATGTGCTTAGTGCAAGCATGGAACACAAGTTTCCTCACAACTACCAATGCGCACTCACTGTCAGTGAAGATGGTGGTGGCAGAAGAATGACCAACACCCAAATCAGCCATAAGGCATCTCAGCCACGAAAAATTGGTTGGGCCCTACTGCCGAATTATGCTTGACTACTCTATCTTCTTATTCCTTGCTACTTCTCTTTGTCCGTAATGCATAAGTAAATCAAGCATCCAATAGCCTGCTGATAGAGAATAGCATCAAATGCATCTCCAGCATCATGAAGACTAAATCATAAACCTGTCTCCATAGGAGTGGCAATAGGTTTACGGTCTTCAAGGCCAAAATGCTGCAATAATATGTCTATTTATCGCGTTTGACATAACTGAATACCCAAATAATGATGCAAATGCCCCAAATTAGACATCTCAAACGAGGCATGTAACTCAGCCTTGAAATCAGCAATATGCTTTTCATGAGGACTTGTGAGTAGCATGTCATCAACATACACCAAAATGATCAGAAGTACATCATTAGCATGCTTGACATATAAGGTGCTTTCAGTTCGACTCTTCTCAAAATCATGTGCAATTAGATAGGCATGTATCTTTTCATACCAAGCACGTGGTGCTTGCTTTAAACCATATAATGCCTTCTTTAACCTGCACACCTGGTTTTCATGCCCTTTCTGCACAAAGCCACGGGGATGAAAAGCATACACTACTTCATGCAAGTTACCATTCAGAAATGTTGTTTTAATGTCCAACTGATGTACATTTGAACCATGCTGAGCTGCAAGTGCACTGATGCTACAAATAGTAGTCATTCAGCAAGTAGGTGCAAAGGTTTCATCAAAATCAATGCCTCTTTCCTGTGCATAACCCTTTGCAACAAGCCTAGCCTTATACATGTCAAGTGTTCCATCAGGCTTACGCTTTAGCTTGTATACCCACGTAGTGCCAATGGCCTTGTTGCTAGAAGGAAAGTCACATAAAGACCAAGTACCATTTTTCATGATAGCATCATATTCAGATTGCATTGCAGGCATCCAATGTTCAAAATTTTGTGCTTCATCAAACAAAATAGGCTGAGTGTCATCACAAAGACCAGATGCAGCCATAGCATAGCAATCTAATGCAAAAGAGGCACTATGAGAGCTTGATCGAGTATGATATGAGAGAGGTGCATCTAATTTGTTGTCACACAAAGTCTGCACCAGCCATTTTCGCACAGTTTTTGCCTCCTCAATATCAGCTCTCTCATCAACAAGTGCATCATGTAAATCTGCATTAGAAATGGAATGATGTGCATCATCACGTGAAACCTACAAAGGCTGAGAAGTTGCCTCATTAGGACAAGCACTAGATTGTCCACCTGTAAAAAGAGGCAGCAAAGTATCATACATGTCTTTGGAGCTAACAGATGTCTCCTTAGTACATGAAAGCAATAGCTCAATAGCATCTTCCACAAAAGCAACATCACGACTAACCAGAATGCATTTATTCTGTGGATGATACAAATGATAGCCTTTACTTTCAGAACTGTACCCAAGAAAAATACATTTTACTACTTCATTATCCAGTTTTCTACGATGTTGTTCAGGCACTAATGCATATGCTAGACAACCAAAAACACGCAAATGAGCAATAGATGGCTTCTGATCATGCCAAGCCTCATATGGAGTGATAGATTGCAGCGCTTTAGTGGGACAAATGTTAAGTACATATGCTACACACATAACAGCCTCAAGCGAGAAACTATGTGGTAAAGCCTGACTCTTGACCATACACCTCTCCATCTCCATGAGTGATATGTTATTCCATTCAGAAACTCCATTTTGTTGAGGTGTATATGGCACTATACACTGGTGTTTTATCCCATGTTCAACCAGAAATGCATTAAAGTCAGAAGACATATATTCCCCCTCTCGATCAGAACGGAGGGTGCCCATTTTACATGCTGACATATTTTCAGCCAGAACCAAAAACTGTTTGAAGCACATAAACACTTCCGACTTTGCTTTCAATGGATATACCCTTGCATGCCTCACGAAATAGAGATAATTTCCAAAAGAGGATGTCTGCATAAGACCATAGACATCGCTATGAACAAGCTGTAATTTTTGAGTAGCCCAAACTGAACCATCTTTTGGAAATGAAGAACGCTGCATTTTGCCCAAAATACAGCCTTCACATACATGTTTATTGGGTGCCTCGAGTTTGGGCAAAGAGGACACCATTTCATATTTTTGCAAGCGTAGCAAACTAGCAAAGTTCAAATGACCAAAGTGTGCATGCCAAAGCTTTGCATATGATATAGCCTGAGAATCATGTACTGCACATGCCAAATCATTCACAGATTTTTCATAGTCTGTGAGCTTATATAGCCCATGACATAAAATGCTAGAAGCAATAATAACATCACCATTTGACAGATCATGAATTGTACATCTGTCATTAACAAATTTCACAACCAAGCCAATCTTGGCTAATGCAAAAACTGATAAAAGATTTTTCTTGATCTGTAGCACAAATAAAGCATCCGAAAAGGTGAAAGAACGACCATCAGTAGTAGTCAGAATGATCTTACCAACTCCCATAATAGGATAAGAGGTAACAGTATTCCCTGTAGGGGCAGGCTGGAGTGAAGAGAAAAAATTGTGCTGTGAGGATATATGTTTGGTCGCTCCACCATCAAATGACCAAAACATCAGATTCTACTGCAGACATGCACTGCTCATGAGAAGATGAGTAAAAACTGCAAACAGTAGTAAACGTCCATTCTTCATCCTGCACAAGGTTAGCAGACTCTGTTTTTGGAGTAGAGGCCTTTGCAACAACCATTCCAACCTCTTTTTTATTTGCCTCTTTTGCAGCTAGTTTAGGATAGTTCTTTATAATATGATCATTTCCTTTACAGTAGTTGCAAAACAATTTCTACTTTTCTGATTTCTTCTCATCTTTGTCTTCGTTCTTCAAATGTGCAGCATTTGCAGATTTCTGCTTGCTACTTGAAGAGCTCCATTTTCCTTTGCCCTTCTAACTATCCAGGAAAGCTTGATCTACAGTACGCATAATGGACTTGTTCTGCCTCGAGTGATCTTCTTGCAACAGAACAGAGACTAACTCCTCAAATGATAAGGCATTTTGTTATGAGGGGATTCCTTATTGAAGACATGGTATTAACCATTTCTTAGGACTCCACTAGAAGGGCACACAAAGGAGTGCCATGTGGGGATGGGGTATGGGTTTTTGGTTTGATCAAAAAGCTTTAGTTTCTTAGTTTGGAGCTTCTCAAAGTCACCCTACCATGAAGATTAGCTTTTCCACTTCCTACTTGTGACATACCCGGCTTCTCCGCACCATAGCTTCCTCATATGATATCCAATTTCAAAAATCTTTCTCACGTTACGAAGCTAAACTGCTAAGGTTCCTTTAAAGACAATTGATGTTGGATTTGGACGAGATTTGGTCAACCAAAAACTCTCTGTAGCGCTTCAGTAGGAACTAGGCGACCAGTTCTGGGCCTAGTTTTTCATTTTCCCGTGTCCAAATTCACTTTTTTCACTTGGGATAACTTCATATCTTTGAAGTACAGGTGCTAGCTTACATTTCTTGGACTGGTGAGGACTGTCAAATCACAAAAGTTGTTCAGTTTCACTCAATTTGCCTGGTTGGGGCTATTGCTACGTGGTTTTGGCATTGTTCTTGTTGGTTTTTGGTGATTAGAACCTCTCCGGACCAACCGGACATTTCCAATTTTTGTTTGGACCTGGCAAGGATTCAAAATCAGCGACCTAAAGCTTCAAGGATCACTTGGATTTCACTTCCGTAGCTTCATTTTGTAACATTGAAGTGCTCTTGTGATATATTTCCCTTCTTCTTGCATATTTAAGCTTTACTTACATTCATTTTCACATAATCTAGCTATCAAACAAGGGAAGGGAAGTAAAACATGGAATCTAAAAGGAAACAAGTTGTTGAACATACTTCTCCATCTAAAGAGCAACTAGAGGATCGTGATTCCAGAATGGAAGAAGTAGAATACGGGCAAGAAGTAGAAGAAAACTTACAACAAAAAGAGCCTCAGCAAGAAGATTATCCATATGAGGAACGTTTAGATGAGTTTGTCACTCACGATCAATTTGTTGATTACTTAACCAGCATTGGGTTTTCTATGTGTGATGCAAATCACTCACTATATGCAGGGAAGGCTGATGATGGCATCACTATTGTGGCTATTTATGTTGATGACCTCATTGTAACTGGTGATAATGAAGGAAGCATCAAAGAGGTAAAGCAACTTCTTATGCAGGAATTTGACATGAAAGATCTTGGTGTGCTGCGCTATTTCTTGGGCATTGAGTTTATACATACACAAACAGGTATATGGATGTCTCAAAGGCAATATGCCTTGAATACGCTGCAAAAGTATGGTATGGCTGATTGTAAGCCAATTTATATGCCATTAGATCATAATTTGAAGTTGGATACTACATCAGGTGAAGCATTGGAAAATGCTACTATGTAGAGGGAAATTGTGGGAAGGCTTATATATCTCACAATTACAAGGCATGATCTAAGTTATATTGTTGGACTTGAAAGTTAGTTTATGTAGGTTCCTAGGAAGCCACATTTGGATGCTCTGAGGTGCACTTTACGTTATGTGAGTGCTACTTTGGATTATGCATTATTTTATGAGGCTGGTGTAGAATTGTAGGTTTATAGACACACCAATGCAGATTGGGCTGGTAGCATTCCAGATAGAAGATCTACTAGTGGTTTTCTATTCTCACTTGGGAGTGAATTTGTTACATGGAGCAGCAAGAAGCAACCCACTGTTGCTTTGTCGAGTACAGAGGCTGAGTATAGAGGTGGTGCAATGGGAGTATGTTAGGCATCATGGCTAGAAATTCTACATGAATATTTAGGTGTGGGTGGGAAAGCCTATCACTATTTATTGTGATAATCTTAGCAGCATACAGTTAACACGGAATCCTATTTTCCATGCTAGAACAAAGCATATCGAGGTACATTATCACTTCATCAGAGGGAAGGTATTAGCAGGTGATATTGATCTTGTTTATGTGAGATCAGATGAGCAAGTTGCTGATATTTTCACCAAAGCACTTGGAACTGAGAAGTTGAAGAAGTTTCGGGAGATGCTTGGATTATAGGATATGGCGTTGAGCTTGAGGAGGAGTGTTGAGATATCAAGCTCAACATGTGATGATCGAGGATGACACGTACCAATTTTTCGTTTCTCTGACATGTATACTGGTCACGCCGGTATATGTCACTGATACCTCATTGAGCTTTATTAGATTGAGAGTGATGGCACATTTGTTCCTTGCCAGCTCACTCATTCGCCGACATTAGGTTTTTCCTTATGTACTGATCTTTATATATTGCACTTGTTGTATTCTTGTTTTTAGGTCATTCTTGTACATTCCTTTTTATGTAATAGAAGAAGAAGAAGAAGAAGAGGATCATTCTTCCTTGCCTCAATTTGTGTGTGTGCTTCTCCTTGAGAGTGAGAGTGTGTGTGCGAGCTCTCTTCCTTATCTCCTTCCTCGTGACAACCACCACATGCCACAGAGATGAATCTCCTCCCAACCATATGCCTCTATATAGAGCCCTCTCCAAGGGATTGCCTACTAGGGCAAGTATATACTAACCATCCAAGTGTTGGTAATGTAACTACATTTGTTCCAAGTGGCCTAGTTAACTAGAGTTAACTCAAATGAATGCTTCTAGAAGGTTCTAGAGATCTTTGGGAAAAACTCTCTCACTGTGCTCCCCATGGGGGTTGAACCCAAGAATTCCTCCTTCACATCCATATGACTTAATCGTTGGGCTAAGTGGATCACTTGTTTAAGAGAACACATGACCTTATGTTTAAGTCTAGTCTTGAGATCTTTGGTCATACACATGAGTGAACAAATGGTGTCTAGTATCGGATCTATCTAAACCGTTCAAACCCTTAGATCATAGAATTTGGTGGGATCCTTGCCCAAATGTTTCATAACACCATCTAGTTTTGCACTTTGATAAATTAATCAAAGAACAATGCAGTTAATGAATAATAAGGGTGGATCAAAAAACAAAATCCCTAGCCGATTCATTATTTTAATAGGTGTTATCTAGGCACAAACATGTGAAATGGGTGGATTCCACTTACTAGTCCCTTTCTAGGCATGATTAGTGCATGGACTTAGTAACTAAGACAGGATTCTTATCCCTCTCAAGCCTTTTAGAGCTCTTGATTCAGTTGAATTTGATTTGGAACACTAGAAGTTTGGTTGGCCCAAACATCTAGCTTGGATGTTTGTATAATGGTTTACTCCCAAGAAACACTTACTTGATTTTTTTTATCCAACTAGAGGACTACTTTGTCCTAATGTGTTTCAAAATCCTATGTAAACTATAGAAGAAAGTTTTCCATTTACTTTTGGGCAAACTTACTTTACCTTGACCAAGTCAAATACAGAAATGAAAATTTATCCAGCCTAGGACACTTTTCTCAAAGAACTTACCTAGAAGTTCTTCGCAATTTTCAATCTTATGAGAAATTCCTATCTTTTATTTAAAAGAGTGCATTGAACTCTAGAAAGTCATTAGAGTTATGCTAGATAACTTGAAGTAAAATTAGATGAATAAGTCTAATTAGATTTAGCATTTTTTGAAGATTGAAAGGGTTCTTATGTAGAATATCTATCTGAGATGTTTAATTTAGTTACCTGGTTCCAACCAATTAGCCCTAGACTTTCATGAAATGAACTAGATACTTTATCTTATTCAAATAAAAAAGTTTTGGAAAGCAGAAAGAAAGAAAAAATATGTACAACCAATTCAAACTTCCAAGATACATAAAGTTACTATGAGTCAAAAGACTTGAACTTTTCAAAGATCTGTTTCAACAAGGTATTGAAGCATTTTTTTTTGTTTTATCTCTAAGAGAAATAGACTGGATTTAGAAAGATTCATAGAATACATCTAAAACATCATCCAATCACAAGATAGTAGTGTAGTATGGAACATCAGTTTGTTGACCCACTCAAGTTCTATTGATAAGTTTTTACTCAAATAATGCTTCCCTTGATACTAAGTTCATTCCTATATTCAATGTTTATGAATGCTTACTCAGAATGCAATTCATGTGCATTTCTTTGAGTCAAAGGATTGAACTTACTGAGTTATATTAGGAACTTCGTGCTTGACTTAGTGAGTCTATTCCTTAATTGATTATGCAGATGTAGATGGGTATGCATGATGTGATATTAAACAATCTCTTTTGTGATTCTATGTTCTGAGGATTTCCACAAGAAAAATTAGCTAGCACTCAAAGTAAAATATGAAAGACTTCCACGGCTATCAATTATGAGATTCAAACTCGAGCCCCTGCTTTGCAAGACACATTTGGGATTTCATGATGCCAGTGCACCCATCTCAAGAGAGTACAAGTGCAAAATGTTTAGTTCTCCTTTTCAACTAGATGGTTCCTTTTCGGATATAGGCCCCGTTTGCTCTTGGCCTATATAGAAGTAATAAGGAGAGGACATGAGGAAGCAAAGGTCTTCAAGTAGGAGTATGTGGCTCTTCTCTTGGACAATGGAAGGACATAGCTTGATCTAATGATAAGTATTTTCCAAGTTGATGTTTGATTTCAATACTTGATTTGCTCTTTGCTTTCATGTAGTTTGCATTTAATTATCATGGAAGCATAGTATAAGTCTTCATTTTCTATAATGCTTATGTGGTTTGTTGAGCCATCAATAAAAGAAAAATGGAAGAGCATAGATGTATTGGAAAATTCATCATGCCCTTGCTTCCATCTATGAATCTTATTTCCACTTCATGCATGGAAATGAATGATTATTTGTGCATTTCTTCCTCCAAAAGAATGTTTTCGTGAACAACACAAGCTTCTATCTTGTTTGAAAAGGTATTTGATGCACTCAAGCTCATTCATTTGCGTGTTTATATCTTTTAAAGAAAGCCAAATTACTATCTTTGTGCATGGATGTATGACTTGCATGCATTGCAAGCTCAAGAATTTCTTGATTTAGTTTAGGGCATAAAAAGCAAAACATGCCAACACAAGCATGCACATACATGCATTTGAATGCAAGCACATGCATTTGCATATGGGAGTGAACGATTGTTTGTTAACTAGATGAATGAATATAATTTCCTAGTATTCACCTTACTTTTTCCAAGTTCAAGTTAGATATTTAGAAAGACGTAAAACTAGTTAGTTGCAAAGTTACTAGCTACCTTACAACTCAAGTAGCTAGTCCATTCTTTCCCAAAGTGATACTTAGGTATCACATACTTAATGAAAAGTTTCATTAAGTATGTTAGAAGTCTTTCTTAGTAAAAGTAGGCATACAAAATTCAAGCATTAATTTTTTGTGTCATCTTGATGGCCAAGAAACATGAACAATTGCAAAATTATAAGCTTTATGATGACTCTAAGTCAAGGAGATACTTAGAGAATCAAAAATACAAGCTTAGAAAGAGATTATACTTGCTTATCTAATTTCTCATGCATCCAAGTAGGATCATAACTTAAGAAAAGTTTCCCTAGTTCCATGAGCACTTTGAAGTGAACGCTCTCACTTGATTCTATCCCAAGATAAGATGGAAATCAAATAAAATTAATGGAACTTAACTTAAATTAAACCATCAAATTTCAATAGATAGCTCCAATTGAACTTTCATGATTCAATAGATGGATGTTAGGTTCCATGATTGCATCTCTAGTAACAATGCAACTTGCTAAGAAAACATGGAAACTTTGAACAACTAGTTCCTTTTAGAAGGGTTAAAGAGTTACTTGGTGGTTACATTTAAGTTTCTTTTAGCTTCAAGAGGAAACCTAAGCAACCAGTCTTTAGGAAATGAGATAAGTTCTGAAAGACATGAACTTAAATGAACTAGTTTAGTTATCTATTTCATGAATTGCACTATTCCTATCATATCCAAGGTGAACTTTTCTTTTAGGAATACAAGAAGTTACCAGAAATGGATCTCCATTGATCCATGAATTTTTCCCAAAATAAGCCATAAATTTCATAAATATGTTAGGACAAGTATGTGAGGATGTGCTTTCAAAAAATATTCTAAAGATAGAAGCTACCACATGGTAGAAGCTTCAATTTATTTTCAAATATATTTTCTAGAAAAAGGAGAGAATCATTAAGCCTAACTAATGGTTAGGAAAATAAGACAATGATGTGTTCATAGTAACATTATTGTCCATTGCTTCAATCATTATACGATGCTTGTACTTTAAACTATGCAATCATAGTGAATTGTCAAAACTTGTTTAAAAGTACTCTAGTAACATTGAAAGATTGACCAATAATGATAGTTTTTTTTTTCATACTCAAGAACAAAAATAAATATCACATAACCAAAAGCTCAATTCAAACTTTCATAATGGAATTGGAAACCATATCCTAAAGGTTATATTTATCCTTTAGTTTGATAATCAAGAAATGAACATAGTTAAAGTAATAAATCTTTTGAATATTTTTTGAAAGTCTAAAATTTCTTTCAAATATCCTTGTAGAAGTTAAAAATATTTCAAGATGAATCATTTTCTTATGTTGTTGATTCCTTAGAAGGAACCTAAAGTATTGGAAGAATAAACTACTCCCTATTAGTGGGAATGGAATTCTTCAAGTTAGTTAGACAAAAAGTAGTTCCCAAGAAGTCCCAAACCACCAATACTGGTACTTAAATTCCAATGGTTGATATCACCTAAAGGTGTATCAATATTGATAAGATCCTTAGTTTTGGAATCTGAAAAGAATTAGCACATACTTGGACTTGATTTGAGGGAAAGATCTCTCACTACAAGGAATAAGGGGGCACAACCATGATTGATGTGACACTTTGTTGCTTTGTGATTTTGTATTTCATAGGATTGAGCATCGAGCATGCACCATTGTTTAAATGATGCTACTACCGATGCTTATGATGTTAATTTAAGAATCGAATATGTGAAAGTCGCATCTATGACACTTTATTAGTATAACATATGCAACACACAATAATAGCGCATATGCGACGGCTCAAAGGACCGCATGTAAGATGCATACACATCGCATAAATGATGCTCACTTTGAACAAAATAGAAAATATGGTTTGCTCTTTGATCATCATTTTGTGTGCATCTAATCGAAGAGCCATCCAACATTCATATCTCAGTTGCACTTATGTGCTTGAACTCTCTCTATCTGTATCTATCTCTCTCTTACTCTATGTCTCTCTCTCTCTCCCTCCCTCCCTCTTTCTCCCTCTTTCTCTTTTGATTTTGCTCTCTCACTCACTCTCCTCTTTCCCTCTTTCTCCCTCTTTCTCTTTCGATCTCTCTCTCTCTCTCTCTCTCTCTCTCTCTCTCTCTCTCTCTCTCTCTCTCTCTCTCTCTCTCTCTCTCTCTCTCTCTCTCTCTCTCTCTCTCTCTCTCTCTCTCTCTCTCTCCCCTCTCTCTCTCTTTTGATTTCTCTCATTCTCTCTTGTTCTCTCTCTCTCTCTCTCTCTCTCTCTCTCTCTCTCTCTCTCTCTCTCTCTCTCTCTCTCTCTCTCTCTCTCTCCCCCTATCTATCTATCTATCTATCTATCTATCTTTGTTGTAGACTATTCAAGAAGGATACCGAGCATAATATATGGCTGATTATTGTGAGTACAATTTTCATTGATTGTATATCATTGAAATTATTTTGTTCATAAATTAACATAGTCATACTCACACATTCACATGTGCATATACACATATACATGCACATGCACGATCATGCATGCAAATACACATATTCACATACTTATACACATACACATACACATACACATGCACATACACACATATACATACACATACACATACACATAGGCATGCACATACAAACACAAAATTACACACATACACATGCACGTACACACATATACATGTACACACATGCACATGCACAAACTATCTACATGCACATGCATGCATATACACACATAAACACATACACATACACATACACATACACATACATATGCACATACACACACATGCATGTGCGCATGTACATGCAGATGCATTTACATACACATGCATGCACATGCATGCATATACACAAATAAACACATACTTATACACATACACATACATATGCACATACACACACATGCATGTGTGCATGTACATGCACATGCATTTACATACACATGCATGCACATGCACATGCATGCACATGCACTTGCACATGCATGCACATGCACACGCACATGCACATGCATACAAATGCACATGAACATGCATGCTCATACATATACACATACATATACACACATACGCATACAAATATGCCTACATACACACATACATATACACATACACACATAAATATACACACATACATGCACATACAAAAACTATAGATATATATCTACATGTGCATACATACACACACACAGACACAACTACATGCACATACATATATATACACACACAAATACACATAATATGAATGAATTATAGAATTAAAGTAGCAAATCGCATAATATGAATGTATGTGTGTGTGTGTCTATGTGTGTTTATGTGTGTATCAATGTAAATAATACATCTAACCTAAATTCTTAATCGTCTGAATCACACCTCTGATCATGATCATCCACATCATGATGATCATTTGCATGATCTAACCGTATTTGAAGAGGCATCATGGGTAGGGGGGTCAGTACTCTGTGATGATTAGTATCATCCTTCTTGTGTCTACCTCTCCACCTCATCCATATCGGTCTCTCCATAATACTTTTGTATTACATATAACAACCATAAATAAATAAAACATATAAAACATAAATAAAAATAAAATAAAGTATATCAAATTTAATGATACTTACAAAATAATCTGGATGATCTCGTGTGTGCTCACTTAGACATTGATATCCACAATATGTAGTATATTCAATTTCCTTTTTTGTAGGATAATGAACATAATAATTTTCCTATGTTGAAACAAATAAAATAGATTAATGATTAGTGTTTTAAATAAAATAAAAAATATAGTTTCAATAATACATATACTTACAAATGTAGCAACCAAATTGTGATTGTCCATTTGGCCTGAGTAGGACATATGACTTCATTCAAATCTCTTCTTTGCAGTGGCCTGTGTTTATTTAATAAAACAAAAGTACATAGATTGAAATATATAATATTTATAAAACATATGAGAATTATAACTCATTGTAATATAAACTATTTCTCATACCTTCTGCTTAGGAAATAATGCTTAAAGATGTAGCTATCTGCAAAACTACAGCCATGTCTCAAATGGTATGTCATATCTTCTCTTATTTCCTTGTACCATACAATATCTCATGTTATATTAATCTCAAACAAAAAAAGGGATTAATATACAAAAAAGAAAATTATAAAAGTGCATACGCACACATACATGTGCACACATACATACACTTACACATGCATACATACACATACATATATACAAATGTACGCATACATCGACACATACATATAAATACACACACATACACCTCAAAACACATACACCCATACACACATACACACCCATACAAACATACATAACACACAAACATAAACATACTCATATATGAACACACATACACACACATACATACACACACATGCACACACATACACATACACATACATAGACATACACATGCATACACATACACATGCATACACATACACATGCATACACATACACATGCATACACATACACACACATATACATCACCATACATGAGTAGAAATGTATGAAGATACTACACTATCAATGCTTTTCCTTCATTTTGTGATGGTGATGAATTGTTAGTGAATTATGGATGGCGTAGACCTCCAAGAGAACCTTTTAGAGTGTAGTAGATACCAAGATCTCTAGATCCGCAACCACATTAATCATATGTAAAATTTAAATGTGACTCTGGATTCACAGATTTTGTTTCTAATGCTTCCATTTTAAGTGAACAAATCGCAAGTAGGATTCACATAAAGCTCTCATTTTGTTTTAAACTCCTTAAAATAAACAAATTAAAAATGAATAAAAACATTTATATTATAATATGTTGATATATTTAATATTGAGGTGCATTATCACTAAGTGAGAGAGAACCTTCATGTAGGAGATATTGATTTGGTATATGTGCCTACACAAGATAATGTGGCAAACATATTCACCAAAGCTCTTCCATGGGAAAATTTTGAATCTTTTCACAAAGCTTTTGGCTTATTGCCTAGTGATGATTGCTTGTCACTCCCTGTTTGTGTTCACATCATTTGCTTCATAGGGTTTGTTACACTTATGTGTTCCTCCAGGAGCTTTGATGTGAACATTTTCCCTATACATAGGCACTTTTATACTCTAGTTTTGGTTGGATGTTTTTCACCATATTACCCCATACACGATTCACTCATAGGTGGTGGTACTTTTTACTTAGGGATATTATTCGGATCTTACTTTAGTTTTGATCATTGTCAATAGAGAGAGTTATTTCAGCCATTTATCTTCTCCATGTCTCTTGCAATGTTTGTGCTCCTTGTGTGTGCTTCTTGTGTGTCTCTTGCACTTCTACACACACATTTTTCTATGATCTTTAACTTCTTGGAAAGATCTTTTATAATCTTTCCAATGATGCAAAGATCTATGAAAATGTTTGAGGAGATTTAGCAGGTCTAGATAGAGACTTTGTTCTTAGGAGTTGCCTTTTGGAGAAGCAGTGATGAGTATGATGGCTCTTCACAAGGAAGATATGGACAGCTACATTTGAGGTCCTCATTATTTGAGGAGCTATATATAGAGGCATAAAGTTGGGAGAAGATTCATCTCTCTAGCATGTGGTGATCCTAATAGTTAGTTCTTTAGAGTGGTATCAGAGCTCTAGGCAAGTTTTCACGGAGACCTTGGTGGCCTCATCACCCACTTCACAAGCTTTTATGCAAATCTTAGATCTTGATCATTCATGTCTATGGTATGATTTTGATCATTTTCAACCTTTTTTATGAAACATAAATAATTGAATATCTTCCCTTTTTAGCTTCAAACATCCCCATGCATCACTCATCCTCGTGTCCCCTGACCTCACTTTCAAAAAGTGATAAATGAAAATCAACACTCTCTAGCTTCTTCAAGCATGGGATTCGAACCCACAACCTCCCAATAGGAGGCATGCAATCTATATAAGGGAGCTTTCCATGTTTGATAATGCCTCCTGTTCCATTTTGTTTAAAATTTTGTACTATAGATGTCACTACAAGAATGAAGGGGGCATCGTGATGCCCTCAATTGAAAATAAAAAGTCGGGATAGGCGCTCATGCAATGCTCATGTTAGATAGCAGTGCATAAGCAACACTGCGAAAGAAACATAACAAAATTAATTGGGAGCATCACATAAGCAATGTAGAGCATCGCATAAGCGATGCTTACAGTTACCGTCGCTATGAGCATTGAAGCTTAGCGACGGGCCTAGCGATGATTGCAAACTAGTTGCAACACTTTAGCATCGCATGCGGCATAAGCGATGCCCCATGAATTGAAAAAAAAATTGTTTTCTCCTGACACATTTGTGCTGGGATCAAGTGAGAGAGAAAGAGCAAATGAGCAACTGAACGAGCAAACAAGAGTGAAACGAGTGAAGGAGCGACCGAAGGAGTGAAGGAGTGATCGAGCGAGCAAAGGAGTGACCAAAGGAGTGAGCGAAGGAGCAAAGGTACATGCACATACATACATATATACATATGCATACACACACATGCATACACACACATGCATACTCACACATGAACATACATACACACATATGCGTACACACACATGCACACATATACACACACATATATATGCACATATACAAACAAACTCATACACATAGACATATACACATACACATACACATATAGATACTTGCACATATACATACACACACATGCATACATACACACATGCATACACATGCATATGCATACATACATAGACACATGCATACACACACATGTACATTCATACACACATATGCATACACACACATATACACACACATATACACACATAAACAAATGCACACATAGGCATACACACACATACACATATAGACACTTGCACATATTCACATACACATACACATATACATATAGATACTTGAACATATACATACACATAGACACACACACATACACTCACATGCATACATACACATATGCATGCATACATTGATACATGTATACACACACATGCACACACATACATACACATGCATACACACACATGTGCATACATACTCACATGCATTTGTACACACACATGCATATGTATACCTACATACACACATGAATATGTATACATACATAAACACAAGCACTACACACATATGCATACACACACATACACATATACACATACACATACATATAGTTATACATACATACACACACATAGACACAAATATACACTCACATGCATACATACACTTACAAGCATACATACATATGTACACATACACATACACATATATATACTTACACATACATACACACACATAGACACACACATGCACATGCACATATAGATACTTACACATACATACACACACATAGACACACATATACATATACACATACACATATAGATACTTACACATACATACACACACATAGAGACACTCACATGCATACATACACTCATATGCATACATGCACACACATGCGTACATAAGCACATATAGACACATATACACACATACACAAATGCACACATATGCATACACACACATACACATATACACATACACATACACATATAGATACTTGCACATATACATACACACACATACACTCACATGCATGAATACACACACATGCATACATACATAGACACATGTATACACACAAATGCACATACATACACACATGCATACACACACATATGCACATATACACATACAAACACATGCATACACACACAGATACAAACACATGCATACACACACATACAAACTTATGCATACAAACACATATACCCACGTATACACACACCCACATACATACATAGACATATACATACACACATGTACATACATACACACATGTGCATACACACATGCACATACATACAGAGACATATACATACACACACATGTGCATACATACACACATGTGCATACATACTCATATGCATTCGTATGCATACATACACACAAATTCATACACAACACACATACACACACTATACATACATATGCTTACACACACATACATACATGTATACATACACACCTATAGAGACGTACAGATACACATACACATGCATAGTGACACACACATACATACATACATACATGCATACACATACATACACACCCACATACACATATACAAATATACATATACTCACATACACACCTACATAAACATACACACACATATACATACACGTATGTATATATATATATATATATATATATATATATATATATATATATATATATATATATATATATATATATATATATATATATATATATATACATACATACACATACATATACATACATACACACACACATACATACACACATACATACACACAAACATGTTGGGAAAGATGGATGGACACTTCAAGTGATGAATAGGTACAACCAAATCCTGCTTAGTACAAGCCCTTTGTGACTTCAGAGTTGATATGTGGGCCCTCGTAGCTTTCTAATGACACCATAAAAGTGCCTATGTACTTTGGAAATGTTGTACGAAAAGATTGAATCAAAACACACAACTTCCAAATAGAAGGATTCAAGAGAACCTTATATGTTTTATCATACACCTGCTGCTTGTAATGCTCAGTGCTACCAGTATAGTAGGAATTAGAAAAATTCCTTTTAGAAGTATCTATTTAGCTTAGTACGCTAATGCTTCCAAGTGGAATCACTTGAAATGATGCAGTATACAGAGAGCAATCAACTTAGCAAATAAATCATTACCCCTGATTTTTTAGGACCTCTATAGAGTTTGACCAGTGAGTGTTTCAATGTCGTTTTCTCCAAATTGGCTAGATGGATTTGCTTCAAAATTTGTCAGCATATAGATAGCTTTGAGCGGATTCCAACAAGCTATAGATCACTGAATTTGGTTCAGAATTGAGTGATATATGTGTTGATATATTTAGGTAGTGATGTGTGTGAACACACTAGGACTGCCGAGGCACTTTTTTCCCTCTTTAGGAGGTTTTTTTCCCCCGGATTGTATATATGCCTATTGCCCTAATGGGCTACTTAATCTTTGTACATTCTCCAGTAATACATTCAGTATTGTGTGTTGTGCTCCAAACTTCTTCTTCTTCCTTGTGATGTTTGCATGCTTCCACAGACGTCTAACTCCAACAATTGGTATCAGAGCAAGTCGTCGCTTCATCTAGGGCGCCGTTGACACTCCCCCGTTTGCAGTCTCAGATTTGCACAAAATTTGGTGAGCATACTCAGGGTGTTTTAGAGATCAAAACAGCTTTGCTATGTGGTGCCGAAATCGCGATCTGAGCTCGTTTCGACCTCCAAACGCACTATTGCAACGCTTGTGCAAGCTATTTCTTCTTTTTGTGCCAAAGGTATATACCAGTTTCTGTTCACCAGTATAAGCGTCTCGAAGTCTGCTACAGGTCTAGTAGAATTCTTTTGGGCAATTCTGTTCAACTTTTTGAGATACAATCAATTTTCTGCATAAAGGTATTTTAGTCACCAGCCATGACTGAAAGCAGTGATGTATTCCGTATGTTGGTTGTTGACGATCAGTTGGATGGTACCAACTACCCATTATGGGCTTATATGGTGCGACATGTGTTGGTTGCAAAAGGACTGTAGAACATTGTGCAGGGTGTCGAAAAACGTCCTCACCTGCAACTGTTACAATTGCAGGTACTGAAGCTGATGCAGAAGGTGTCGAAGATGCTGATATTCTGCATATTCCTGTTCGTGCTATGGTTTCTGCTGCACCTACTGCAGATCAGATTTGTTGGGATGACAAAGATGCCCAGGCACATGCATTGATAGGTTTGTCTGTCAAACGTGCCATTATTCCACACATTCGCTCTTGCAAAACAGCTAAGGATGCTTGGGATACACTTACCACATTGTACCAAGCTAGGAATGAGGCTCGTGTTGCTTACCTCCGAAAACAATTGGAGAGTGAGCACATGAATGACGGAGATTCTATGGACAGTTTCCTAACGAAGATCAAAGACTTGAAGGAACAATTGATTTCTGCTGATGACGTTATACCAGATAGCTCACTTGTGCAAACCGTTCTAAATGGTCTTCCTGATTCATACCAGAGTTTTGCTTCTACTCTTCGGTTGATGATGAAAGGAAATCCAAATGCCTTATCATTTGAGGAGTTAGTCTCTGTTCTGTTGCAGGAAGATCAGTCCAGGCAGAACAGGTCCATTATGCGAGTTGCAGATCAAGCTTTCTGGCTAGTCAAAAGGGCAAAGGAAAATGGATCTCTTCAACTAGTAAGCAAAAATCTACTAATTCTGCATATTCGAAGAAGGAAGATAAAGATGAGAAAAAAAATCAGAAAAGCAGAAATTGTTTTGTAAGTACTGTAAAGGAAATGATCATATCATAAAGAACTGTCCAAAATTGGCTGCTAAAGAGGCAAAGAAGAAAGAGGCTAGAATGGTTGTTGTAGAAGCCTCTACACCAAAAACGGAGTCTGCTAATCTTGTGCAGGAAGAAGAATGGGTGTTTACTGCTGTTTGCAGTTTTGACCCATCTTCTCATGAGCAGTGCATGTCTGCAGTAAACTCAGATGTTTGCCAGTACTTTGACAATGGGGCGACCAAACATATTACCTCATAACGTAGTTTCTTCTCTTCACTTGAGCCTGCCCCTACAGGGAATACTATTACATGCACCAACAACTCCTCTTATCCTGTTATGGGAGTTGGTAAGATCATTTTGACTACTGCTGATGGTAGTTCTTTCACTTTGTTAGATGCTTTATTTGTGCCAAGGATCAAGAAGAACCTGTTATCAGTTTCTGCATTAGCCAAGATTGGCTTGGTTGTGAAATTTGTTGATGACAGGTGTACAGTTCATGATCTGTCAAATGGTGATTTGATTATTGCTTCTAGCATTCTATGTCGTGGGTTGTATAAGCTCATTGACTATGAAAGATCTGTAAATGATTTGGCATGTGCAGTAAATGATTCTCAGGCTATGTCAGATGCAAAGCTTTGGCATGTACGCTTTGGTCATCTGAATTTTGCTAGTTTGCTACACCTGCAGAAATATGAAATGGTGTCCTCTTTGCCCAAACTTGAGGCACCTGGAAAACATGTTTGTGAGGCCTGTATTTTGGGCAAAATGCAGCGTTCATCCTTTCCAAAAGATGGTTCAGTTTGGGCTACTAAGAAATTGTAGCTTGTACATAGTGATGTCTGTGGTCCTATGTAAACACCTTCTTTTGGGAATTATCTTTACTTTGTGACTTTCATCGATGATTTTTCCAGGCATGCATGGGTATATCCATTGAAGGCAAAGTCCGAAGTGTTCATGTGCTTCAAACAGTTTTTGGTTTTGGCTGAAAATCTGTCAGCATGTAAAATGGGCACCCTTCGTTCTGATCGAGGGGGGGAATATATGTCTTCTAATTTTAATGCATTTCTCGCTGAACGTGGGATAAAACACCAATGTACAGTGCCATATACACCTCAACAGTATGGAGTTGTTGAACGAAAGAACAGGTCACTCATGGAGATGGCGAGGTGTATGGTCAAGAGTCAGGCTTTACCACATAGTTTCTGGCTTGAGTCTGTCATGTGTGCAGCATATGTATTGAACAGGTGTCCCACTAAAGCACTGCAGTCTATCACTCCATATGAGGCTTGGCATGATCGCAAGCCATCTGTTGCTCATCTGCGTGTTTTTGGTTGTTTGGCATATGCATTAGTGTCTGAACAACATCGCAGAAAATTGGATGATAAAGCAGTAAAATGTATTTTTGTTGGGTACAGTTCTGAAAGTAAAGGCTATCGTCTGTATCATCCACAGACTAAATGCATTCTGGTTAGCCGTGATGTTGTTTTTGTGGAAGATGCTATTCAGCCATTGCTTTCATGTACTAAGGAGACATCTGTTAGCTCCAAAGACATGTATGATACTTTGTTGCCTCTCTTTACAGGTGGACAGTCTAGTGCTTGTCCCAATGAGGCAACTTCTCAGCCTTTACAGGTTTCATGTGATGATGCAGATCATTCCATTTTTTATGCAGATTTACATGATGCACTAGTTGATGAGAGAGCTGATATTGAGCAGGCAAAAACTATGCCAAAATGACTGGTGTAGACTTTGTGTGATAGCAAATCAGATGCACCTCTTTCATATCGTACTCGTTCAGGCTCTCATAGTGCCTCTTTTGCATCAAGTTGCTATGTCATGGCTGCATCTAGTCTCTGTGATGAGAATGAGCCTCTTTTATTTGATGAAGCACAAAATTCAAAAAATTGGATGGCTGCTATGCAATCTGAATATGATGCTATAATGAAGAATGGTACTTGGTCTTTATGTGACTTGCCTCCTGGCAAGAAGGCCATTGGCACTAAGTGGGTATACAAGCTGAAGCGTAAACCGGATGGTACAGTTGACAGGTATAAGGCTAGGCTTGTTGCAAAGGGTTATGCACTGGAAAGAGGCATTGATTTTGATGAGACCTTTGCACCTACATGTCGTATGACTACTGTTCGGAGCATCTGTGCACTTGCAGCTCATCATGGTTGGAATGTACATCAGTTGGACATTAAAACTGCATTTCTGAATGATGACTTGCATGAAGAAGTGTATGCTTTTCAGCCCCGTGGCTTTGTGCAGAAAGGGCATGAAAACTAGGTTTTCAGGTTAAAGAAGGCATTATATGATTTAAAGCAAGCACCACGTGCTTGGTATGAGAAGATACATGCCTATCTGATTGCACATAGTTTTGAGAACAATCCAACTGAAAGCACCTTATATGTTAAGCATGCTAATGATGTGCTTCCGATCATTGTTGTCTATGTTGACGACATGCTGCTCATTGGTCCTATTGAGAAGCATATTGCTGATTTTAAGGCTAATTTGCATGCCTCATTTGAGATGTCTGATTTGGGGCATTTGCATCACTATTTGGGCATTCAGTTTATGCAAGTTGATGGTGGAATGGCTTTGTGTCAAATGAAATATATTGACATACTATTGCAAGGTTTTGGCCTTGAAGACTGTAAGCCTATTGCCACTCCTATGGAGACAGGTTTACGATTGAGTCTTCATGATGCTGGAGATGCATTTGATGTTGTTCTCTATCAGCAGGTTGTTGGATGCTTGATTTACTTATGCATTACTCGGCCAGATATTCAGTTTGCTGTCTCACAGATGAGCAGGTTTATGCATTGCCCAGGAATCAAGCATTGGCATGGAGTTAAGCGCATCTTTCGCTATTTGAGTGGTACTCGGCTACTTGGGTTGTTTTATCCCAAGGGGGGATCACTACCGCTAGATTTGCATGCTTTTTCTGACTCTGATTGGGCTGGTTTCTATGACACTCGTGTGTCCACTAGTGGCTTTTGCTTCATGCTTGGTAGCTCATGTATATCTTGGTTGAGCAAGAAGCAGTCTACCGTGGCCACTTCCAGTTGTGAGGCTAAGTATAGGGCAGCTTTCACAGCTACTGTTGAGTGTGTTGTTGGTGTAAATTGCAAGCCTACACATTTGGCTCAAAGGATGCATTAAAGTCTACACATACATGAAGAAGCATAGAAACATATGCTAGTGGTTAATTACCACTTTACCTCATTGTAAAAGTCAAATTGACTTAGAATCTTTTGTAATCACCTACCAAAGTGAGTCGTGGAAAAGTAGTTCATTTGATTGAAGGAATATCTCCAAGCATTTAGGAGCTTGATCATAGGGAGCCAAAATTTGAATTTGAATTCAAATCTTTGCTCATTACATATAAAAGTGAACATGAAAAGTTGCGGGTAGAGAGATCATTCCCGAGCCTCATTCTACTGATTTTGAGTGTGTGTAAGGACTATACTATAGCCTCCACCTCTCTACACCATTAGGCAATGTTATTCATGCCAATGGGATTGTATACAAGTGTTCATTAATAGATACATTTACATCATTCATCTCTGAGTTCTCTGTTAGTCTACTCAAAAGTCTGTCAACTTGTCAAGGGCATATCTCGGTCAATTCTTCACCAAATCAAGTAATTCAAAGCTTGTTGGATTCAGCTCAAAGTCATCTACATGCTGTCAAAGTTTGAAGTGATTCTATTCAGCCATTTCAGAGAAATCTGCGTCGAGGTGAACTCTGGTCATTTTCTGCTACAGTCCTAAAAAGTCGGGGGTATAGCTAAACTTGCTAAATTGATTTCTCTTAGCATAGTTTATCTTTTTACATCATTCAACTTGCAAATGGTAGCTTACTAAGCTAATTAAATACCCCTAGAAGTAATTTTATCAATTTCTATTGTGCTGGTCACACTGAGCAAAACATTCAGCAGGTGTAAAGACATAAATAGAAGGCTTTCTTAAGTTTGTGAACTTCAAAGTTATCTGTTTTGGTTCAATCATTACACACATCACTTCCAAAGTACATAGGCTATGTTTTTTGTATTATTGGATAGCTAAGAAGGTCTACTTATCAACTCTGAAGCAAAAGAGAGCTGGTACAAAGCAGGTTTAGCAGTACCTACTCAGTCTCTTGGAGCATCCATCCATCTTTCCCAACATGTGTGTGGCTCACACGCCTTATGGCTGATTTGGGTGTTGGTCAAACTTTTGCCACCACCATCTTCACTGACAGTCAGAGCGCATTGGAAGTTGGGAGGAACCCTATGTTCCATGCTCGCACTAAGCACATTGAGGTGCTTTATCACTATGTCAGGGAGAGGTTCTCTGCTGGGGAGATCAGCTTGGCATATGTGCCCACGCAGGAGAACATTGCAGACCTTTTCACGAAGGCTCTGCCTAGGGAGAAGTTTGAAGCTTTCCACAAAGCTTTGGGCTTACTTCCTTTTGTGGAGTGATTTCCACATAGCTGGGCACTTCCTTATACATGAGTGTTTATAAGTCTTGTATTCAAATTTGAATTTGAATTCAAATTTTGGCAACCCCTAAAAGTAATCCTTCAATCTAGGAAATATTCCCTCAATGAAGTAGATGCTTTCTAACTAACAAGTCCACGACTTTTTGGTAGATGATTACAAATATTCTCAAGTGAAAAGAATGACTTTTACAAAGGTAAAGATGAAACTCTTCCTAGCAATGGTTTCCATGGAACTCCATATGTGTATGAACTTCAAGCCAAATGTGTGAGCTTGGACTTTGCACCAATAGCTCCCCCTCAAGCCAAACATTTAGGCTTGGTCTTCATCTTCAATCTTCATGAATGACGTGCAATCCAATCATTGATTTGAACCTGCAAAGTTTTGTACCATCTAATTCTTTAGTCAACAAATCTGCACATTGCATATTAGTTGATACATATGCCAACTAAATATCCTTGCTCAATAGCTTCTCTCTCACATAATGATAGTGGACCTCTATGTGCTTGGTCCAAGCATGATAAATAGGATTTGCTGCAAGATGTAATGAGCTTGTATTGTCTCCAAAAATCATTGGAGATGTAGTATCCAATCCTAATTCTGTATACAATAATCTAATCCATATGGCTTCTTGAGTAGCATTGGCCAATCCTCTATATTCTGCCTCTGTAGAAGATAAAGCAACAGTAGGTTGCTTCTTTGAAGACCATGATATTGGCTTATCACCTGCAACTGATAAATATCCTGAGGTACTCCTCCTATCATCTTTGCATCCTGCCCAATCTGCATCTGAATAAATCTTAATGTCCAAGTCTGATGTATAAGGGAAATATAAACCATGATGTTGAGTACCCTTAAGGTACTTCAGGATCCTTTTGGCAGCCTCCAAGTGAGGTGCCCTAGGCTTGTGCATAAATTGACTTAGGACACTTACTCCATAAGCAATGTCAATCCTTGTCAAGGTAGCATAGTTCAAGCTTCCCACTATGCTTTGATAAGCTACAATGTCCTCAAGTACATCACCTTCATGAGCACTTAACTTTAGATTTACTTCCATTGGAGTACTTGCAACTTTGGCATCCTGCAAATGAAACTTCTTCAACATATCCTATATATACTTCCTCTGAGTAATATAAATTCTAGAGTTAGTATAGACTAACTCAAGTCCAAGAAAATATTTTAGTGATCCAAGGTCACTAATTTTGAACTCCTTGATCATCTGATTCTTGATCTATTTTATGCCATTAGCATCATTACCTGTAAGTATGATATCATCAACATATACACATAGGTATATTACCTCTGAATTACTTCTCTTGATGAACAAGGAAGTATCTACTTTACTCATGAAAAAACCTTGATCCTGAAGGTATGTGGTTAACCTATGGTTCCATGCCCTAGGTGCCTGCTTCAATCCATAAAGGGATTTGTTCAATTTACATACATATGTTACCTTTCTTGGGTCCTCATAGCCAGGAGGTTGAGACATGTACACCTCCTTTGAAATCGAGCCATTTAAATATGCATTTTTTACATCTAACTGATACATGTTCCAAATTTTTGATGCAACCATAGTTACCAATACCCTGATGGTTGGCATTTTGGCCACAAGTGAGAAGGTTTCTTCATAATCAATGCCTTGGGTTTGTGCAAAACCCTTAGCCACAAGTCTAGCTTTGTACCTGCTTATTGACCCATCATAATTCCTTTTGATCTTATAAATCCATCTAGAAGCAATTACCTTCATAGACTCCTTCTTTGGTACAAGTTTCCAAGTATCACTTTCTTTGAGTGCTTCAATCTCCTCATCCATAGCTTCTTTCCATTCTGCCTTGGTCTTTGCCTCTTCATATGATGCTGCTTCTTCAATTGAGAAATCTTTTGCAAGATAAACAGAGTGCTTAGTAACTAGGGAAGTGTCATACCCATATCTGATTGGCTTCTTGCTCTCCCTTTGTGATCTTCTGATTGCTTGGTTGGATGATTCAAGTATATCCTCCAATTTCTTCATCTTGAGTTTGCCCTTGGACTTCCATGCTTTGAACTCTTCAAGGTTGATGATGTCTTCATCATCTGAATTGATGTCTCCATTCTGAGTAGGCTCCTGCTTAGTAAGACTTGGAAACTCCTATTCCAACTCATAAGGTGGTTTTACTTTCCTGCATTCACTATGAAACCAAGAGTCATTTTCATCAAAGATGACATCTCTACTGACCATGAATCCCTTGTCCTTTCTGATTTAGATCATACCCTATGACGATACACTTCTTTGCCTTAGGGTCTAGCTTACCTCTTATCTGAGAAGGGATATGCACATATGCTACACATCCAAATATCCTGCAATGATCAAGTGAAGATCTTCTACCATGCCATGCTTCATATGGGGTCATCCCATCAAGAGATTTGGATGGCAACCTGTTTACAAGATGAGTGGTGGTAGATACACTTTTTGCCCATAAGGAGTTAGGTAATTTTTTCTCATTTAACATTGATCTAGATGTTTCAATAATCAATCTATTTCTTCTTTCTACTACCCCATTTTGCTCAAGGGTATACCTTTTGGTAATTTCTCTGTTGATTCCTCTATCCTGCAAGAATGCATCAAAATCATTTGAGAAGTACTCACCTCCTCCATCTGACCTTAGCCTTTTTAGATTTCTCCCTGTTTGGTTCTCAACAAGTGCAAGATACTTTTTAAAACAACTGAATACTTCATCCTTGTGCTTCATAAAGTACAATACAGTCCACCTACTGTAATCATCAAGGAAAGATACAAAATACTTGGATCCAGAGATTGAGGGATCCTTGCTTGGTCCCCATACATTTGTATGAACAAGTTCTAGGTAGTCCTCATGCATGTATGCTTTCCTTGAGAAGGGTAACTTGTGAGACTTTCCAAACTGACAAGCACCACATTTATAAATCATGTGTTGCTTGGATACATTAGGTATCCCAAGCACACATTGGTCTCTGCAAATTTGTTTCAAATTTCTTTCACCAACATGAACTAACCTTTTATGTCAAATTTCAAGCTCTCATAATGTTTGATCTTTATAATTATACTAGAGTGCAGTGTTCCTTGTATCCTCAAGTTCAAAAGTGAATAGTCTACCTGATTTTTCTCTTTTGGCAACTCTCTTGAACCCATGCTTGGGGTCCTCCACAAATGCTCCATATTGATTGAATCTAACCCGCAAACCTTTTTCCACAATCTGTCCAACACTCATCAAATTCTTGGTAATAGTTGGTACATATAGAACCCTACTCAACAAATTCTTGTTCCCATCAGAGATCTTAACATTTCCAACTTTAATCACTGAGTGCTTGGTGTCATCACTTGTTTGTACCTGATGCTTACCCTTTGGTTCTTCAAGGTCAGAGAGAAGAGCTACATTGCCTGCCACATGATTTGAGCATCCTGAGTCAATGTAGAAGAGATAATCATCATTTATACCTGGTTTTGAAGTCATGTTCATAATGAGAAGAGAATCTTCTTGCTCCTCTATGTAGTTATTGTAATCCTTTCTGGATTTCTATCCTCCTTGGTAGTTGCTATTATAGTTATTGTTGTAGTTGTTGTTGTATCCTTGGTGGTGATTGAATCTTCCTCTTGATTGTGTGTATACACCTCTTTGAAAACTGGTTATAAGGTCTCCCCCTACCTTGCTTACCTCCTCTGCCCCTTCTCTTGATGATCTAACTCTCCCTGCATAGTTGACTTGGGAGGTAGTTCCTTCATCTTCTACCTTCTTGTTATTGCCTTTCTCTTTAGACTTATTCTTATCAGTGTATAGGGCAGAAGAGCTACTACCTCTTGATGAATCTCCATTCTTGTTGAGCCTGGCTTCATGGGTGAATAGTTGCCCCATGAGTGTGGTAAGGTCTGGAATGTGCATGTCCATGTACAAGTCCATTGCAGTTGTGAAGCTCTCCCATTTGTCATCAGCTTTAATACCATTGATTACTTGCTTTACAATCTGCTCTTCTTCAATTTCTTCTCCTATGCTTGCCAACTGATCTACTACATCTTTAACTTTGGTCACATACTCTTATATGTATGTGTGTGTATATGTGTGTATGTATGAGTGTGTATGTGCATATCTATGTGTAAGTATATGTGTGTATATTTGTGTTTTTATGTGTGTATGTGCATATGTATGTGTATGTGTGTGTATGTGCATGTGTATGTGTATGTGTGTGTATATGTATGTATGTGTATGTGTATGTATATATATATGTATATATATATATATATATATATATATATATATATATATATATATATATATATATATATATATATATATATATATATATATATATATATATATATATATATATGTATGTATGTATGTGTGTATGTATGTATGTATGTATGTATGCATATGTATGTTGTGTGTGTATGTGTATGTGTAGGTATATACATGTGTACATATATGAGCATGCATATGCATGTGCATGTGCATGCATCTTCATTTGCATCCATGTGTATGTGCATGCATGTGAATATGCATATGCATGTGTATAAATATGTGTTAATGTGTGTATGAGTATGTGTATATGCATTAATGTATGCATGCATGTCCTTTTATTTGTTTGTAGATATGTTTGTGCATATGCATGTGTATGTGTGTGTATGTGTATGTTTGTGTATGTTTTTTGTGTGTGTATGTGTATGTGGAAGTATATGTGCATGTATATGTGTATGTGTGTGTATATGTGCGTGTGTATGTGCATGTGTATGTGTGTATATGTGTGAGCATCAAAGAGAGTTTAAGAGTTCCAACATTTTTTTTTATCAAATGCAACCATCACATAAGTGATGAAAAATCATCATGTTCCCCATAATCCAAAGCATTGTATACGCAATGCATTAGTGTCGCATAAGCCATGACAAATAGCATCGCATACGCGATGCTCACTAATGTGTCCTATAAGCGATGCTTATGAGCAAGTCATATAAGTGATGTGCAATGAGTGATGCTATTGTGTACGTTGTTAGGAGCGTAAAACAAACATTAGAAATAACATCGATATTAATAGTACAAAGCAGGATGTGTGATAGCATGTGAAGCATTATGGTTGAGGAAGATCCAATGGCGCATAGTAATACATGGACATGAGGCTATAGGGTTGAAGTGTGACAACAAAAGTTGCATGGTCATAGACAAGAATCCTTTTTTCCATGCATGTACCATATACATAATACTCCACCCTCAATTGACCACAAATGATCCATGTTGCTCTCCCCATAATGAAGATAAGCCATTGTGAGAGCCTTCACATTTTCGAAACCCTAGCTTCCAAGTAGATAAGGTCTATGTGTGATCGTTGATGGTAATAAATGATCTTTCTAAGCCTAGCCATTAGGTTAGGTAGGGCATAAACTTATGGGCCATTGGATTGCCATTGAAGGCAAAAATGAAGGGGGGGCTTGCCCCTTCTTGGGGGGTCTGGGGGGCCTGCCCCCCCCCCCCCACTCACCCGTAGGGTGGAGACAATAGGATTTGTGGATGTGGAGATATTGCCAGATTGTATATTTTTTCGACTATTTTGTGTTTCTCAACTACATTTATCTATACCGACTCCCATTGTAAAAGTTATATAAGCATTACCCATGTGTAGCTTTACATAGCATTGTGCATTAGTAAACCCTTCATCTAGAATCTATTTAGATTGCCATCTAAGCTCCATATTGGGAGCGCAAGGGTGGACAACACCATCTTTGTAGTTGCATTACTCTTGGCAATCAAAGAATTTGATTTCTCTACCTCTCAATGTGCACTTCTCTTTGTGTGTATTTTTTGTCAACTCTATCTAGTAGTCTATTCCACGGTGCTATTATTTCTTACAATGGACATTATTGGATACTTTACAAATTGTTCAAGATTCAAGCCTTCTCGATCGACTCGACATGTACCCTTGGCATGGGGATAAAGCGAATTCCATAGCTGTGTGAGTTCAAAATTTACAGTTACAGAGAGAGAGTAGATTGAGAAAAGAAATCTTTCATCACTCCTGATGTGATTGAACCAAAAAAAGAGCCATTTGCTAACACTCAGAGAACTTCAGGGGCTACATTTGTGCAACAGACACGGTATGGCAAAGAGGATGAGGATGCCATGTTATCACGTTCACACAGAGCAAACATAAGCTCTACACGATGCTTGCTTGCATATGTGAGTTCGATACCTGTTTTAGATTATTATCTGATTTTCAACGATTTCTCGCTCATAGAGGACTTTCAGATAACTCCTTGCGAAAGAGACCTTGCATGGCGAAGAAAATGCAAGGTTATCACGTCAACAGAAAGCAAACATACGTTTCACGCTTGATGACTCATGAGCTAGCTTCTTTTCTGTTTAGATGACCATCTCCATTACTTCTAGCTCGGAACGGAAGTTCAGCAGACATTGCTTGCATGTGTTGATGTAAAAAACAGATGATCGAATCATCATAAAAATTGGATTAATTGTATGCCCAGATAGAGTCTCCATCGATATTATCTGCTGAAACAGAGTCTCCATCGATGCTTCGTGAAAAATCCTTTGCATTCTTCACCATCTTTCTCACTGTTGTCAAATAATGCGCGCACAGAAAAGAGATTGGCATGAGCTCTCCATTGACACTCTTTCGCGTTGACGTCTGCAAAGACATCGCATCAATGGACGAACTCTGTGATCTACTTTTCCCTTCCAAATACGAAAATGATTGAGTTCGCGCCATGTGGATGTGTTATACGAGCGCGCAAGAGTCAGATCTGACACAGACCTCTCAACGACGAAGGAGGATCACAACCATAACCGTAAGCATACCTCCAAAACCATGATGAATCAACAATAAAAAAATAATAATTATTAATACCATGAACATAACCATACTCCAATCATGAACATCATGAGCGTAACCATAACAATCATTGAATCAATAACAATCATGACCATAATAAGTAGCATCAGAATGACATGCACGAGCATAACAATGAGATTTTAAAATATATATTCACATGATTACAAAATCTTGCAAGAAAATAAAGATCCGAAGTATTGTTATATTATAAAAGAAGGCCAAATATTGCACACCTATATCAATACATCAAAATCATTATAAACTACAAGATAGTGACCTGATAAGACCATTTATTATCTTCATCTTATTTAGATTTTGTCTCGTTCCATTGTCTCCTTTTCCTTGCAAGTACACATGTGCTTCACGTTTGGAATAATAGTGAGGAACTCACAATCAAGGCCTAGTGGTAGACCTAGAATGAGTCATACACATAGGGTTCTTGTTAGTATATAGAGAATTTTACAAATATCCTCTTTGAAAGAAATCCCAAGGATGGAACACTCATAATCTAGGAAATAAAATACGAACCAAGAATGAATCTCATAGAGTGGTGATTCTAGGAATATGCTTTAGTATTGGCGTACACAGTTATCAATAGATATATATACGTACATACATACATACACTCACAAACACAAAGATACACACACACACACACATATATATATATATATATATATATATATATATATATATATATATATATATATATATATATATATATATATATATATATATATATATATATATATATATATATATATATATATGTGTGTGTGTGTGTGTGTGTGTGTGTGTGTGTATGTATGTATGTATGTATGTGTGTGTGTGTGTATATATATATATATCTGTGTGTGTGTGTGTTGGAGTTAGACGTTTGCGGAAGCACACGAATAGCACAAGGAACAAGAAGCTTGGAGCACAACACACAATACTGAATGTATTACCACTACAATGTCCAAAGATAAGTAGCCCGTTAAGGCAATAGGGAAAAAAACCTCTAAAAGAGGGAAAAAAGTGCCCCAGTGGTCCTAGTGTGTTCACACACATCACTACCTAAATATATCAACAATCCCACCTCAGAGTGATGCGGTGAACAAGGAGCTGGCACTCATGTATAAGGAAGTGCCAAACTATGTGGAATCAATCCACAAAAGGAAGTTAGTCCAAAGCTTTGTGGAAAGCTTCAAACTTCTCCCTAGATAGAGCCTTTGTGAAAAGGTCTGCAATGTTCTCTTGGGTGGGCACATATGCTAAGCTGATCTCTCCAGCAGAGAACCTCTCCCGCACATGATGATAATGCACCTTAATGTGCTTAGTACGAGCATGGAACACAGGTTTCCTCGTAACTGCCAATGCACTCTAACTTTCAGTGAAGATGGTGGTGGAAAAAGACTGACCAACACCCAAATCAGCCATAAGGTGTCTGAGCCACACACACTCAACAATCATTGTGAAAGCAACCCTATACTCAACCTCACAATTGGAAGTGGCCACAGTATGCTACTTCTTGCTCAACCAAGATATACATGAGCTACCAAGCATAAAGCAAAATCCAGTAGTGGACACACAAGTGCCATAGCAACCAACCTGGTCACAGTCAGAAAAAGCATACAAATATGGCGGTAGTGATCCCTCCTTGGGATAAAACAACCCAAGTAGTCGGGTACCATTCAAGTAGGGAAAGATGCTCTTAACCACCTGCCAATGCTTGACACCTGGGCAATGGATAAACCTACTCATCTATGAGACAACAAACTGAATATCTAGCCAAGTAATGCATAAGTAAATCAAGCATCCAACAGCATGTTGATAGAGAAAAACATCAAATGCATCTCCAAAATCATGAAGACTCAATCATAAACATGTCTCCATAGGAGTGGAAATAGGTGTATAGTCTTCAAGGCCAAAACACTACAATAATGTGTCAATATATTGCATTTGACACAAAGCCATTCCACCATCAACATGCATAAACTAAATGTCCAAATAATGATGCAAATGCCCCAAATTAGACATCTCAAATGAGGCATATAAATCAGCCTTGAAATCAGCAATATGCTTCTCATGAGGACCAGTGAGCAGCATGTCATCAACATACACCACAATGATCAAAAGCACATCATTAGCATGCTTAACATACAAGGTGCTTTCAAGTGGATTGTCTCAAAACCATGTGCAATGAGATAGGCATGTATCTTTTCATACCAAGCATGTGGTGCTAACTTCAAACCATATAATGCCTTCTTTAACCTGTAGACCTAGTTTTCATGCCCTGTCTGCACAACGAGATGGGGCTAGAAAACATACACTTCTTCATACAAGTCACCATTCAAAAATGATGTTTTAATGTCCAACTGATGTACATTCCAACCATGATGAGTTGCAAGTGCATAGATGCTATGAACAGTAGCCATTCAGTAAGTAGGAGCAAAGGTTTCATCAAAATCAATGCCTCTTTCCTGTGCATAACCCTTTGCAACAAGCCTAGCCTTATACCTGTCAAATCTTCCATCAAGCTTACACTTCACCTTGTAAACCCACTTAGTGCCAATGGCCTTCTTGCCAAGAGGCAAGTCACATAAAGACTAGGTACCATTCCTCATTATAGCATCATATTCAGATTGCATAGCAGCCATCCAATTTTTAGAATTTTGTGCATTGTCAAAAACAGGCTCATGCTCATCACAGAGAGTAGAGGCATCCAAAGCATAGCAATCTGATGCAAAAGAGGCACTATGAGAGCCTGAACAAGTATAGTATGACAAAGGTGCATCTTATTTGTTGTCATGCAAAGTCTGCACCAGCCATTTTGGCATAGTTTTTGCCTGCTCAATATCATCTCTCTCATCAATAAGTGCATAATGTAAATCTGCATCAGAAACGGAATGATCTCCATCATCAGATGAAACGTACAAAGGCTGAGAAGTTGCCTCATTAGGACTAGCACTAGACTATCCACCTATAAAAAGAGGCAGCAAAGTATCATACATGCCTTTCGAGCTAATAGATGTCTCCTTCATACATGTAAGTAAGGGTTGAATAGCATCTTTTGCAAAAACAACATCATGGCTAACTAGAATGCGTTTAATCAATAGCCTTTGCTTTTAGAACTATACCCAACAAAAATACATTTTACTGCTTTATCATCCAATTTCTTGCAATGTTCTTCAGACACTAATGCATATGCTAGACATCCAAAAACACAGAGATGAGCAACAGATGGCTTGCGACCATGCTAAGCCTCATATGGAGTGATCAACTCCAATGCTTTAGTGGGACACCTCTTAAGTACATATGTTGCACACATGACAGCCTTAAGCCAAAAACTATGTGGTAAAGTCTGACTCTTGACCATACACCTCGCCATCTCCATGAGTGACCTGGTCTTTTGTTCAGCAACTCCATTTTGTTGAGTTGTATACGACACTGTAGATTGATGTTTTATCCCACGCTCAACTAGAAATGCATTAAAGTGAGAAGATATATATTCCTCCCTCGATCAGAATGAAGGGTGCCCACTTTACATACTTACAAATTTTCAGCCAAAACCAAAAACTTTTTGAAGCACATAAACACTTTGGACTTTGATCTGAGTGGATATACACATGCATGCCTGGAAAAATCATCAATGAAAGTCACTAAGTAAAGATAGTTTGCAAAAGAATGTGTCTACATAGGACCACAGACATCACTACGTACAAGCTGTAGTGTCTAAGTAGCCCGAACTGAACCATCTTTTGGAAAGGAGGAATGCTCCATTTTGCCCAAAATACAGCCTTCACAAACATGTTTTTGGGGTGCCTCAAGTTTGGGCAAAGAGGACACCAGTTCAGATTTCTGTAGGCATAGCAAACTAGCAAAATTCAGATGAACAAAGCGTGCATGCCAAAGCATTGCATCCAACATAGCCTAAGAATCATGTACTACACATGCCAAATCATTCATAGATCTTTCATAGTCTATGAGCTTATACAACCCATGCCATAAAATGCTTGAAGTAATAATCATGTTGCCATTTGACATATCATGAACTATACATCTGTCATCAAGAAATTTCACAACCAAGCCAATATTGGCTAATGGTGAAATTGATAATAGAGTTTTATTGATCCTGGCATAATAAAGCATCTGACAAAGTGAAAGAACTACCATCGACTAGTAGTCAAAATGATCTTACCAACTCTCATGCTAGGATAAGAGGAGTTGTTGGCGCATGTGATAGTATTCCCTGTAAGGGTTGTTGGGTGTGTGTAGAAGTGCGAGACACACACAAGAAGCACACACAAGGAGCACAAATGCAGTAAGACACATAGAGAAGACGAATTGCTAGAATAGCTCTCTCTATTGATGATGAACTAAAGTGAAGTAAGAGTTGAATAATATCCCTAAGTACAAAGTACCACCACATATGACTGAATCATGTATGTGGTAACATGGGGAAAAAACCTCTAGCTAGCACTAGAGTAAAAAGTGCCCATGTAGAGGGAAAAGATTCACGTCAAAGCTAATCAATGGACACATAAATGTTACAAACCTCCCTGGAGCAAATGATGTGAACACATACGAGGAGTGACAGATCAGCCCCCACAAGGTAATAAGCCTAAAGCTTTGTGAAAAGCTTCAAACTTTTCCTATGGAAGAGCTTCGATGAATATGTTTACCACATTATCTTGTGTAGGCACATATACCAAATTTACATCTCGTACATGAAGTCGCTCTCTCATATAGTGATAATGCACCTCAATATGTTTGGGTTGTGCATGAAACACTGGGTTTCATGCAACAACCAATGCACTCTGACTATCTGTGAGAATATGCATAGCAACATTAATCTCCATGCAAAGATCCATCAATAGGCATCTCAGCCATATACACTCCACTATAGCTATGAAAACTGCCCTGTACTCAGCTTCACAACTCGATGTCACCACTGTAGGTTGCTTCTTACTCAACCAAGATATGCATGAGTTTCCAACAAAAAAGCAATTACCACTAGTGGACACGTGAGTATCATAACAACCAGCTCAATCACTATTTGTAAAAGCATGCAGGCATGGCTGAATATCTCTACCATAAAAGAGACTCAAGCTCAAAGTGCCTCTGAGTTATCTGAACACACGTTTCACCGCTTGCCAATGCTTAGTGTCAGGGCTATGCATGAATCGACTCAATTGGGGAACTGCATAGTGTACATCCAGCCGTTTGTTGCATGCATATATAAGACATCCCACAGCTTGCTAATAAAGAGAAGTGTCAAATGCATCACTGGAATCCTCAACTAAGGACCTGAATCCTGTCTCAACTGGTGTGGAAACTGGCTT
This sequence comes from Ceratopteris richardii, assembly GCA_020310875.1. NCBI lineage: Eukaryota > Viridiplantae > Streptophyta > Polypodiopsida > Polypodiales > Pteridaceae > Ceratopteris > Ceratopteris richardii. The sequence continues at coordinate 104,735,978 of CM035407.1, forward strand.
GCAATCCTCAAAGTCAAAATTCCGAAGTAGTTTTTCAACATACTTTGCTTGATGCATAGATACAAATTCGATGCCAAGATAGTAGCTCAAATGACCAAGATAAGTGACATCAAAAGTATGCTGCAAACCAGCCATAAGAATGTCAAGTTTTGCATCAGATGACCAAGTTAAGAGTATGTCATCGACATAAAGAACAAGCACTATAAGATCAGCCCCATTTTTGCGTACATAGAGTGTGCTTACAATTGGACTACATGTGAAGCTAAGAGCAATCAAATGCTTATGGATTTTGTCATACCATGCACGTGGAGCTTGCTTGAGCCATACAAGGCTTTATGGAAACGACAAACCATATGCTCTTTCCCTTTCATAGCAAATCTAGGAGGTTGCTTCACATAGACCTTTTCTTGCAAATCACCATTCACGAAGGTTGTTTTTATGTCCAATTGATGCACTTTCCAACCTTGATGGGCAACCAATGCAACCACAATACAAATGGTAGTCATGCATGAAGTAAGTGCAAACATTTCCTCATAGTCAATGCCATATTTTTTCACATCTCCTTTGGCAACCAATCTATCTTTGTAATGATCAATGCTACCATCAAACTTTCTCTTAATCTTGTAAACCCACTTTGTACCAATGGCATTCTTTCCTTTTGGAAATTCACATAAATCCCAAGTACCATTCCTATGTATGGAATCCATTTCTGATTGCATAGCACTCATCCATTGTGGATCATCACATGCATCTTCAAACGTAGGTGGCTCTTCATTACATGTTGTTGCAATAAGAGAATAATCCACAAAATTACTTGATGCATGGCGAGAGCTTGATCTTGTTCTACCAAGTAAAGGTGCACTCAATTTGCTGTCTTGCAAACTTTGTTTCAACCACTTTGTCATAGTTTGTGCACTCTTGATAGACATGTGATCATTATGCAATACATCATCAACATGTACCTCATGAGTGGGCTGAATTTCATGCTCATTTTCAGCCATATTTTGATGCAAATGTTCAGCCTTATGTGGCTGGAAATTTCCAGCAATTCGATAATTTTTGGCTGAAAAGTCTCTGCATTTTCAGCCCTATTTGGCTGGAATTTTTTAGCCCTTTGAGCCTTAGTTGGCTGGTCTACATGGCCATAGTCAAGCGCGCCATTTTGGAACAAAGGCATGTGTGTATGGGATGCATCTTGTGAGCTAATTGTTGGCTATTTTTGCAAAAAACTGAACTTTCAGTAAATACCACATCTAGACTCACAATAACTATGTACATCAATGGATGGTACAGGCAATATCCCTTACTTTTGGCACTATATAACCAACAAATATACATTTCCTTGCCTTGTCATCAAGTTTATGACGTTGTTGTGATGGCACAAGAGCATATGCCAAACAACCAAACACACGCATATGAATAACCATAGGCTTATGTCCATTACAAGCCTCATAAGGAGTGATGACTCTCAATGCTTTTGTAGGGTAGCGATTCAACACATAGTTTGCACACATGACTGCTTCCATCCAAAACTTATCAGGAAGATACTTTCCTTTAAAGTTACATCGTGCCATTTCAAGTAGAGTTCTATTTTTATGCTTGGCAACACCATTTTGTTGAGGTGTATATGGCACGGTACATTGATGTGAAATACCTGTTTCATGAAGAAAAGCATTAAACCCATGTGACATGTATTCACCACCACGATCCGTGTGTAGAGTCAAAAGCGTTTGTGAAGAAACATTTTCAGTTATGGCTAAAAATGCTTTGAAGCAAGAAAATAACTCATTCTTTGCTTTCATAGGATACACCCATGTATGGAAAGTAGCATCATCAATGAAGGTAACAAAATATACATGCTTCGCAAAAGATGGAGTCTTGACGGGACCACATACATCACTATGAACAATCTGCGATTTTCTTGTAGTGTGTGTATGACTATCTTTTGGAAAAGAAGCACGATGCATTTTTCCAAGAATGAAACATTCACGTGCATGCTTTTCAATGGACTCGTGTTGACAAACCAATAACTATGTCCTTCTTTTGCAAGTAAAGAAAACTATTGAAGTTCAAGTGACAAAAACAAGCATGCCAAAGCTCCATTTCAGCCATGGAAGAAGTATGAGCAACCAAGGTATTCGAGATAGCTCTCTTGTATGCGTCCATGCGATACAAACCGTTACATAATGTACCAGACATCATGATAATATCACCATTGATGAAATCATGAACCATAGACTTATCATCAACAAAGTGTACATGAAGTCCAGCTTTGGCAATCAACGGAACTGAAATTAAGTTCTTCTTGATACTGGGAACATATAATGAATTTTTCAAGAGAATCACACCTCCATTTGCAACTATAAGCTCAATTTCTCCTACTCCAATGATAAGATAAAAGGCATTGTTTGCACACACCACATGTCCTCCTTTGGGTGCATCTTTCAAAGATGCAAAAAATCTTTTGCATGATGTTATGTGCTTTGAAGCACCACTATCAAAGAACCAATATGAATCAACCTCACTCACAACCATACATTTAGAATGCAAAGATGCATCATAATGACATGTAACAACACATGCCCAAAAATCTTGAGCCATGTTGGCTTCATCATCCTTTGCATTTGCTGAATTTCTAGCAATATACATGCAGGATTCCTTCTTCTTTTCGTTGCATTTAGCAAGCTTTCTACACTCATCAATAGTATGACTAGCCTTTCGGCAATATTTTTTTTGCAAATCAGCATCATTAGAGGAATGAGTGGAAGAGGAAGGTTGAGGCTTTGGTTTTGATGAACCCAAAGCTGAACCATACTTGCTTTTCCCCTTTTGTGAGATAGCAAGTGTTTGTGTTCCCTCAATCAAACCACTCCTATTCACTCTATATTGCTCTTCTTGCAAAAGAAGAGACACAACCTCATCAAATGCATACATACTAGGATTCCCTTTTGCAACCAAAGAGAGTGTAGTAGCAAAGCTTTGAAAAGGTTTTGGTAATCATTTCAACAATGTAGAAATGAGTGATGCATCCGAAATAATATCATCTATGTTTGCCAATTGCTCTTTCAAGTCCTTGATGCATGTCACATACACATCCACCAACTCATTTTCAGCCATACATACATCCTCAAGTATGCAACACATGCTTCATTATGCACGGCACAGAAAGAAACAAGAGTGTCCCATGCCTTTCTTGATGTAGAACATGAACAAATGTGTGGAACTATAGGATGCTTCACAGAAAGTGCAATCAATGCATGAGCTTGAGCATCTTTTCCATCCCATCTAAGCTACTCCTTTGTAGGTGGACAAGGAGAAACTACTATACTTGAAGAAGAATCTCCATCTCTGACAGTAGATTGTGAAGTAGAAGAACCTGCGGGTCTTTGATCTACATCTACCACTATGTTCCAAAGTTGTTTTGCAACAAGAACATGCTTCATCATCTAAGACCACATTGGTTAGTTGGTACCGTCAAGCTTCTCTTCAACTTGAAGCATGCCAAACAAGTCATTGCTGCCCGCCATTTCACTAAGGAACAAGAATATGACAAAATCTTTACTTCGATGAAAGCTGAAATGAATGCTGAAATTTCAGCTGACAAACCATCACTCTAATGGTGATTTTGACTGCATGAATGCCTTCAAAATGGGAGTAAAATTCTAGTGCAACTGGTGGAAATGCTTCTTGGCTGTTGAAATTCATTGTTCTATGCTCCGGAGTCGATTTTCACTGTTAAAAGTGCACGCATGCTACAATCCGAAAAACCAAAACTTGAGAAGAAGTTGAACCTACTCTGATACCACTGTTGGGTGTGTGTAGAAGTATGAGAGACACACAAGAATCACACACAAGGAGCACAAACGTAGCAAGACGCACAGAGAAGATGGATGGCTGGAATAGCTCTCTCTATTGACAATGAACTAAACTGAAGTAAGAGTTGAATAATATCCCTTAGTACAAAGTACCACCACATATGAGTGAATCATGTATGTGGTAACATGGGGAGAAAACCTCTAGCCAGCACTGAGTAAAAAGTGTCCATCTATAGGGACACGGTTCACATCAAAGCTACTCAAGGAACACATAAGTGTAACAGGGGTAGGCTCGAGTGAAGAGAAGAAACTGCGTTGTGAGGTAATATGTTTGGTGGGCCCACTATCAAAGTACCAAACATCTGAGTCTACTGTAGACATGCACTACTCATGAGAAGATGGGTCAAAACTGCAAACAGTAGTAAACCTCCATTCTTCATTCTACACAAGATTAGCAGACTCTGTTTTTGTTGTAGAGGCCTATATAACAACCATTCTGGCCTCTTTCTTCTTTGCCTCTTTAGCAGTGAGTTTCATATGGCTCTTAATTATATGATCATTTGCTTTACAATATTTACAAAACAATTTATCTTCGTGCAATAGAATAGAATCTAACTCTTCAAATGTTAAGGCATTTGGATTGCCTTTCATCATGAAATGAAGAGTAGAAGCAAAACTCTTGTATGAATCAAGAAGACCATTCAGAACAGTCTACACAAGTGAACTATAAGGAAGGACTTCATCAGTAGAAATCTGTTGTTCCTTTAAATCCTTGATCTTTGTCAGAAAACTATCCATAGAATCACCTTCATTCATGTGCTCTCTCTTCAATCGTTTTCAAAGGTAAGCAACACAAGCCTCATTCTTAGCCTAGTACAATGTGGTAAGTGTATCTCAAGTATCCTTAGCTATTCTGCAAGAGTGAATGTGAGGAATAATGGCATGTTTGACAGACAAAGTTATCAATGAATGTGCTTGAGCATATCTGCCATCCCAACAAATTTTCTTTATAGTAGCTGCAAAAGGAATAGCAGCACGAACAAGAATCTGCAGAATATCACCGTCATCGACACCATTTGCATCCGCTTCAGTACTTGTATTTGTAGTACCTGTATTCGCAAGTGTAATAGGACGTCTTTCAATACCTTGCACAATATTCCACATTCCTTTTGCAGCCAATACATGACATATCATATAAGCCCACAACAGATAGTTGGTACCATCCAACTTATGCTCAACAACCAACATACATAATACATCACTGCTTTCAACCATAGCCACTAACTAAAATACCTTGATGCGAAAAAGTGACTATATCTGAAAAAGTTGAACTGAACTACCCTAACGAGTTCTTCTTAACGTGTAGCAAACTTTGAGATGCTTATACTGGTGAACCAAAACTGGTATATATCTTTGGCACAAAAAGATGAAATAGCCTACATAAGCGCTATGATAGTGCATTCAGAGGTAGAAACAAGTTCAGATTGCGATTTCAGCACTACATAGCAATGTTTTGATCTCCTAATCATTCTAAGTATGCATACCAAATGATTCTAAGACTATGACTGGAGAGGTGTCAACAATGCCCTAGATGAAGCGAAGATCTGCTCGGATACCAATTGTTGGAATTAGATGTCTATAGAAGCACGCGAACACCACAAGGAAGAAGAAGAAGAAGAAGAAGCTTAGAGCACAACACACAATACTGAAGGTATTACAACTACAATGTCCAAAGATAAGTAGCAGGTTGTTAGGGCAATAGGCATATGTACAAACCAAGGGAAAAAACCTCCTAAAGAGGGAAAAAAAGTGCCCCAACGATCCTAGTGTGTTCACACACATCACTACCTAAATATATCAACAATATATATATATATATATATATATATATATATATATATATATATATATATATATATATATATATATATATATATAGCCAAGATGAGGAACTCAGAGGTATCATTTAAGATGATGCCTATTACATAATTCATACAGGAAAGTATGTAGAGATGGCACCATCTAAATGTTAATTGAGTTCCCTAAAGACATGTATGAGCAAGGAGAAGCAACGTGTAAGAACCACTTACGAAAGAACATCCGTTTGATGTACCATAAACTTTAAGAGGAAAATTAAACGGCACACATGAAAAGAGTATAGTTAGAGTATTGTATGAGTAAATTGATACTTTATTATACATAAACATTAAATTTGGAGATGTGAATTGAGATTTGTCTCAATCCATAGATAGAGCTCTAGCAAGAAGAGCGGGAGAGCAAGAATCCTATTGAGCCAATAGACTATCCATCTTACGTTGATGAGAATGGGCAAAGATTTGGGACATTGGTACATGAATTGGATGTAGCATACACCTCCCAGAACACCTCATTGTTCCCTAGAACAAGTGCAAAACCTAAATTGCAAGATATTGAGAGAAAAAATAATCAATTTGATATCAAAACCAATCTAACAAACAAAATTCATAAATGATGGGAATACAAGGTTTTGAAGATGTAAAATGAGAGAAACACCTCCTATAAGAGTCCTTAGAAATGAAGATTACAATGTTAAGGAATAGTTCATCCATGTGGCAAGAGACCAAAGAGAGAGAGATATCAACGTCAATGCAAATGAACATGGCTAACTCAATATCTTAAATGTATGAAGAATCATTATGATGGTTAAAGACAACCTTATGAGCATGTGGTAGAATTCAAGTAGACCTTAAGAATGTGATAGAAGTCAAGTAGACCTTAAGAGTTGAAGCTTTAGAGGAGCACTTTACTTTCTTTACTTTACTGATCAAAAGTTACAAGGTTTCAATGGGTAACCAGGAATACATTTGCTAATAGAAATGCATTATGATAGGACAATAAAATAAATAAGATTATTCAAGGCACCAATGAAAAGGTCCCCTTTACCTTGTACATGTTGAGATATCAAGCTAAATATGTGATGCAAGATGACACGTATCACTTTTTCATTTTTCTTACATGTATAGTGGTCACGTCAGTATATTTGAGGGATACTTCATTGAACTTTACTAGATTTATCTATCGAGAGTGATGGCACATTTGTTTCTTGTAAGTGCACTCATTCATGGACATTAGGATTTTCCTTATGTATTGTTTTTATATATTGCACTAGTTGTATTGTTATTTTAAGTCATTCTTCTATATTCCTTTTATGTTATAGAACAAGAAGAAGAAGAAGAAGAAGATAATTCTCCTTGCTTCAATCTCTGTGTGTGCTCTTTGAGTGTGAGAGTGTGAGTGAGCTTTCTTTCTTATCTCCTTCTTGGTCACATGATATCAGAGGCAGTTTGGCTTTAGCGAGCTCATGGAGAATGCGAATAGTGATGGCATGGAGAATGACTTCAGATTGCCAAAGAAATTGGTATGAAGGTAGAAGGAATCAAAATATTTTCAAGAGTTATCCCTTTAGGGTCACTTGTTTTTCTCAAATTTCTATTTCAAAGCCATCTTGACCTCTATTTTGAGCTTGCAAGGTGGGGCTCATAGAAAAACTAGGTGAGCTTGCAAAAACATAACTTGCATTATATTCGAAAACACTCAAAATATTTGAGATTGCAAATTTCAAGCCATTCCTTGTACTATTGATACACAAAAACTATGTTTGTCTAAGATGGAACTCTCATGTCATGATATGAGAGTGTTCAAACAGAAGTACTTTTTCTAGTCTCTTTGTAGTGTTAAGATTGCTACAGAAATGGCATGGATGCAATGATTCAGCTTATCAGCGATAAGCTAGACAAGAACAACTTCCATGCTTGGAGATTCAACATGAAAAATTTCCTAATGGTAAAAGGCTATTGGAAGTACATCAAAGGAGAGAATGAAAACGCTTCATAGTTACCAGAGAGGAATCGAATTGTGGACTATTTAAAAGCATATGAAGAATGGAATAAAGGAGCACAAAAGGTAATGTATTGGCTATCTATTAGCATACAAGATAGCATGATTGGGCACATAAAGGATGCCAAGACTTTGAAACAGGCTTGGAACACATTCGTCACATTGTATGAGTCCAATACAAAGGCACCAAAATTGCAACTCGAGAACGAGCTGGATACACTCGAGAAAAAGGGCATGTCGGTAAGTGACTACATTTTGAAAATCAAAATCATATGTGAGTCACATGCATCTATTGGCATGAATGTCGATGGTCATGATAAGGTGAAAGTGTGCCTTCCTAGTTTAGGAGTTGCATATAAGCAGTTCAAAATTTCTATACAGACAAGGGGAAATATTTAAAATTTAGTTGATCTGATGTCCATGGTGATTATTGAAGAAAAGAACCTTGGTGAGGACTCAAACTTCCAAGGAAAACCTAGTTCTGAGTAGGTATTATATTATGGTAGAGGAAGAGGTAGAGGTGGAGGTTTTGGAAGTGGAAGAGGAAACGGTAACCAAGACCAAGGTCAACATCATAATCATGCAGGAGGTAAAAGGTAGTTTTGAGGCAAGGGGGGCTAAAGAGGCCATAGAAATTTCAAAAGAAGTGATTCAGCCAATGATAGTAAAGGATGTTGGAATTGTGATAAACCTAGATACTTTGAACATGATAGTAGGTTGAAGAATCAAAATAACAGAAGGTAGCAAAACAACTATGCATCCACAAGTGCAGATGATTCAGAGAAGCTCTTCATGGTCCAACATCACATGATGAACACGATGTCTACTGATGTTTCAAAATCAAATGGTAATGTCTTGTATGTTGATTCAGGTGCTTCAAATCACATGACCAGTCATGCACAATGGTCTAGTATATAGAAATTGTTAGTTCTGGATATTTTGAAATAGGCGATGACACATCACATCCTATCAAGCATATAGGAAACGTAGCACTGTCTATGGAGGGACAGGAAGGTAAAACATCTTGCTGCTATGTTGCATGTTCCAAATATAACAAAGAATCTAGTTTTTGTTCAAGTTCAATGTTGATGGGTTATATGTAGAAGAGTACAAAAAGGATGGAAAATTCATTGCCAAAGGAAACAAAATGGGTAGGATGTTCACCTTAAATGTAAAAATTTCTTAAATGAATGCAACAATGTTTGCAAAAGGTGTAGGAGTTATTGTTGATATAGAGATCTGGCACAAACAAATTGGACATGCAAATTTGCAGAGGCTAAAATTGGTGCAATCACAGGAGATTGCCAATGGACTACCAAATTTCAAGGTTGCAAAGATGCAAAAGGTATCTGCAACATGTCAATTTGGTAAGTTGTCAAGAGCATCATTCCCACATGATAAGCATGTTAGATAGAATGTGCTAAAAATAGTACATACAGATGTTTGGGGTCTTGCAAAAGACTATTGGAACATCAATCTTGCATTATGCTTGAGGTGGATATGCTCTACATCAAATCCATCATTTGGATGGTGCCATATATGTAGCTTGAAGAATCGCACTTATGTGCACATTATTTCCTTGTATTAATTGGTTGATCACTTATGATCATTTCTTATAAGGCTCAAGGTATTTAAATTTCTAAAAGGAAAGAGTAAAAGACCTAAAATCCATGAGTTAGAAGTTGAGATTGATTGTCAATCAATGAATCAAGAAGTAGATATGACTTCAACTTTGTCTTTTCCTAGATTGTAGGAAATGATTCAATCAATCTAAACTACCAAACCCACCTAATTTTGAATTCAAATTCATGAAGAAAAGGTGTGTTCATATCCTTAAGAGTCTATATAAAGACTCCAAAACATTTTTACATTAAGTAGAGTGTTGATTTGAAGCAATACATGCTTGGTGCCACTTCTATTCTCTACTCCTTCTTCCTCAGACTCAATCAACTTGCAGAGATTGCTTCTCTCTCTACACAGCTCCAAATCAAGTTTTTAAGACTTCATTGCAAAGTTATAGCCGTCTAGTTTATGTCTACAAATATTTAAGTCATTTGGTTCAATGAGGTCAGAGAAATCTAAGTTTTACAGTTTCAAGGTCATTGTCTACAAATCCTTGAAAAATTGAGATGACATCCAATCACTATTAAGGTGATCGCTCAGTCATTAATTGATATAAATTAGGGATTTTATGCATTTTAGCAAGCCAACCCTATGCATGACACTCCCTTAAGAGGAAGTTTTCCAATTGTAATTGTGTTGGATGCTCTTAGTGTATGACACCATAACTTCCATCCATTTTTAGAAGGTTTTTGTGAGCTAGTGAAGGTGCTATTTGTTTTTCATCAACTTGTTCTTGTTGATTTTCCAAAAAAATATTGGATTTTATTGCACTAAACACAAGCCTAAAAGGTCTATGTTACATATCCAAAGAGCTAGGGCTGGTCCTACGCTGGTTTGCTAGACCAACTTCACCACTTGACAACTCAACTTTCCAAGCCTCTCCAAGTTTCTCTAACTTCTTTCAGTGGTATCAGAGCAACTTCAAGATGGGAGATGGCTTTCCATCAATGACTAAGAAGTTTGATAGACACAATTATGCAGCTTGAAAAATCAGAATGGAATATTATTTGCAAGGAAGAAACCTATATGGGATTGTATCAGGTGATGAAGCAATGCCTATTCCAAGATCCAAAGGAGGACCTACTCAAGAGGAAACAAATAAGCTCACACTTTGGTGTGCAAGGGATGCTCAAGCAAGTTCATACATACTCAAGTCTATCTTTAATTTTCTATTACCATATATTAGAGGATGCAAAACATATCGAGACTTGGGATGCCTTAAAGACTTTCTTTTCTACCTAAGTCTAGATTTTGGCAAGCGAAGAATGGGAATTGATGCATGCTTCTAGGCTAGGGCAATCTCTTGCTCAATTGATGGAAAGGAAAAGGTAGTGGTCTTGTTAGAGAACAAAGGGCCTTTCTTTATCTTTACCACTTGAATAAACAATAGTAGCATAGGGTAGTGATCAGAGATTACAATATCCATGCATTGGGTGAGACAAGGGAGTCTCATAACATCAATAATGCTCTATGAGATATATCCTCTCTCAAGATTTGATTTTCATAAATGGCCCCCTTATTGCAAAATTGGCGTAGAAAATTTATGGCAATCCTTAACCTCCACTAGATCATGATGGAGTTTCAGTTGATCCCAACTATATTTTTTTAGTCCCTTCAATTGCATGGCCTTTTTTATTCCATCTCCCCGTGATGGATTCCACGATGTTGAAGTCTTTGTAGAGGATAATTTTTGTGGTTAGGGAGCCCAAATACTTCCAAGTGTCTATTCTAGTAGTGTCTTGATTTGAAGCATGAACTGAATAGTAAAGGAATGTGAATCATCAAACGAGGTCGTTATCCAACCATGACAAGGATCAATGGTTGAGCCCTTAAAGATCAAGGAATAGTGAGAAATGAATCCAATAGCCATTCCAACACTCCCCCAAAATTGGTTAGTGGATAGCTAGTAGGGATTATCAAAGATGCTCCAAAGATGAGTGTATAGGTCAGTTCCATCAATTTTGGTCTCTTGAATGCAAATCAAGTCTATTTTACTCATTTTTTCTCTAATCCATGGGCCAATGATGGAGACTCTTGAGTCCATGACACCCTAGACATTGAGGGAGATGATGATAATTTATGGTTATTATGGTCTTGTTTACTTGGTGTTTTATCTCTTTTTTCTTATTTCTTTCTTCCATTTTTCCATTGATGTGGCAACACTTTGAGAGTGGCTTCTCTTTTATTGGGTTGCACTAGGGACTCTCTGGGAGCTTGACTTTCATATGATCACCACCTTGGTCATTGTCAATAGCATAGAGGGCCCTATAAGCGAGTCTAGGAACTTGGACCCAATGATTAAACTCCAATTGTGTGGGTTATCTTCCTTTCTAGTGGAAGATTCTTCCAAATTATCTTCCTTTTTTTAAGCATATTCCTCTAATGTTCTTTCCTCTTCTTACTCTTCTATATGGTTTTTCATTTCTTGAAATTCAAGCATATTGATTTCCTTTCAAAGAAGTTAAAATTGAGAGGCTTTCATGTTTGGTTAGATATACAATGATCCAACTTCAAGAGGGTGCTAGTGCTTTCTTCTCCTTCTATGATGCACTTCCATAAAGCCCTCTCTGTTGGGAAGTTGATCGTATAAGCTTTGCAATATTTTTGTATCTGATACGATCTTCTCATAGTTAATTCTAGCATTTGATAGGTTGGTTTGCAATGGTAGTTTTTTGCACTCCTCCAATTTATCCTTCAGACTCTTAATTTATCTCGAAGGAAAATCTTTAATGTTGTGGCCTTGAGTTCCACAATGAAAGCAAGTGTTAGGGAGATTCTTCAAGACCAACTCTTCTCCTAGAGATTATGTCCTTCTATGTCAATATCAATCTTTGAAGGGAGGTCTTTGTCAAGTCCACTTCCACACAAATTTGTGGATGACATCTCATGTTCAAGGAATAGGTAGAACAATCATAGATTAGGACACTAACATCCTACTTGGATGCCATGGGCATCCATGGGAGCAAAAACTTCCTCATGAAACCATATAAGAAGAATGTGAGTTGGGTACTTCTAACCAAAGCAGGTATTGAAGAGGTTTTGACTTATTAGGGACAAAGTCCAAGGACTACTTGAATAAACACATGCTTGAACAATAGACTTTCCAAGATCCTATGTCTAGGGCTTGAAATGACATTCCCTCATTTTCAAAAACAAGTAGAATGTGGTTTTCTGGCATGAACTAGCACTTAGTGATGATGATTCCTCGAGGAAACTAGCCCCTCCAAAGCCATTGATGAAATGAATCCACTAATAGGCACGAGCCAAATAACTCACCAATAGGCATTATCTCTTTAGCTCCTCTTGTTTCTTCAAGACTTCTACCCTCACAAGGGAGATCACATGGGTAACAAGCACTAATCATCTGGCATCACAAACCAATCCAAGAGATAGACACCCCAAACACCCACCCAAACCCTAAACCCTGATGTAGCCAAAAGAGTTAGCAATAGAAAAGGCCTCCACAATGAACGAAACCCTAAGCCCTCTTGCCACATGCTAAAATTGAGAATGAGCAAAGACTGAAATGTGAAAACTTAAGTAGAATAGGCCTACTTCCCAAAGACACAAAAAGATGGCCCAAAAAACCCTAGATACACTTGAGCAAGCTTTGATTTCCCAACAACCAAACCTATAGACCAACGCCAAAAGAATGACGGAGCAAAAACAAGCCTAAACAAGCAACTGAAAAAGGACAAAAACAAATCCTAGCCTAAAGGAACTAGACCAACCTCTAGTAACCCAACAACCTAGGCCCAACCCCAAAAGGACTAAGGAATAGTTCTAGATGAAGGCACTCCTAAAGGACCTCAACCAGAATACCTGATAGATGACTGAATGACCCATCTGATAGCCCCAACCGACTCTATCCACAACTTCCTACCATTGACTCCCCAAGCAAAAGACAAATCTAGTACTGCTCAAGGCAAAAATTGACGACTCAGCCTCAGCAAAGGGTAAAACTAAACATTGGACCACCACCAATGACAAAGGGACAATTTCCAACTATCACTTGATGGCTTGTTTTAGAGTAGTCATATTGAACCTTGATGGACTTGTAGAGGAGGTGTGCTCTAGTAATGAATACTCTTGGATCCATGGTAGACGTGTCAAGTGGCTCGATGTGAGCTACCCACATACCTTGGAAATTACTCTTTCAGCTAGCTTTCAATTTGAAAGATCTACCCATAAACCTTGGAGACCCCTTTTATCTCTCACACTATAGGGCTTAGGCCAAGCCAATCTAGGGGACTTGAACCCTTGAACCATCATGCCAGCATCCAAAGTGTAAACCACGAAACCCCAAATAAACTATTCAAATTCGACATCAAAGGAGAAAAATCGATTAACCATGATGACATCGAGGTTATATGAGCGGGGTAAGAGAAGAAGTAATAATCTCCTCTTTTTGGATAGATTTTTGGATAGGTTTGATTAAAAAAGTTCGACATCAATGGAGCAAAATCGATTAACCATGATAACATCCAGGTTATATAAGCGGGGTAAGGGAAGAAGTAATAATCTCCTCTTCTTGGATAGATTCTGAAAACAGATAAGCATGCTCCAAAGCATCCTGAGGCTCCTTATTCTGTTCTTCACCATCTTCATACTCACTTCGTATTCTTGTTTTAACTTGCTTGGTCAGATATCCTGTTAGCTTTCACCAATCGAAACTGCCATGATTCTTCATTTTGGTTGAACATGATCTAGTTCACAGGTAGCTTGCTCACTTTGATCTTAAGATCAATCCACAACTCACTCCAGACTTCATCAACTCCAAAGTATTTTCCTATCTTTATTCTTCTCCACGACTCACTCCTGACAACGAACTCTTGACTTCATCAACTCCAAAGTATTTTCCTATCTTCATTCTTCCGCACAACTCACTCCTGACAAGGAACTCTTCTGAAACAGAGTCTCCATCGATACTCTCTGTTCTCAAGCATTCCTGATGAAAAAGTCATTCACCATTGTGTGATGCGGTGTAGGAGATAGAAAGAGCTCTCACAGCGCATTTGGAAGAATGAATAACGTACATAGGATGGACTTCTTCGGACTCTCGAGGAAAAGCGTTCTCACTCTTGTCGAAGAGATTGCACACAGAGAAGAGATTGACACGAGCTTTCCATTGAAACTCTTTTCCGTTGCTCATGCTCCTCGGATGCCTGCAAAGACATGGAGTCAAATGGGCCAACTATTTTTTCCTGCCAACTACCAAAATGATTGAGCTTGCGCAGCGTGGATGCAAAAAGAAAAAGACGACTCAACGACGAGGAAGGATCACCCGCACCAGAGTAAGATCTGAAACAGACCTCTCAACGACTAGGAAGGATCACCACAACCATACTATCAGTCATATACATTAAAGATCCATGTGATTTTTCAACATTAAAGATCAAAGCGAATTAGCCAAGCAAGGTTTCAATCAAAAGAATGCAAATTAACACACTTTGTGAAGCAGAAAGTTTGGACGATTTGTCAAAACATATTTACTCAATCAAGGTTTTAATCAAAATCAATGTAAATAAAAATTGACTGAAAAATGGAATGATTATCTTGATTATTTCAATTCATAACTCACAATCAATGGTTGTTTTTGTATGAACTTTGTTGATGAATCTGTAGAGAGTACACATGTGAAAGCAAAATGAAAAGAAGAGTGTACTCACAAAAGAAAGTGTATGAGAGACTCAAAGTGAGTAGATCAAGAAATGGGTAAAACCACATGGATTAGAAATGAGCTTGCCAAGAGCATGGAGTAGGATCCTTGTTCAAAGCAAAGGATCAAGCACAGGATCTCTTCACAGACATAGAGGAAGCACATAGGCCATCTCATAACCCAAACAACGATTTTTATCACTAAAACAATGTAATATATGTACATACATCCAATTACCGCACATACGACTCCATTTTGTGCAAGCCGAGGAGTCCTCAAGCTTGAGGAGTCTAAGAAGGTAGCTCATACCAATCTTCATAATTTTTGGAAGCCATTATGTACCTCAAATTAGATATAGAACCTATTTTTTAACTATGCCAGTCACTAGATGTGAAACCGGTCAAAACTAGGCAAAAACCATAAATAGAGCTAGAGAGCTCATTTTGAGAACTTTTTGAGCTAGAGTGACTATTGAGCTAAGAGAGCTATTGTAATTAGATTATGATGAATACATGTATGAGTTCTTCTCCTGCCTTCCATTGATCTCCATTGCCACTTTTCTCGTGTGTGTGTGTGTGTGCATGTGTGTGTATGCATCTGCATTTCTCACCATCACCTTTGCACACGTCACTTGCTCTTGATCTTCATATCGGCATACCCTCTCCGCGGATTGACAATTACAAGGTGGAACTCCTCTTATTGGTACTCACCATTGTATTACTGTGACACCAAGTTTGGCTCCATTGTTGGGACGAGCTCTAGGTTGAGCGTGTGATGGTAAGTGTGTTGGAGAAAATAGTTGGAAGGTAAATTTTCTTGTTGTTTTGTTTTTAGTAGTTAGTTTTTGCACACTTTTACTCCACTTTCCCTCTAGTTTCATTCCCCATTATCATATCAAACTCCAAAAAATACCAAAAATCTGCCATATTCCCTCTTTCTCTTCACTTTTGTGTTGGGAAAGATGGATGGACACCTCAAGAAATGAGTTGGTACTGCTAATCCCTGCTTTGTACCAGCCCTATTTTACTTCCGACTTGATTTGTAGGCCCTTTTAGCTTTCCAATGACACTAAATAAGTGTCTAGTACTTTGGAGATGATGCTTCAAACACTTTAATCAAAACATATAAGTTTGCAACTAGCGGCTTATGACCAAAAAGTTGCTATTTTGGACTTGATACCTACTGGAAGTTTTGCTCAGTACTCACAGTATAGTAGCAATTAGAAAACGTCCTTATGAGGGTATCTAATTAGCTTAGAAATCTAATGCTTCCAAGTGGAATCAATTAAAATGATAGACTATACTCTGAGAAATGATTTTAGCAAGTAGAAGCTTACCCCCGACTTTTAGGAACTTTAGAGAGAATGACCAATGACCACTTTGAGATGATTTTCTTCCAATTGGATGAATCAAACTTCTTCAACCTTAGAAAGCCTGTAATAGACTTTGAGCTTGTTCCAATGAGCTATAGAACATTGGAAATTTGGGAGAGATCACTGCAATATGAGCAAGAGAAGTTCACTGTTCTGAGTGACAATGACAGAGATGAATGTAGATGTAATCCTCAATGTAATGTATTATGTAACAATGTTGTACATGATCATTGGCATGAATATGATGCCCAATGATGTGTTGGTGCAGATCAATCAACAATTGAAGTTTTGGAAGTCAAAGAATGAAGACAAGATCAAGTTTTGAAGCATAGAAGAAGTTTACATTCAGGAGTTGAAAGAAATGTACACATATGTACATTAGTTCAGATATAGGTCACTTATACTTTTGATTAGTCATAAGTTTGTAAATATTTGCCTATAAATACTATGGAAAATGTCGGGGCAAGTATGAGAGAGCATGAGAATAGAGTAATCAAAAGTTGTATGAGTTTTTTAGCCATCCTAGAAGTGAGTTAAGTCTCTCTCATCACTAGATGTAAAATTCTCAGAAATGAAGAAAATGTTGCACCTGATGTTTCTAAGTTTTCTCCTTCTGTATTAGATCTTTTGTGAAATGCTTTTGTACAAGTCTAAGTCTATAGGTGATTGACCTTTGTACAAATTTTTAGCTTCCAATTGTGATCAGGCTGAGAGAATTATGTGTAGGAACATTTGTATGTGAAGAAGTATTTATTGGTTCCTGAAACATGCACAAAATTTGAAGTCAATGTTTTGATCAGTTCTCCTTCCACAGTTTAAAGTTCTGAGCAAGTAAGCACCTAATCTTTAAGTTGGAAGGTAAGCTACTTGTGGCTAAAAGCATTTGCTTAAACGGGTTCTATTCTTGGAGAACCATGTCTTAGAAGTTATAGGTGTCTAAATCGACTTCTCAGAAGTACAGCTTTAGACATAGGTGATTTGTCAAGTTGATTTCTCAAACTCTACTGAATCTTTTGGAGTGACTCGACTTGGAGGAGGTGCACAATCTTTAGGCGACACCTTGTGAAAAGTTTTATCAAAAACTTTACACATTTGATAAGTCAATGAGAAAGATATGTGCAGCAGACTTTCTGTAGAATCATCCTTTTCACAGATTTTCCAGAATCCTTATAATTGAATGTTGATCCTCCAAATTGGTAAGGGTTTTGACTTACTCTTGATATAGAGGTGCTCTAATTACAAGAGTAGGTTGTTCTTTTGAAGATTAACACTCTCCATCAGTGGTATCAGAGCAGGAAGCATCAGAATTGAAGGAAGGAGGATCCCGACTACTGATGGTGCAAAGAATTCAACATCTGAAGGTTCAAAAGGTGAAAGCGTGAGAGCAAAGCTTGAGAAGGAGGTCATACGACACCAAGGAAGCCAGAAGAAGTATTATTCAAAGTAAAGGTACATCTGTTACTCATAAAGTTTAAAGAATTCAATACATAGGACAAGAAAGGATGGGAGATTCTCTTCAGATAGAGAAATTGGATAGAGAGAACTATCCAGCATGGTCAATGAGGATGGAAGCTCATCTAATGAGCAAAGATTTGATAGGTTATATTACAGGTGAATAAGAAAAGCCTCAATTTAGAGATCCTAGTGTTCCAACTAGGGAGGAATTGTCAGATTTGAAGAATTGGATGAAGAGAGATGCTCAAGCTAGGAGCATTATCTATATGGCAGTCAATGACTACTTGTTACCTCACATTAGAGGTCTTGAAAGTGCAAGTGATATATGGAATGCTTTGGAGGATCATTTCCAAAATACCACAAAGTCAAGGAAGGCATCTTTGTGGGCAGAATTTACTACATTCAAGAAGAAGGCCTCTCAATCCATCTCAGATTATGTAACCAGAATGAAGGACATTGCAGATGCATTAGGAGCTGTTGATGAAGACATTGAGGAGGATAAATTGGTAAGGCAAATCCTTACAGGTTTGAGAGGTGATGACAAATGGAAGCCATTCATTTTGTCTACTAAATTATCACTTGATCATTTTACTCCTGACTTAAATCAGTTGCTAGGACATATGTTAACCTTTGAGTAGGATGTCAAAGGTGAAGGTGATAAGAGTACAGGTCATGCAATGTACTCAAAGGATAAGAAGAAAATTAGCAAAGGAAAGCAACAAGCAAATGAAGATGAAGGCACAACTAGTCAAGCCAACTTCATAAGAGGAAGAGGAGGTGGCAAAGGTAGAGGAAGAGGCAGGAATAACAAAGATGGAGTCAAAGCTTGCTGGATTTGTGGTAAGACAAATCATTTAGCTAATGATTGTTGGCATAATAATCAGAGTAATGGTGGATATAATCAGAATTTTAATTCAAGAGGAAGAGGTGGCAGAAACCAAAGAGGTAATTTCAGAGGTAGAGGTAGTAGGGGTTATTTTGGAAGATATGCAGGTAGAGGATTCCAAAGTCAACAATACAACAATACCTACTAGAATTATGCTTCAGATCAGAAGGAGGATTCAACATTGATAATGAATGCAACTTGTGAAAGGCAAAGTGAAGACCAAAGAATCTTCTACATTGACTCAGGGTGTAGCAATCACCTGAGTGGTAACACAGCCTTGATGAATGATTTAGAAAATAAGGTATCTAATCATGTTGTTCAAACAGGTGACAATACAAAGCACAATGTGAAGTCAATTGGATCAGTGAAGGCTAAGGATGGTAGCACCTTATTGAGTAAGGTCTTGTATGTTCCTACAATTCCTAAGAATCTGATAAGTGTAGGACAAATTGTTGAAAAAGGTTATGAAGTTAGATTCACTAATGAAGGAGTATTTGTGGAAGACTCTAGCAATGGGTATAAACAAATTGTTCCAGGGAAGAAAGAAGGAAGATTGTTCACATTGAAGATTCAAGGTAATGTTGGTCATGCCTTGTTCACTTATGGAGGACATAAGATCTTTGAGTTAGATCTTTGGCACAAGAGGCTTGGACATTTCAATGAAAGAGGTATCAAAGATATGATTAACAATGGTTCAGTGCTTGGATTGCCTAATGTTGCAGGTCAACATATGACATACAGATGTGAGGCATGTCAATTAGGTAAGGCTCATAAGCAATCTTACTCCAAGCATGGTTTTATGTATTCAGAGAAGCTTGAGTTGGTACACACAGATGTGTGGGGACCATCAAAGGATTTCAATATCAATGGTTCAAGATACTATGTGATTTATGTTGATGATGCTACCAGATGGATCACTATCTATGTGATCAAAGATAAATCAGAAGTGTTTAATACATTTAAACACTATCATGCATATGCAGAGAGAATTACAGGTCATAAGTTGAAGAGATTAAGGTCAGATGGAGGGGGAGAGTATTTCTCTAATGAGTTCAGTGATTACTTGTGGAATGCAGGTATAAAAAGGGAAATCACTTGTAGGTACTCCCCTCAACAAAATGGTGTAGCAAAGAGGAGGAATAGAACTCTTGTTGAGTTTGCAAGATCCATGATGAAGGAGAAAAATTGCCCAAATTATTTGTGGGTTGAGGCTATAAATACAGCTACTTATTTGGTCAATAGGTTGCCATGTAAAGCCTTGCAGGGTATGACACCATATGAGGCATGGTGGGGTAAGAGACCTACATTAGACCATTGCAAAGTATTTGGATGTTTGGCATATGCATATGTGCCATCACAATTAAGACACAAATTAGAACCTAAAGCTGAAAAGTATGTGTTCATTGGTTATGATGACAAGCAGATGGGTATAGATTGTGGAGTCCATCCACAAAGCATTTCATTGTATCTAAGGATGTTACAGTTGATGAGCAAGGTACTTGGTATGCACGTACTATCAATATTAATGCAGATGATGAAGAAATTGTGAGTCAAAAGAAAGGTAAATCAAAGGTTCAGATATTTGATGAACAAGAGAATAATGAAGTGCAGGTTGAAGTTGAAGAAATGCCAGGATTTGATCCTGAGTGTGAAGAACCAGAAACCTCAAGGAGTGAAGAACTCAGAAGGTCATCAAGACACAAGTGGCAACCTACAAGGTATAGCTATGATACTTCTTTTTTGGCTACCAAAGATTATGCTTACATTATAAAGGCAGATGAAGACCCTTCTACATATGAAGAGGCAAAAGGTAAGGAAAATTGGGAGAAAGCTATGCAGGAAGAATATGATGCATTATTGGAGAATCAGACATGGGATTTGGTTCCTAAACCAAATCGCCAGAAGATCATTGGATGCAAGTGGGTTTACAAAACAAAGAGATTTGCAGATGGAAGTGTGTCTAGGTACAAAGCTAGACTTGTTGTCAAAGGGTTTGCTCAAACATATGGTATTGATTATGATGAGACCTATAGTCCTGTGGCAAAGATGACAACCATCAGGACACTCATAGCCATTGCTGCATGTAAAGGTTGGAAATTATGTCAATTAGATGTGAAAAATGCTTTTCTAAATGGTTACATTTCAGATGATGTTTTCATGGAGCAACCTCAAGGATTCAGAGATGGGAGGTATCCAGATCATGTGTGTAAGCTCAAGAGAGCTTTGTATGGGTTGAAGCAGGCCCCAAGGGCATGGAATTATAGACTTGTGAAGCTCTTGAGAGAACTTGGATTTCAAGTATCTAAGGCAGATAGTAGCTTGCTTGTTAAAGCAAGTGATGATGGGTTCATTTACATGTGCATATATGTTGATGATATAATTCTTACAGGTACAGATGAGAAAGGCATTTAAAGTCTAAAGAAGCAAATGGAGAAAGAATTTAAAATCAGGGATTTGGGAGATTTGTCATATTTCTTGGGCATGGAGATTTCATACACTCAACATGGAGTGTATGTGACTCAAGAAAGGTATTTGAAGAACTTGTTAATCAAGTTTAAAATGAATGATTGCAGGGTAGCACCTACTCCAATGGAGGTGAATCACAAATTGAGCAGATATGGTGGAGAAGAATTCAAGGATATGAAGTTATATCAAAGTTTGGTTGGTAGTCTTATCTATGCCACATTAACTAGGCCTGATTTATCATATGCAGTTGGGGTTTTGTCTCAATTCATGCATTGTCCTAGAAAAGAACATTGGATTGCAGGTCAAAGAGTGTTGAGGTACATTAAGGGTACACTCAAAGAGGTTTTCTATTATGGTTTTACATCAGATACAAATTCAAAATATATAGTGATGCAGATTGGGCAGGTAATCCTGATGATAGAAGGTCAACCTATGGATACATGTGTTATGTGGGAGATAAGTTAATCTCTTGGTGTTCAAAGAAGCAACACACAGTTGCTTTATCATCTACAGAAGCTGAGTACAAAGGCATGGTTGAAGCTGCAAAGGAAGTGATATGGCTTAAGACTCTGATGAAGAGTTTTGATATCATTCAGAGTACTCCTACTATTCATGGAGATAACATGAGTTCATTATATCTAGCTGCTAACCCTGTTTTTCATGCCAGGACCAAACACATTGAGATTCAGTATCACTTTCTAAGAGAGAAGGTGATGGACAAAGAGATTGAAGTCATACATACTTCAACTAAAGATCAGATAGCTGATATGCTTACCAAAAGCTTGGATGGACCAAAGCTACAGAGATTCAAAGACATCACAAGTATAAAGAAAATAGAGAAAACCTCAATTGATGATTGAGAGGGAGTTGTTGGTGCAGAGCAATCAACAATTGAAGTTTTGGAAGTCAAAGAATGAAGACAAGATCAAGTTTTGAAGCATAGAAGAAGTTTACATTCAGGAGTTGAAAGAAATGTACACATATGTACATTAGTTCAGATATAGGTCACTTATACTTTTGATTAGTCATAAGTTTGTAAATATTTGCCTATAAATACTATGGAAAATGTTGGGGCAAGTATGAGAGAGCATGAGAATAGAGTAATCAGAAGTTGTATGAGTTTTTTAGCCATCCTAGAAGTGAGTTAAGTCTCTCTCATCACTAGATGTAAAATTCTAAGAAATGAAGAAAATGTTGCGCCCGATGTTTCTGCGTTTTCTCCTTCTGTATTAGATCTTTTGTGAAATGCTTTTGTACAAGTCTAAGTCTATAGGTGACTGACCTTTGTACAAATTTTTAGCTTCCAATTGTGATCAGGTTGAGATAATTATGTGTAGGAACATTTGTATGTGAAGAAGTGTTTAATGGTTCCTGAAACATGCACAAAATTTGAAGTCAATGTTTTGAACAGTTCTCCTTCCACAATTTAAAGTTTTGAGCAAGTAAGCACTTAATCTTTAAGTTGGAAGGTAAGCTACTTGTGGCTAAAAGCATGTGCTTAAACGGGTTCTATTCTTGGAGAACCATGTCTTAGAAGTTATAGGTGTCTAAATCGACTTCTCAGAAGTACAGTTTTAGACATAGGTGATTTGTCAAGTTGATTTCTCAAAATCTACTGAGTCTTTTGGAGTGATTCGACTTGGAGGAGGTGCGCAATCTTTAGGCGACACCTTGTGCAAAGTTTTATCAAAAACGTTACACATTTAATAAGTCAATGAGAAAGATATGTGCAGCAGACTTTCTGTAGAATCATCCTTTTCACAGATTTTCCAGAATCCTTATAATTGAATGTTGATCCTCCAAATTGGTAAAGGTTTTGACTTACTCTTGATATAGAGGTGCTCTAATTACAAGAGTAGGTTTTTTTAATATAAAGGAAGTTCGGCAATTGCCTACTCTCCCGGACTTGAATTAAATAAAGAAAAGTACAAGAGAAGGGGACTAGTGCCCACGGGATCCCCCAAATCCCACAAAGCAGGGGAAGCTTTTACAGAGCTTAGATGACATTACAAAGAAGGTTAATTACCCTCTCATCACCCTCATGTGGGGCCCACTTGGGTTTAAGTACAAGAGTAGGTTTTTGTTTTGGAGATTAACACTCTCCATCATGATGGTGATAGGATTAGGCTATATTTTGATCCTATCAATTACATCAAATGAGACTCAACACTAAGCTCAGTAATGGGGCACATCAAGCCGCGTGATTTCAATCTACTTTTATAGTGACTCTTTTGAAATTTGAATTTTGAAAATTCAAATGATCTTCCACCTAAAAGTTCTTCCTCTAGAAAAGGAGATATTCCCTCAAGGAAACTCGTACGATAAAGTTCTCCTAACTCCATAAGTTTAGTGGCATTTACAAGATTCTTCTAAGTCAAATGTCTTTTACAAAAGTTAATGGTGAAAACCATAAGCAATGGTTCATGTCTTCAACTAATTGCACATAGCTTCTTCCAATGCCTAGCCAAGTGTGAAGGCGTGGCATTTGCACCAATAGCTCCACCTCAAGCCAAACATCTTGGCTTGGTCTTCTTCATTAATTCTCTTGAATGTCCTACAATCCAATCATAGCTTTCAACCTGCAAAGTTTAGTACCATCAAGTGCCTTTGTCAATAAATCTGCACATTGCATATTAGTGGATACATATGCTTACTCAATTTCCTTGCTTAATAGCTTCTCTCTCACATAATGATAGTGAACCTCTATATGCTTGGTCCTAGCATGATAGATAGGATTTTCTGCAAGATGTAAAGAACTAGCATTGTCACCAAAAATCATTGGTGAGCTAGAATGTAATCCCAAATTTGCATATAGTAATCTGATCCATATGGCTTCCTGAGTAGCATTGGCTAATCCACTATATTCAGCCTCTGTTGAAGTTAAAGCAATAGTAGGTTAATTCTTGGAAGACCATGAAATGGTCTTATCACCTACAAAAGAGAGATAACCTGAGGTACTCCTCCTCTCATCCTTACAACCTGCCCAATCTGCATCTGAGTATACCTTGATGTCCAAATCTGAAGTATAAGGTAAGTATAAACCTTGATTTTGAGTACCCTTGAGATACTTCAAAATTCTCTTGGAAGCTTCCAAGTGAGCTACTCTAGGTTTGTGCATAAACTGACTTAAGCCACTTCATAAGCAATCCTTGTCAATGTAGCATAGTTTAGGCTTCCAACTATGCTTTGGTATCCTGTAATATTATCAAGCACATCACCTTCATTAGCACTTAACTTTTGGTTTACCTCCATAGGAGTGCTAGATACGTTGGCATCCTCCAAGTGAAACTTCTTCAACATATCCTGCACATACTTTCTTTGAGTAATATAAATTCATTGGCATTACTACCTATAAGTATGATATCATAAACATACACACATAGGTATATCACCTATGAATTACTTCTCTTGACAAACAGAGAAGTATCTGCTTTGCTCATGATGAATCCTTGATCTTGGAGATAGGTAGTCAATCTATGATTCCATGCCCTAGGTGCCTGCTTCAATCCATAAAGAGCTTTGTTTAGTTTGCACACATATGTTACCTTGTGTTGGCAACAATCAAAGCACCCAAGGACTCACAAGACAAGGAAGCCAAAGAAGGGAGCCAGATCGGAGAGAAGGCACAAGCAGACAAAGTAGTCAATGAAGATCTGGCAAGTAGGCCATTCAAATTTTTCCAAATCAACACCCTCATAACAGTGATTCTCATCACTAAAAACCATTGTAAATACCATTTCACCTTTTTCTAACTCCATTTTGTGCAAGCCAAGGAGTCCTCGAGCTTGAGGAGTATTAGAAGTATCATCGTACCAATTTCCATGATTCTTAGAGTTCGTTTGAACCCTCAAATAGGCCCTAATTTTTAACTAGGCCGAACACTAGGTATGGACAGGGCCAAAGCTAGTCAAAAACTATAAATAGAGCTAGAGAGCTCATTTTTTAGGTTAGCTTGTTGTAGAATTGAACTTGTAAGAGCACTTTTGAGTAATCTAAAGGATTCCATTGTCTCTCGCTCTGTTCTTGCCGTGTGTGCGCGTGTGTATATGTGTGTGCATGATAGTATGCTTCTCACTCACACACTTGTGCCATCACTTGTTCGAGGTCTTCATACCATCCTCATGTCTTCCCGGATTGACATTAAAGGAGGTGCTACTCATCATTAAGCTACACCAAATTTTGGCGCCGTTGCCGGGGATCGAGCTTTGAGGACGAGCGTGTGATGGTAAGACGTAGAGTTGAGGCGTTGGAGTCATAGGTATTTTCTTCACTTTTATCTATTTTCTTTTGTTTTCTTCATCACCATCATCATCATCACCATCTCCCACCTCCATCTCCATCATCGCGAAAATTTCAGTTTTTGGTCATATCACCATACCCATGCCGTTCCCCTCATTTCACTTGTGAGAGAGAGCGAGAGAGCATTTGTGTGCTTGTGCTTTTCTGTGCTTTTTGAGATTTTCTGTAGGAACCAGCATCCCCAGCAGATGTACCAGCTTCAGCAGGTAAAAATTTTGACTGTGCAGGTCCCGAGGCATTGACCTCTGTCAATCGCGACCGCCAGAAAAATGAACCTTTTTGCAAAACTAAGTGCATAAACAAGATCTCTAGGCCTAGGGCATTCCAAAAGTGTGTTTAAAATTTTCAAATTCCTCAGTTTTTTGTCGATCGCGATCGACAAACAACGACGGACACCTGTCGACGGACTCGTCAATCGCGACTGACACCTTGATCGCGACTGACAGAGTCAACGATCGACTAACCACGATCGACAGAACTAACATGCACCACGTGTCAATCGCGACCAACCTATCAGTCACGATCGACCATCAATCGCGACGGACAGTTCCGATGGACCTGTCAATCATGGCTGACCCAGTCAACGATTGCTTGACCACGACTGATAGAACCCTCGCGACGGACCTGTCAATCGCGATCGATCCATCAATCGTGATCGATAGAGTCAACGATCCTTTGACCACGACGAACTAAATTTTTGGGCCAAGTGTCAATCGCGATTGACCCATCAATCGCGATTGATAGCCACGACAGACCTGTCAATCGCGATCGACACGTCGATCGTGATTGACAGACCACTCGATCGCGATTGACGGGCAAATTCGGCCATCTTTTAGGGCAAAGATATTTGGTCCATTTTTGGAAATTATTTGGGGAAACATTAAGGGTTTATTTGAGCATTGTGAGGCTGCTACACAAAGTATTTCGAGAAGTCTTGTTTGCCTGTTAGCCTGTTTGAACCCTGTTTTAACCCTAGAACCCTGAACAGTCATAACTTTCTCATACGAAATCTGTTTGCTGTGATTTTTGTTTTGTTGGGAAGCTCGTGTGATTTTTGTTTTGTTACGGTAAAATTAATATCAGGGTTATTAGATATACTATTTTGAAGTGACCATACCCAAGGGGAAGAAAAACTAATGGATCCTTAGGATTGTTGGCCATAAAGCCAAAGAATAATTTGATCTCTGAATTGCATGAATGAACATGGTCTCTTGTATCAATGGAATTCAATTCTTGAGCTAACTTTGGGACTTTTATAGGTCCTTTGAGAGCATCGAAGGGCATTCCAAGCAAGAGTAAGTGCAAGCTTGGGAACACGCTTCTTGGGCACACAAGGACAACCAAGGAGCGAAACTAAAGGTTGGAAATTCTCAACACCCTCTATCAATTCCTAGCATAAGCTAAGCACGGATAGAGGTTTTGATCAATTAGGGTTACGTTAAGCACAACCAAGTCCAAGAACTTTAATCACTCAAGTGCAAGTACCAAGAGAGTACATTTGTGAAACAACCTAAGGGCAAAGAATTTAAATCAAGCGACCAAACTCAAAGTACAATAAAACTTAAGTGTTCCTTGCGAAGAAGATTGATTGGACAAGAAGTGACATCCTAAGAAAAATTAAAAAGAACAAGTGACTAATACAAAAGAACTCAGCAACGAAATTGTACTTGAGAAATTTGGGATTACTCAATTGGGCATATGAACCTTAGATCAGGACGACACCTAGGGAGAGATAGACAAAGTCTTAGATCTTCAGAAGCTAGTGTCAATCATACTGCTAGGTCTTGGGCCCAGCAGTTGAGCCACTATTCGCACTACCCTAGCTCTGAAACCAGCGAGTCTGAAATGTCACAGGGTATGGAGAGACCCACAGGAAGTTCAGGCGTGCCATACCTACAGAGGGTTGAAGGCCCCTACAAGACACAGCTGGAATACCTTAGGACCAACCGATTAGGTGCTTGCATCTATGAGGACAGCCTAGGGAGATCTGTGGTCCAAATTAAAAACCCTGACCAACCCATTGGAATTGAACATCCAGCTGTCAAGTTTGAAAATGGAGCATACCTGGACAAAGAAGGAACCATATACGTAGTCACCAACCACCTAGATAGGACAGATGGATTTGGTAATGTGATCCCAGAAATGGACATAGGAGACCTAGAGCAAGGGAACGTAGGTGGAGAACCTAGAACACCTCAAGGCAAATCAGTTCTTACTAGAATTATCACTCTAGAGTGGATTCCCCAGGATAATAAAAGCATAGTTCTCCTCTTAAACCGAGAAACCGATGAAGCCTTTTGGAGGTATAAGCCTGATCAATCGAATGAGGTAGGGATGATCACGATCTATGAACTCAAAGATCCTAATAGCCCAGGAAAAGTGACCTATTTAGACAATACTTCAGAGAGGATCTTTGTGGTCTCAGAACATGGTAGACATGCCTACACTTGGAAGGGTGAATTCATTTTTCCCCAACCAAGATCTAATGTATCTTTTGGCCACCAAGGAGCTGGAACATCCCAAGCTCATGGAGCTCAAAGAGACAGGAATAGAGATAGACCTGAGGTAAGCTTTGCCCACCCATTAGGAAGAGAATGAACGCGAACAGGGATGGACAGAGAAGAAACTGAGAGACTTAGAGCCCCAAGGAACCTAAGAAATGCTGATGAATTCCCTCTACCAAGGCCGAGAGAACACACTAGGACTTTGAGACCTACCCAACTAGTTAAATCCATGAAAAACTACTTTGATGGTTCAGGAGACCCATATGATCATGTGGTCGAGTTTAGGCAAGTCTTGAGAGCTGAACAAGTTGAGGACCTATTCACGCAATACAATGCCTTTGGTCTAACCCTTAGGAACACCGCTCTCACGTGGTTTCAATCATTAAATGAGAGACACTTTAGGAACATAGACCAACTTCTAGAGGCTTTCATTACCGAATTCTCTAAGAGTGGCATAAAGCATAACACTTCCTCACTTATTCATAGCTTCAAGCAAACCCCTCAAGAGATGGTTAGACTTGCAGGAAGAAGGTTTAGGTAGTACTTAGAGAGGTGCCCTATTCCTGAGTTACCCACACCAGCCAAACAAGTGGCTTTATTCCTAGATGGACTGCTAAGTACAAAGTTGGGATCATATGTGTACTTGAAAGAACCTAGGACCATAAAAGAGTGTGTATGCATGTGTATCGACATTGAGGATAACCTAGGAGAGGAATTAGAACTTTCAAAAATCTACAAAGATTTAGATAGTTCTATTAGCCTCTCTCCTCACAATCCACATCTATTGAGGAACTCGCTGAGAAAGTAGCTCAAAAACTAGGTGTCTCTAGTAAACAAATACCAAGATTTTCCCCAGTTAAGCGATGCTATACATGTGGAGGTGACCACATGGCAAACGTATGTCCCATTATGGCTCAACCCCAAGTGATTCCGAATAGCCAACATTGCACCATAGAACAGAGATACACAAATCACACAGCACAAGACTGCCCATACAATAAGCAAGTGGTTAGGCAAACCTACCCTCAGCCCTATCCACAACAGGGAAGATATCAGAATCAGAATCCACCACAACATTATGCTAGGCCTCAACAAACCTACCAACCACAATATCAGGCCTAGCAGAGACCTCAACCAGTGCTAGCCCAACAACCTCCTGCTCTAGCCAATGTGATCCCAGTAAAGTATGCAGCTGCAGAAGAGAACCTGAATAGAGCTATAGTCCTAGTAACTCCATTACTATCGAAAAGTGACCCCAGTGACCATAGCTTTGATTCTACACATATTGATAGCCCCCAGGCTTACTACGTGTAGTCTCCTGAACATGGTGAGTCCTACTATAGTGAGTGAACCTAGTTGGGATCCAGAGTATGCAAATATCATGTACACAAATCCCAACCCTAGACCTCAACCTAGGTAAGTAAGACCCCCATTCCCTAGAGGACCATGCTACAGATGTGAGGGAGATCACCTCATTCGTGATTGCCCCATGCCTGCATCCACACAACCCCACTCAGTAACAATCCAGGGCTTTTGTCAAGATTGCGGGAAGGAGCATCTCTTACGAGACTGCCCAAAGAACCTCAATAATATGCCAAAAATCACTCCTATCAACGTTATTGGGTTAGTAGTAGACTCTACAGGCAGTGTGACTACCACTGCGCCAGTACAGGTGGTCACTAGAGCTCAGGCTTTGCAGCAGAACTAAGGTTTAGGCCAAGAAAAGAGCACCGAGGTTAGTGAAACTGAGAGCATAGTTAAGAAACGGACGAGAGCCTGGAGAGATAGCCGAGAGAGAATGAAAAGACAATGGTCTAAGAAAATGAGCGAATTAGAAGATGGCATAAGAGAAACAAAAGCAAAAATTGTTGAGCTCACCTCTCAAACAAACTCTCACATACCACCACCACCTTCATCCCTATCACCACCTAATCCACCATCCCTCAACCCACCTCATACAATTCCACCACCCCCTAGAGTAGGGTTAGTTTTAGCTGACCCCACTCCCGAAGACATAGATATGATGCTCAAGGCATATCAAGCCAGAATCCAAGAAGGGCCAAATGTTACGAATCATGACAAGTGCTATCCTAGAGCTGACCTAGAGATAGAAAGAACCAAGCTTTGCATGAAAATGGTAGCATTGGCTCAGACCATGTTTGAAGCCAGTCGCCTCTTCAACTACTCTTGCTCAGCTAAGGCACAATTGCACTTGGATGGACTATCAGAGAAGTTAGAGAGCATAATTGCAAGATCTGCCAAGGAAGAAAACTCTCAAGGAAGAGATGAGGCAAGTAAAAGAATAAGCATTTCCCCACAGGAAGCTTATGTGCCTAATGCCACTGCACCAGACACCTCTTCTTCTATGAATCGGTACACAGCAGAGTTCTTGCGAGAGATTCAAGAAGAGAAATGGGCTAAAGAAAGTGAACTCCCTCCTCCCATTGAACTTGCGGATGATGAACATGATCAATTCCCACAGGATATTCCTTCCATTTATGAGGAACAGGAGAATACCCAATCTCAAGAGAGATTAGAGTTTGAGTCTAATTCCTTACAGGAGCTACCCCATTTGACAGGCCCATGGGAAGCTAAGTCTACATATATGAGAACACCCACGGTCATGGTAAGAAACGAAGACTCAGTCATACCTAGGAATACGGAGGTAGTAAAGAATACTAAAGTGCAGTGCAATCTTACTTTAGAAGAGTTAATCAAGGTTAGGCTAGAACTATGGAAACATGTAGCCAATCAAGTGCCAGAAGTAGCGAAACCTCGTTCTCGGGTAGGTTCTCATAGAACAGTTCCAAAAATACCCTTGGACAAGATAGGAGACATGAGTGAAGGAGAAGAAGGAAACACCTATCTCCCCATCACCCATCAAGGATACACAACGAAGGCAATTATGGAATCAGGTGCAAGAGTTGCAATTGCTACCACTTCCCTATGGAAGCATTGGGGCAAGCCTGCACTCAGGCCAACGAGAATGAAATTGCAAATGGTTGATGGTCACATAGAGAGACCCTTAGGACTGTTAGAAGGGATCACTCTCACTACTTGTGGTGTAGAGTTTGAGCACACATTTGCTATCTGTAACTTTAGCAAGAACCAGGCCTATGAGATGATTTTGGGAAGACCATTTATGTGGCAGTTGCAAGTGGTACAGGATTGGGGCACCAACTCCTTGTACTTGCAACACTTAGGTGTCACGACCAAGGTTAATCTCAAGGATTACTCTCATAGAGATGTCCCTCCCATCCAATGGAATCCCATCCATAACGCCAAGGATGATACTGAGTCGGTGCATTCCATAGGATCAGGATCCTCATGGATGCATGAAGACACTCACTTGTGGATGTGTAAAGTAGTAGTAGAAGAAGAGAGGAGAGAAAGAGCCAGAGAGATAGGTGTGAAGGAAATCCATAGATCAATTCAAGACCTAGCCTATGCTCCTGTAGTATTTCCTGACGAAGAATTTGAACCTCACGGTTGGGCAGAAATTTTAGCAACAATGGATGTAGCCATCAATGAAGAACAATGGACACCCCACTGTGATGAGGATGGCTATGACATTTTAGTCTTCTCCATAGAGCCAATCATGGGAGATGCAGTTTTAGAGGAATGCAAACCTAGCCCTAATGCATTTGAGGATGCAAGTGACTCCGATCTAGAGTCAATCATTATGGACCCACCTTTTGCATCAGATGAAGAATACTTCTATGAAGTAGAAGTTTACCCTAAGAGACATGGAGAAATCACGAATAATGTGAGGTTAACCTCCCAAGTGAACCCCAAGAGCGAAGTTAAGAAAAGGAAGAAGAGAGAAGTCACACCAGAAGAAGAAGAATCTTTGTTTGAGGTCCCTGACAATTTTAAGAAGTATGAGATAGATGAGAGGATTGTCATGATAAGAATGCCTAAACACGAAGCACAATCAGGAGAGGCCTATGATAACAAAGAAACCACCAAGAAAATAGTGGTAGCCATAGAAGAAGGAGAAGAGAGATGCACTTACATAGGACATGACGTGACGGAAGAAGAAGAGCAGGAGTTGATAGCCTTGCTAAGGGAGTACAGAGATGTATTCGCTTCGAGTTATAAGGACTTAAAAGGTGTGGACCCTGACATATGCTCACACACTATCCCCATGACCTCAGATGCCAAACCCTATAAGCAAAATCCATACACATATAATGATAATTACGCTGCCAAGATCAAAGAAGAGATAGATTGCTTGGTTGAAGCTAGATTCATCTATGAAATTGAGCACATTGAGTGGGTATCCTCCATTGTAGTGGTGCCCAAAAAGAATGGAAAGTTACGTGTATGTATTAACTTGAAGAAGGTTAATGCGGCTACTATTCGAGATAACTTTCCACTTCCTATCACTGAGCATCCACTAGAAAGAGTAGCAGGCAAGGAAGTGTATTGCTTTCTTGATGGATTTTTGGGCTACAATCAGGTAAAATAGATCGAGAAGATCAGCATAAGACCGCTTTTGCCATAGAGTGGGGCATATTTGCCTTTCGGGTAATGCCATTTGGCCTTACCAATGCGCCCGCTACTTTTCAGAGGTTGATGTGTCATGTATTTAAAGAGTTCTTGAGGAAGAATTTAGAGGTCTATGTTGACGATCTTTGTGCCCATTCCAACATTAGACAAACACATATACCTGAACTCGGGCAAATCTTTGACAAATGTAGAGAATATTAAGTCTACCTGAACCTAGAAAAGTGTGTTTTCATGGTCAGGCAGGGCAAGATTCTAGGACACATAGTGTCAAAGAATGGCATATCTACGGACGGGAGAAAGTGAAAGCTATAGCAGAGCTACCTAGGCCAAAGAACATCAAGGAAGTACAAGCTTTCATGGGGCATTGTGGATATTACCAACGTTTCATACACATGTATGCCATCATTGCAAAGCCCTTGTACGGACTTTTGACTAATTTTGAGTGGACTGAGGAATGTGAGAACTCCTTCAATGAGCTTAAATGACGATATGTTCAGTGCCAATCTTGACTACACCAGATTGGAATAAGCCCTTCCATGTGCATGTGGATGCATCCAATTATGCCATTGGATGTGTGCTTGCACAACCTACGAAATCTACATGTCTTTTCTCCTTTGGAAATTCTCTTGAATCCATGTTGGGGATCCTCAACAAATGCTCCATATTTGTTGAACCTAACCTGCAAACCCTTTTACACAATCTGTCCAACACTCATCAAGTTCTTGGTAATTGTAGGTACATATAGAACCCTTCTCAATAGATTTCTATTCCCATCAGAGGTTTTAACATTTCCTACCTTGACCACTAAATGCTTGGTTTCATCACTTGTTTGCACTTGGTGCTTTCCCTTAGGTTCCTCAAGGTCAGAGAGAAGAGCCACATTGTCTGCCACATGGTTTGATCATCCTAAGTCAATGTAGAAGAGAAGTTCATCATTCATACCTTGCCGTGAAGTCATGTTCCTAATCAGAAGAGAATCCTCTTGATCCTCTATGTAATTGTTGTAGTCTTTCCTTGATTTGTAGCGTCCTTGGTAGTTATTGTAATTGTTGTTGTAGTTGTTATTGTAGCCTTGATGATGGTTGAACCTTCCTCTTGATTGTGTGTAGCCACCTCTTTGGAAACCTCTACCTCTCTGATTCTTGAATTTCCTGTAATACTCATTTGCAGTGTGATTTGATAAACCACAAATATTACATGGGAAGAGATGAAGGATCTCCCCCTACCTTGCTTACCTCCTCTGCCCCTACCTCTTGAGTTCCTACCTCTACCTGCATAATTGGCTTGAGGAGTAGTACCTTCATCTTCACTCTTTTTAATTTTCCCTTTCTCTTTGGACTTGCCTTTATCTGTGTATAGGGCACAAGAGTTGTTACCTCTTGATGAATCTCCATTTTTGTTGAAGTTAGCTTATGGGTAAAGAGTTGCTCCATGAGTGTGGTAAGATCTGGAATCTGCATGTCCATGTATAAGTCCATAGCAGATGAGAAGCTTTCCCATTTGTTAGTTGTGTTGATACCATTGATTACTTGTCTCACAATTTGCTCCTCTTCGATCTCCTCTCCTATGCTTGCCAATTGGTCAGCCACATCCTTGACTTTTGTCACATATTCTGAAACACTTTGCTTGGGTTGCTTCCTTTGAGTGGTAAACTCAATCCACAATTGGTTCTTCCTAGCCCTTGTGTTGGAAGACAAATATGAAGACAATGTATCCCAAGTCTCTTGGGATGTCTTACAGTTCCTTATGTGTGGAAGAAGGAAATCAGAGATAGAGTTAAGTAAGTATGAGCTTGCTAATGCATCTTTTGCACACCATGAGTTGAGTCTTTCAAGCTTCTCTCTTGTAGGTTGTCCTTTGCTTTTGAAAATGGGCATCTCCTCATCTTTTCATATGTATCCATAGAGACTCTTTCCTTGCAAGTATGTCTTCATCCTCAAGGACCATGCTTGCCCTATCCAATTTATCAATAAAAGAAGGAAAACCATCTCCCATTTTACCTCAAGTTTCTCTAATACCATTGTTGGGAAAGATGGATGGACGCCTCAAGAAATGAGTTGGTACTGCTAATCCCTACTTTGTACTAGCCCTATTTTACTTCAGAGTTGACTTATAGGCCCGTTTAGCTTTCCAGTGACTTTAAATAAGTGCCTATGTACTTTCGAGATGATGCTTCAAACACTTTGATCAAAAGAGATAAGTTTGCAACTAGCTTATGACCAAAAACTTGCTATTTTGGTCTTGATACCTGCTAGATGTTTTTTTAGTACTCACAGTACAGTAGCAATTAGAAACATTCCTTCTGAGGGTATCTAACTAGCTTAGAAAGATAATAGTCTGTTAGATGCTGCAGACGGGGCCACGCGCATCTTCACCTCGAGGCTCGAAGGGATGGCGATGCATAAGTAATATATACTCTACTCATTGACAGTTATATATGGACAAGAAGATTTGATCCCTTGTCTACGGAATTTTATATATAGTTTTATAATATTTTATACATATGGAGAACTGGCAACATCAAAGTAAAAGTTGTTTGGGTTGAAGAGTGCAGGGGTAGAAGGTGTTATGCTAGTGGGCAGCCGGGAATGGATCCCAGAACCCCCACAGATTGATTGAAGAGCTTCAACCACTACAAATATGAAGCACCTCATTGGTCAGAGGCATTGCACATAGCTCAACCCATTTAAGATAGGCTAGTACTTCGACCTCTGATTCTGAAGAAAAGAGATCCCAAGGTAGCTAGGAGCATGGAAAGATGCTTGGATGAGGACCCAAAAGGGTGCAAAAAGGGCTCTTCCAAAGGATCAATGGAAGGATGTAGCTTAATTGGGAGATAAGTATTTTCCAACGTTAATGATTGGTTTCAATATTTGTTTTGCTCTATGCTTTCATGTAGGATGTGTTAGTATATGAGCAATGTCTACCTCTCATGATAGTATGCACATTTTGTAAGGCCCCTATTATGAGGAGAAGCCAAGCGTGCATTACCCAATTGATGGGAATCCCAACTTGCATGTTGGATGAAGGTCATTGGACCATGTAAGGTATTGTACGGAAAGGGAGTTACCAGGGTCCCCAATTGTGGGGTCTGGGGCAATGGTGAGCAACCCCGGCTAGGGGGTCCAAGGGGCCAGCAGGCCCCTTGGCTTGGGGGTCCCAGGGGGCCAGCGGGCCCCTTGGTGGGGGTCCAGGGGCAGTGCCCCCGGCGCGACGGTAAAGGGAATATTCCATGGAATTTCCCTGTCAGAGTCAGAAATCATTTATATTTGTTAGGTCGGTTCAACTGGTCTAAGCCGTGTATGGCAATTATGCGGGTAGTGGCCGCCCACGCTCTACCGCCCATGTATAGTCGTCCATTGAAGGCCACCCATGATCCTATATATACATGACTTCTACACTACCTGAGACATCGAATTGAGCTAGCATACCTCTACCTTGTATCTCCCTATCTAGAGTTGTCTAGATCACCATTTAAGCTCCACGCCATCATCTCTGTACTTGCTGCTAGTAGAAAATTGTTGAGATTCTCTTATATCTGTTATCTTCTCTGCTACTGCTCCTGTGTTATATTGCGTAACTATTGTCTTACATGGTATCAGAGCTGTAAGGTTCGAATAGCTTGAGAAGTATCACTACTTTAGCCTACTAGCAGACTAGAATATCAGTAGATTATTCGAGTGATTACATGATGGCTTCATCATCGAACACTGGTCTTGGTGCTTCAGCTAATGTTAATGTTGCACCAATTCGAATTCGCCCACCTGCATTCACTGAAGGGAAGCTGGATGGAACCAACTATACACTCTGGAAGTTCAAAATTTCTGCAATTGGAATCCTATGAATTACTTGACACTGTCATGGGACCGATGGGATTGGATCCAAAGCCTATACCAATTGAAGATCCAGCAAATTCAAGACTGATGATTCAGCCAGATCTAGATCTTCTACGAGCTTGGAAGAGGCGAAATGTTGATGCATTATGTACATTTGAAGAGTTTTGTGCGATGCTTTTAGAAGAAGAGATGCAACTGAAGAATCGGCAAAGTACAAGTGATGTTGCATTCTCAGCAAATGCAAAAGGTAAGGGCTCTTTTGATGGATCAAAGAAGAAGCCAAAGAAGAAAGGCCATGCCATCAAGGATTGCAGAAACAAGAAAGCTGATGAATGGAATGGGATTGTAAAATCATCATGGAAGAACAAAGAGTCTGCAAACAACACAGAGCTGGAACTTTGGGTAGCTATTGAAGAGGTATGTTCATCTGCTCAAGCTCGGGTTGATGAACCATGGATTTTAGATAGTGGAGCTTCTCGCCATATGACCAGTAAAAAGGATTGGTATAGTTCCCTAGTGCCTCTACGGGAATCCATCAATGTAGTGGTGGAAATTGACTCCAAGTGTCCAGCCGAAGGAACTGGAACCATCTCTTTTATCACTTCTTTAGGTGTTGAGAAAAATTTATCCAATGTTCTCTATGTACCTACACTTAAAAGAAATTTGTTGTCAGCTTCTGCAATAACAGATCGTGGACTCGAAGTTCACTTCAATAAGAGTGGTGCAGAAATCATGGATTCATCAAGTAATGTTGTAGGTAAAGGCATACGACAGGATAACTTGTATGAGTTAAGTGCTTTAACTACTAGAGAAGATAAAGATGTAAGCAGGTTATGGCACCAACGATTTGGGCATCTCGAATTTGCAGTTTTGAAGGAGATGCAAAGAACAGGGATGGTTGCTCATTTGCCTGCATTTTCAGAGTTGCAAGAACCTTGTGAAGCTTGTATGATGGGCAAGCAACAACGAAAGGCATTTCCAAGAGAGACCAGCAATCCATCTCAAGCTCCTCTAGAGTTGGTACATGCTGATCTCTGTGGGAAAATGTCTACACCTGCTTTAGGAGAATCTTTCTACTTTTTGTTGTTAATCGACGATTATAGTAGAAAGATGTGGGTTTATTTCATTCGAGAGAAGGCTGGTGCTTTTGAAAAATTTAAAACGTGGCATAAGTATGTGGAAAATGAATTAGGAAGGAAACTGAAGAAATTCAGAACAGATAGAGGAGTTGAATTCTTGTCAACAGAATTCAATACTTACTGTAAGGAGCATGGTGTGAAAAGCCAACTTACCGAAGCTTATACACCTCAACAAAATGGCATTGTTGAGCGCAGGAATAGGATAGTAGTTGAAATTTCTCGTTGAATACTTGCATGTTGGATGAAGGTCATATTGGACCATGTAAGGTATTGTAAGGAAAGGGAGTTACCAGGGTCCCCATTTGTGGGGTCCGGGGCAGCGGTGAGCAGCCCCGGCTGGGGGGTCCAAGGGGGCCAGCAGGCCCCTTGGCTGGGGGGTCCCAGGGGGGCAGCGGGCCCCCTGGTGGGGGTCCGGGGGCAGTGCCCCCGGCGCGATAGTAAAGGGAATATTCCATGGAATATTCCCTGTCGGAGTCAGAAATCATTTATATTTGTTAGGTCGGTTCAACCGGTCTAAGCCGTGTATGGCAATTACGCAGATGATGGCTGCCCATGCTCTACCGCCCATGTATAGCCGTCCATGGAAGGCCACCCATGATCCTATATATACATGACTTCTGCACTACCTGAGACATCGAATTGAGCTAGCATATCTCTACCTTGTATCTTCCTATCTAGAGTTGTCTAGATCACCATTTAAGCTCTACCTTGAGAGCGCACGGGTGGACAACGCCATCATCTTTGTACTTGCTGCTAGTAGAAAATTCTTGTGATTCTCTTATATTTGTTATCTTCTCTGCTACTGCTCCTATGTTATATTGCGTAACTATTGTCTTACAGGATGCCTGTTATTATCATTGAAGTATCGAAGTAAACTTCATTTTTTATCATTTTGATGCAAATTATTGAAAGCTAAATGAAAGAGCATAAACATATTGAAACACTCATTAAGCACAAGCATGTATGTACGAAAGAATGTTGGTGCATTTCTCCTTTTTAAAGAATGTTTTCATGCACAAAACACCTTTTTCTTCTTGCTTGGAAAAGGTACTTAATGCTCAATTTTATGCATATGAATGGTTCTATCTTTTTCAAAAGCTAGCAAGTAGAATTTTTATGCATGCATGATTGGGAACATGCATTTTCAAGCTCAAGAATTTCTTGATTTAAGTTTGGTGCATGAAAGGAGAATGCCAACACATGCATGCAGGAACAGGCATTTGTATATGCATGATTGTTGGTTAAGTAGTTGAATACTTATACTTTTGTTACCTCCTTTTTTTAACTCGTCTTAAATAGCTAGGAAAATAGCAAACTAGGTAGTTGCAGGGCTCTTGGTTGCTAGGCAACTCAAGTAGCTAGTTTGTTTTTCCCAAGTGTGATACCTAGGTATCACAAATAAGGAGTCTTGATTAGGAAAAGTAGGCCTTTTAAAAGTTAAGTCTTCAATTTTCGTGAGCATTGGAATGTAAACTAATCAAACTTTTGTTAGAGATGTTCCAAATTTGTAAAACCATAGAGTTTTTGAAGTTTTTAATTTGAATTCTGTCCCAAGGAGTGATGGAAATCAAAGGTTGAACCTTAGCATCAATTGAAATTTGACATTCAATATCTTTGAGCCTTAGCATCAATTAAACTTTGACGTTCAATAGGAGGATGTTAGGTTCCATGATGATTGTGATTGCATCTCTAGTAATGATGCAACTTCCTAAGCAATCATTGAAAGTTGAAAGAACTCACCTAAAGACAAGAACATAAAAAACTCTTGTCACTACAAATTGGTCAAGAATAAACCAATTGAGCTTGAATCTATGAAAAATCAAGTACTTGGAATTCTAATTGGTTTTCATTTGAAAACCTTAGCAAAGAATGATAGATGTTCCATCAAAAGGTTTTCAAGTTACCAAAGGAAAGCACAGGATCATGGAACGATCATGTGATGGGATCAAAACCTAGAAAATCTAGTTAGAGATAATGCCTAAAACTTCAAAATTCTCGTAAAGAATTGAAGAAAGAAGGTACTCTATCAAGAGATGTTTAGACTTTAGGATAAGTATCACCCATACATTAAATTGAATATAAAATAGGGCGATATGGGACACCAGATTTTATACTCGAATTGATGTAGGAAAGATGGTATGGGACATCAAGCCATGGATGATAATTATCTTTTAGTCCTAGATTGGATCTTGAAGTTAGGATTCATCCTCAAAGGAATAAAACTTCAAAGAAGGAGTTTAAATTCAAGGAGGATAAAATTATTATCTTAAGATATTTCAAGATCAAAGAAGATATGAAGTAAGTTACTTCCAAGATCTTCTTGAAACACTTCAAGCTTAAGTGTTGTTGATTCAGAAATATTTAATAAATTTTTGAACAAGTAGGACTTTAATATTGAAATGATCATTTCAATTAAGGAATAGACTGACTAAGTCAAGCATCAAGTTCCTAGTGTAACTTGGTAAATTCAATCCTTTGACTCAAAGAAGTGCGCAAGAATTGCATTCCTAGAAAGGAGTCATGAAAATTGAATATGATATGAACCTAGTCCCTAGAGAAGCATTATTTGAGAAAAAACTCATCAATAGAACTTCAGTGGATCGACACACGGATGTTAGAAACCGCACTAGTATCTTGTGGTTAGATGATGCTTCAATACCCTGTTGAAATAGATCTTTGAAAAGTTAAAGTCCTGAGTCATCTAGACTTTGACTTATAGCAAGTCTAAGTATCTTCAAACAGTTATTTCTTTTCGCTTTCCAAATCTTTTGGAATTGACTCAAATATGGTATCTGATTCATTTTGCAAAAGTCCAGGGTTAACTGATTCGAACTAGAAAACTAAATTAAACATACTAGATAGATATTTTGTACAAGAACCTTTTCAATCTTCAAAAGATACTAACTTGTTCATTTGATTTTGCTTCAAGTTATAGCATAAATACTTTCCTAGAGTCCAGTATACTCTAGAGTAGAGAAGTTAGGAATTGCTCATCAGACTGATAATTCCCAAGAAACTTTTAGATCAAGTCTTTGAGAAGAGTGTCCTAAGTTGGATAATTTTCATTTTGAATTTGAAGTGGACAAGTTATAGTATGGTTGACTCAAAAAAAAAAAAAAATCCCACAGTATACGTAGGATTTTTAAAACTCATTAGGACAAAGTAGTCCTCTAGTCGGGTGAAACAATTGAGTAATTGTTGGATAAGAGTAAACCATTGAACAAACATCCAAGTTAGATATTTGGGACAACCAAACTTTAAGTCCTCCAAATCAAATTCAAGTGAACCAGGGGTTCTTAAAGCCTTGGGAGGGATAAGAATCCCGCCTTCGTTACAAAGTCCATGCACCAATCATGCCCAGAAATGGAGTAGTAATTTGAATCCACCCAGTTCACATGTTTGTGCCTAGATCGCACATCGAGAAACTATGAACTGGCTAGGGATGTTTTTAGATCCACCCTTATTATTCTTTCACTAGTTTGTACTTTGTCAAGTTCATCAAAGTGCAGAACGAGACAATGTTTTGAATCATTTGGGCAAGGACGCCACCAGAGAGATGAGACATGTTATTCCAGTTCTAGAACATGACCATGTTCATCAAGTTTTAGAACATGAGGCTCAAGGGTTGCCTATAGTAGATATATAGCTCTATTTTCAAGGACAAAAATATTTTCCAAGGGGAGAAGAATGTAATAAAGTAAGTCTATGATCTACGGGTCCGATTGGTTGAGACCGATCTGAAATCGGACATAGTTTGGTCACCCGTGTGTATGAACAAAGATCTCGAGTTTAGACTTACTAGGAGGTCTTTGTGCTCTTGTGAAGAAGTGATCCACTTAGCTTAGTGGTTAAAACCCAAGGATGTGAAGGAGGAGGTCTTGGGTTCAATCCCCATGGGGCACATGCGGAGAGTATTTTTCCCAAAGAGATCTAGAGTCTTCTAGAAGCATCCACTTGAGTTAACTAGACTTAATTGGGACACTTAGCGCACATGCAGTTACATGGATGGTTAGTAACCACCTACCCAAGAAGGCAGTCCCCTGGAAAGAGCTATATATAGAGGTATTTGGTTGGGAGGAGAGTCATCTCTCTAGCACTTGGTGGTGGTTGTAATCTTGCAATGACAATGACAGAGATGAATGTAGATGGTGATAGGAGTAGGCTATAGTGTGATCCTCTCAATTACATCAAATAATGATCAACATTAATCTCAGTAATGGGGCACATCAAGCCACGAGATTTCAAGCTACTTTTATAGTGACTCTCTTCAAATTTGAATTTTGAAATTCAAATGAACTTCCACCTAAAAGTTCTTCCTCTAAACAAGGAGATATTCCCTCAAGGAAACTTGTACCATAAAGTTCTCCTAACTCCACGAGTTTAGTGGCATTTACAAGATTCTTCTAAGTCAAATGAATATTGCAAAAGTTTATGGTGAAAACCATAAGCAATGGTTCATGTGGACCTTCAATTAATTGCACATAGCTTCTTCCAATGCCTAGCCAAGTGTGAAGGCTTGGCATTTGCACCAACATTTTCCTCATTTGCATGTGTGTGAGAACGAGAGAGAGAGAGAGAGAGAGATTTTACAAGTGTTTATTCATGTTTTTTTGTGCACTAACATTGTAGGGTAGCCTCTGGACATCATGATTGTGCAAGAAACACAGTTAAAAACTTCATTTCTCTCTCAAAAATTTCCGTAGAAGTTAACCATCGCGATTGTCAGACAAAGGTGAGTATTTGGGTGAAATTTCCTTGATCGTCGTAGTCTAACCATCGTGATTATGACTGATCATCATAGTCTGGCCATCATGACTATGACTCATCGTCGCATTCTGACCATCACCTCCTGATTGTCGCCAATTGACCATCCCATTCTGACCATCCAACTTTGACTGATCATTGTAGCTTGACCATTGTGATCTCTGACCATCGTGGGCTAATCATCATGGGTGTTCACACCGTCATGACGGTGACACACCATCGCCATTGTGTCTGACCATCGTGACTATCAGGTTGAATGCTAAAATTAGGGTTTTTTCAAATTTTTGGGGTATTTGTGGCCATTAACTTTGAACTCTTGTGTGCTTGGCATAGGGCAATGTGAGAAGCGGCTAGTATCGAGAAATTCTTGGGCGAAGAAGAACACCCTCTTCAAGGGTCTAGGAGAACGTCGTAAGTGGAATTTCAATTCTAATTTGGTGATTTCTTTGGTTGAATAAACTTTGTGATAAACGAAGTGTCTTAGGACTCCTACAGTAGCAAGGATTTGCTCTAACATGGAAAATAAGAAGTGGTTGATGGGGGAGAGAGAGAGAGAGAGAGCAAGCAGGCATAGGGATCTAGCCCAAAAGAACTTGGTGACGTGATTATGCATGGCTAAAATGAACCAAAATTGAACATATCAAAATAATTACTCTCAAAAAATTTGGAAAAGACAAGAAACCCAAAAGGAATATCAAAAGAACTAAGTGATTGACCTAATCAAAAGGGTGATGTGAAGAGGTGAAATAAGGATTAATGAACCTTAGATATGGGAAACATTTAGGGAAAATTGATAAGCAGAGTGTTCGATCTTCTGAGGGTAGTGTGAGAACTACAGCACAATCATGGGCTCAATAGT
Organism: Ceratopteris richardii; assembly: GCA_020310875.1. Taxonomy (NCBI): domain Eukaryota; kingdom Viridiplantae; phylum Streptophyta; class Polypodiopsida; order Polypodiales; family Pteridaceae; genus Ceratopteris; species Ceratopteris richardii. The sequence continues at coordinate 104,779,043 of CM035407.1, forward strand.
TAGGCAATTATCCATACGAGGTTAGTTCATATACGAGCGACTCAGATATGTCTTTCAACACAAGCAGACCATGGGTTTCGTTTGGAGTATCCCACCTAGTAAAGACAGAGGGACCCTACAAGACTCACTTGGAGTACATCTGCACGAATAGATTGGGTGTCCGGGTATATGAAGATGGCCTTCGGAGGTCAGTAATCCAATTGCATAACCATGAACAACCCATTGGATTGGAGCATCCCACGGTGAAGTTTGAAAACGAGGCTTACATAGACAAAGAAGGAACCATGTACATAGTCACGAGTAAGCCTGACTCAACGAATGAACTTAGTGAGGTGGTAGAAACTGCAAACTTAGGAGCAGACGGACAAGGGAAACAGGTCGAAGAACCTAGTACACCTAGAGGCAAATCCGTGCTAACGAGAGTATTGACCCCTAATTGGATGCCCCAGGACAATAGGAGCATAGAGTTGTTTTGGAATAAAGAAACTGATGAAGAATTTTGGAGATATAAGCCAGATCACCCTACAATTGTGGGAGCAACAATGATTTATGAGTTGAAGGACACAGAGCTCCAAGGAAAATAGTATACCTAGATGACACTTTAGAAAGGGTGTATAAAGTCACAGAACATGGTCATGATGCATATACGTAGGGAGGAGAACTAGGTTTTCCACTCTTGAGATCACATGTATCCAAGGAGAATTCAGGTATTAGCACATCTCAAGGACATAGAGAGAAGAACAAGGAAGGCCCGACCAGAGAATAGCTTCATCCACTGCACAGGGAGAGAAAGAACCACTACAGAAGGTGGGAGAGCGGAAAGAGAGCAAACTAGGGACCATAGAGCTCAAAGAGGTGGGGAAAACTTTCCCCTACCTAGGCCTAGAGACCACCCTAGGACATTGAGGCCCACGCAACTACTGAAGGCTATGAAGAAGTGCTTTGACGTATCTCGAGATCCCTACAAGCATGTAGCTAAATTCAAACAGATGTTACAGGCTGAACAAGTCGAAGACATGTTCACTTAATTTAATGCCTTTGGACTCACTCTAAAGGGTGATGTGTTGGACTGGTTTCGACCATTGCACCAGCACCAATTTAGAGACATCCTCCATATGATGGAGGCCTTCATTACGGATTTTTCCAAGAGTGGAATCAGGAACAACACATCATCGTTGATACAAACATTCAAACAAACACCTCAAGAGACAGTGAGGATGGCAGGTCATAGATTCAGATGCTACATAGAGAGATGCCCCCCTTGGAAGTACCCACTCAAGCCAAGTTGATAGCATTGTTCATTAATGGCCTATTGAGTGCTAAGCTTAGGTCATATGTATTCTTGAAGGAACCAAGGACCTTGGATCGATGCATGTGCATCTGTGTACACATAGAGGATAACTTAGGGGAAGAGCTAGAACTCTCTAAGGTGCATAAAGATTCGGATAGCACAATAGAGGCCTCATCTAGATGTTCCAATTCTATAAAGGACTTAGCAGAACAAGTGGCCAAATGATTGGGAGTCTCTAGTAAGTCTGGCATCAAATTAGCCCCCCGTCGAAGGTGTTATACTTGTGGAGGTGATCACATGGCAAATATGTGCCCAAATGCAATGCAACCCATAAGAAACTCCAATGGACTGTATTGTACCATAGAGAGCAGATACACCAACCACAATGCTCAAGAGTTCCCATATAATAAACAAGTGGTTAGACAAAGTTATCCTCAATCGTATCAGCCAGGTAGATACCAAGGGCAGTACCAACCATAGCAATAATATTGTGCCCCCCCTCAGTATCAAGTTCCATATCAAGCACAGCCTAGACCCCAACCTGTCCTAGGACAACAACCTCCACCCCCGCCAACATAGTTTCTGTGAAGTACGCCACTCTGGAAGAGAATTCAAATAGGTCATTAGTACCTACAACCCCCCTGATCACAAAAAATGACCCTAATGCGAATATTTTTGACTCCACCCATGTAGATAGCCCACTTGCATACTATACAGAGTCACCAAAAATCCTAGATCCATATTATGAGAATCTTGTGGACGAGCAAAGTTGGGAACTGGATTACGCACAGGTCATGTACACTAACCCCAACTCGTGACCACAGGCTAGACAACTAACACCTCAAGGACCTAAACGACCATGTTTTAAGTGTCAGGGAGACCATTTCATACGTGAATTTCCACATGCCGCACCTGCCGCGCAGTCACAGTATTTCAATATTCAAGGATTTTGTCGAGAGTGTGGGAAGGATCACTTTATAAGAGATTTCCCTAAGAACCCGGCTAATATCCCCATGAAAGTGACCCCCATCAATGTGATAGGAATCCTACAACACACCGAAGGTTCCATACCCCAGTATATACCCATCCAGGTGGTAACTAGAGCCAAAGCACAAAGGCAGATGCAATCGAAGACCCCCAAAAGAATAGCTGAAGCTAGCAATGTAGGAGAATAAATAGGAAAGAAAACAAGAACCTCGAAAGAATCAAGAGAGCGGCATAAGAGAAAATGGAGAAAAAATTTTAACAAGTTAGAGGAAAGCCTGAGGGAAACAAGAGGCAAGATTTTAGAAATGGCATCATAGGAGGTTGAACTGAATGTGGTAACCCCAAAGCCTAGATCAATAGTAGCAGACCCCACCCCGAAAAACCTCGACATGATGCTCAAGGCTTATCAGGCTAGGATACAAGAAGGACCACAGGTAGGAGAATCCAGCAAGAACCATCGTAGAGCTGACTTGGAACTAGAGAGAACTAAACTATGCATGAAAATGGTAGAATTAGCCCAAGCAATGTTTGAGGCATCCTAGTACCTAAATTGGGCAGTTATGGCAAGGCTTGAGCTACATTTCCAAGGATTACTCGAAAGGTAAAGGTAACTAGCATCAACCACAACCAAAGTTAGCTCTAGCACCCAAACTAGACCAAAGGACCCCTTAGAGACAACTCCATCTAAAAGGGCTAGCTCGGACTTAGAAAATCATCAAACAGGCTACGTGGATTCACATGCCATCTTAACAGAGATTCAAGAGGAAAGGCGGAGGCAGGAATAGGAAACACGTTTGCCTACACCAAAGATTGATGGCTCAGGAGAATAGTTCCCTGTTGACATCCCATCTATCTATGGAGATCAAGTGGAGGAATGGTCTAGTGAGCACACGAGTTTTGAATCTAACTCTTTGCAAGAGTTACCTCACTTCATGGACCCGTGGGAAGACAGATCGAGATCACCCACTATTCTAGTGAGTGGAGAAGACTGAGTCCTTCCTAGAAACATAGAAGCCATTCAGAACACTTGAGTTCAATGCCATTTGACTTTGGAAGAGCTATTAAAAGTCAAACCATAACTATGGACACATGTAGCAAACCAGCTCCCAAAGATAGCTACAACTTCCTCTAGAACAAGATCATGAGAAAAGCTACCTGAAATACCCATAGACAAGATGTGAGTGAAGGGGAGGAAGGTAATGCTTATTTGCCTATAACTCACAAAGGTTACACTACCAAAGCCATCCTAGCCACAGGTGCAGGAGTAGTTATTGCTACCACTTCTTTGTGGAAGCATTGCGATAAACCAACCCTTAGACCTACTAGGATGAAGTTGCAAATGGATGATGGGCATATAGAAAGATCATTAGGACTACTGGAAGGAATTACCTGTCCACTTGTGGAGTAGAATTTGATCATACTTTTGCGATGTGTGATTTTGGAAACAATCAAGCATACAAATGCTTCTAGGTAGACCTATCATGTGACAATTGCAAGTGGTACAAGATTGGGGGACCAACTCTTTGCACTTGCAACGCTTAGGAATGACCACGAAAGTGAACCTCACAGATTACTCACATAGGGATATACCACCTATGCAATGGAACACTATACATAGGAACAAAGATGAGAAGGAATTGATACATTTCTTAGCATCAGATCCATCATGGATGCATGAGGATACACACCTATGGATGTGTAAAGTCGCAGTAAAAGAGGACGAGCGAACAAATGCAAGAACATCAGGAACAGGAAAAACCTCTAGATCTATTGAAGGCCCTGCATATGCACCAGTAGTGCTTCCAGACGAGGAATTCGATCCCTATGGCTGGGCAGAGATTCTTGCAATGATGGATATAGTAATTAATGAAGAACAATGGACCCCCCATTGTGATGAAGACAGCTATGATATATCCATCTTTACTGTAAACCTTATAGGGAAGGAAACTGAAGGGGATAAACTCAAATGTGAGATCTTAGAAAGGAGCAAGCAAGTGAAAGAGGAAGAATGGGAAGTAGCCTCTAATAGACCTAAATGTTCATCTGAAGCGGAACTTTTAGGTTGGGTAGAAGCCATTTCCCCAGACCACACAACCCCTAAGAAGGGAAAGGATGATTCAAGCCCCAGTCAATAAAATCAAAAGGTGACAAGGGATAAGACTGTGAAACAATAAGAAGAACCATTAATGGAGTGCCAAAAAATTTTGAAAAATATGAAGTCGAAGAACAAAAGATCATGATAAGAATGCCTAAGAGAGACAAAAACTCCAGAGAAGCCTATGATAACAAGGAGAATACAAAGAAAGTAGTAGTGGTGATCGATGAAGGAGAAGAGAGATGTACGTACATAGGGCATGATCTAATAGACGAAGAGGAAGAAAGTTTGATTGCCCTATTGAAAAGGTATAGGGATGTGTTTGCATGGAGTTATAAGGACCTGAAAGGGGTAGATCCAGAGATATGTTCTCATTGGATACCCATGACAACCGAGGCTAAACCCACCAAGAAAAAGCCCTATACATACAATGATAACTACGCATTGAAGACCAAGGAAGAGATAGATAGACTCGTTGAAGCCGAATTCATTTACGAGATAGAACATAACGAATGGGTATCACCCATTGTAGTTGTGCCTAAGAAGAACGGTAAGTTGAGAGTGTGTATTAACTTGAAGAAAGTCAATGTTGCCACCATTAGGGATAGTTACCCTCTGCCTATTACCAAACACCTGTTGGAAAGATTCGCAGGCAAGGAAGTGTATAGCTTTCTGGACGGATTTTCAAGCTATAACCAAGTTGCCATTGCCCTCGAGGATCAACATAAGATGGCTTTTGGCACTGAATGGGGTATCTTTGCATTTTTCATGATGCCTTTTGGGTTGACGAATGCACCTGCAACTTTCCAAAGGTTGATGTGCCACGTGTTCAAAGAGTTTTTGAGAAAGAACCTAGAAGTGTATGTAGATGATCTGTGTGCTCACTCAGTGCTTAGACCACATCATATCCCTGAGCTTGAACGCATCTTTGACAAGTGTAGGGAATATCAAGTCTCTTTAAATCCTGAGAAGTGTGTCTTTATGGTAAGATAAGGTAAGATACTTGGTCACATAGTTTCGAAAAATGGAATTTCCACAGATGAAGATAAGGTACGTGTGATTAATGAACTACCTAGGCCAAACAGGGTAATGATTTTCTGAATGAGGCTATTGAATATCTATTACAGGATTTCATGGTAATACATAAGAAATATGCACCATATCATCCACAAGCCAATGGACAAGCTGAGATTACTAACAAAATTTTGTGCAACATATTGACTAAGCGTTCAGATTGGGATCAGCAATTGCACCACGCCTTATGGGCCTATCGAGTAGCATATAAAACAATACTCAATGCCACACCATTCCAGATGGTATTTGGTCAGAATGTTGTGTTGTGTTTGGCTTTTTTGATACCCACCCTCAAGATAGCTCAGGAGCAGGAGTGGACATGTCATGAAATTTCCTCGAGAACACTTGATTTAGAATGATTAGGAGAGACTACATTGCGTGCAAGAGCAGGAATTTATGCCGCTAGGAAAAGATAGAAAGCCTACTTTGATGCTCATATCAAGGACAAAAGATTATGAGTAGGAGATTTGTTATTATTTTACACCTTGAAACAGCATGCCCATAAGTTAGAGAAATGAGGATACGGACCCATGATTATCAATAGGATATCGACTAGTGGTGCTGTTGAACTAGCAACTCTAGAAGGAGAGGTAATGCCTAATTATATCAATGGATGCAGAGTTAAGCTATATCAAGAACCCTTGAATGAGGACATGCTTAAACGGCTAACTCTTGCCAAGAAGCAAAAGGAAGAGGATGAATGAATCATAGCAGAAGCCCAAGCGGAAGCTTTAGAATGCATTGGGCGCATGCGATTAAGAAGGAAAGGATTAGATAGAGAAACTCAATCGGAGGATGCTCCACGATATCCAACAGCCATGTGTCAAATCAAAGGAAAGGATATCCCTAGTATTGTTACAGGAGACCATTTGTTAACATCACTCTAAGTCATGACCCCATGCAAATGCAAATTAGGGATTTAATCGATTTTGGTGTAGCAACAAATGCAATTAGGTTCTCTCATTGTCTGGAATAGGAACATGAAATGAAGCCTATTGAGGCCTATCTCATAGGATTAGGTGGATTAGAAATCCCTTTCATAGGCAACGTCGAGTTAACAATCTCAATCAAGGATGTGGCCATGACAGTTAAACTCTTGGTTTGCCATGACGATGACTAATAGAACCCATGGTCCTAGGTTATGAATGGTTATACCATTACTCGATGAACTTAAATCTTTGCAGAAGTGTGCTCCAGTTGGAACTTGCAGGACAGTGCCATGAGCTACCACTCAAAGGTTAGTACCCCAATGTATTAGACTTAATGGAAGACCCCCCAACTATGAGTGGCCTAACTCCAACTATGAGTTGTTTATCAGGCTCTAACGAACAGAAGAGAGAGACACCACCCCTCAAGGAGGTGAAACCGAGTAAGCAAATAGGATCCAGACAAGTATGGCAGCATAAGGCTCAACCTCAAGCTGTGTGTGAAACCTCAAAGACTACATGCAAGCTTGAAAGGCCACTAAGCACACCCCAATCAAGTAGCTACACATGGGAGGATTCAGGAACCTCTATCAGATCACCCTTGCTAACACGGTGTCCAACTAGATTTGTGGTACAGAATGCCTCATTCCCTAATGGGTTGTACACGTTAGCATTGGATCTCCCTTCTTTTCCAAAGCTGATTGTTGATATGACATCTCACCCTCAACAACTAGCACACCTACATCACCCATGTACTCAAAGGAGTAGCACATCAAGGTGGCTCCTCGGAGAGTCTACTAAGACATGTCCACGACAAATGTGGGTACAAAACGCTACATCATCAAACAAGTCAACCCCTCCATATCTTTGACAACCCTGTCAATTTCACTCACAACTACGACAATGCATTCGATAGATTTGGGTGCCAAAGCCCTTAGTGAAAGCCCAATCCAAATCTCGCCAGATTTGGATACCTAAGAATTGTACAACTTATAACTCAACTTTCATGAACCCAAGGAAAACCTTCTCCACTAGTGACCCAACACCCTCCAAACCCTCTTTTGTATATTCCACTTCATCTTTTGTACCCTATCATGTTGTATAGAATTGGACTCCCAAGACTTCAATAATCATCACCGCACCTAACCAAGCCAATCCCTACCGACAACCTCGTAATGATAGACACCCATCAACTCATCTCACTACCATCCTTGTAACTTCGTGCTCACAATTTTTCAATTGTAAAGCCACGTACCTCACACACAATCACTCACAATCAAAGCATGCACTATTCACTTTCACTCCATAACCTCACATCATTCAAACCATGCACATTTCACAGGAAGCATGTTGGTGGTGGAAAGGAATGGAGGTCTCATCTCCTTAGGATCTTAATCAATTTCCATGACTGATGTGTTTTCCTCTTCACTCCAGTTTAAATTCATTCACACGACTTCTTCATGCAACTAGAAAGCTCCACCAGTTGGACACTTGGAAGAGTAGTGGTCGATTTCTCAGCCCTTCCATTCAATAACCTATTAAGAGCAGTGCTGCCTGAATTCCAAGGTTTTATGAGGCCATGCAAATTGAAGACCCACCCAAGGATAAAACTGAAAAAGTGAGTAATAAATCGCATTGGTTCTAAGGACTCATCGGACCACTAGGCCAAGAAGAATTAATCTACGAGGCTAATCTGACATTTGGAGCCAATGTGTGGTGACAATATCAGTTCTTCTCTCAAGAGTTTGAAACCCTCTAAAATAGTGAAGAACTCAAGCCTATTTGGAAGAGAGCATCATTTGCAACCTATTTCAATGAACCACTTCCTAAAACTGACTTCTATCAGTGTTTTTATCTAGTTGCATCTATCAAGGAACAAGAGTGAAAGGATTTGGATCCAATATTCATACTACCTTCCTTAGTCAATGACCCCCCATTCAAGAAATTCACTTTTTCCTTGGATCTAATCACAACAGATCTTAAGATTCATGGTAATCATACTCCCATGGAGAAACAGCACCTCAGTCCCGAGGCTATGAAGAGAAGTGATGTGGAAAAATGTCCTGCTATCTGAGCAATTACTCCTACTCACTACTCCTGTGAGGATCTACCTCTAGCATTTTGCTTTTCTAGCACAGGAGCACTTTACAGTTCCCCGCAAGCACTTATGGTTTGGATTATACCTCACTACTACATGCCATCAAACAATTGACATTGCAACTTACATCCAGGACTAGCTCGTCCTGGTTGGACATCCTTGGGAAAAGAAGAAGGTTGTCCATGGTTGTTGTGCTCTCACACACATTATTTATATGTGCTTCGCTTATGATATCGCCATTGAAAGAGCCCTTCCAGCAGCACAATTACAACAGTACAAAGACTCAAAGAAAACCATGTAACCTCCAAATTCCAAAAGAGTAAAGTGAATGTGTGGTACAATTCCTTATTTACAAGTTTCGGAATTGCCTTCACCACCGCCCACACCGGAGACCTCCCCACAATGACCTCCAACTCAATCGCAGCCTCTAGTTCCACCACTCAGAGTCCGCTTGAATTGAATCGCTATAATGTGTGAGGTGATGGAGAGTGTTAATCTCCAAAAGAACAAGTTATGCTTGATGTTAGAGCACCTGTATATCAAGAACAACTCAAGACCTTTACCAATTTGGAGGATCAATACTCAATCACCAAAATCTTGAACAAACTGTGAAGAATATTACTACTCATAAAGTCTTCTCCACATAACTCACTCATTGACTAATCAAATGTGTAAAGTTTTCAATAAAACTTTGCAAAAGGTGTCACCTATAGATTGAACACCTTCTTCAAGATAAATCATTCCAAAATATTAAGTATATCTTGAGAAATGAATCAAATAGTTCACCTATGTCTGAAACTGTTCTTTAGTATAGTCAACTTTGACACCTGCAACTTCTAACACATGGTTCAACCAAAATAGAACCCCTTTAAGCAAATTCTTTTAGCCATTGATGGCTTACCTTCCAACTTAGATTTTGACTCCTCATTTGTGCAAAACTTTACACTGTGCACTGAGAACTGATCAATTCTTTGACCATCAAGATTGCACCTGTTTTAGAAGACACTAAACACTTTCTCACATACAAATGTTCCTACACATAATTCTCTCAGCCTGTTTAAAATTAGGCTCTCAAACTTTAACCATAGACTCATTAAGTATGCAATTAGACATATACAAAAGGATTCTTGAAATGATCAAGCATAGAAGGAGAACACAGCAAAATATCGGGTGCAACATTTCTTCATCTCTGAAAAATCTTACATCTAACTGATGAGAGAGTTATTCCTTACTTCTAAGATGTCTAATGACTCTAATTCTTCTCATCTCATGCTCTCACTTATTTTCCCTGACTTTTTACTTGTATATATAGGCATATATGTACAAGCTCATGACCACACAAAAGGTATAAGTGAGCTAACTATAAATTAATGTACATATGTATACAAGTCTTCACTTTCTGAATGTGCACTATCTTCAAGCTTCATAATCTAATCTTTCCTTCAATCTTTGTCTTCAATTCTTCATCCAAAACATCAATTGGTGATTGACTTGCACCAACAGCTCCCCCTCAATCATCAATTGAGGTTTTATCTATCTTCTTTATGCCTGCCATGTTTTTAAACCTTTGTAGCTTTGGTCCATCCAAGCTTTTGGTTAGCATATCTGCAATCTGATCTTTTGTTGAAGTATGTATGACTTCAACCACCTTTTCTCTTAGAAAGTGATACTGAATCCCAATGTTTTTAGTCCTGGCATGAAAAATACGGTTAGCAGCTAGATACAATGAACTCATGTTATCTCCATGAAAAGTGGGCGTACTCTGAATGATGTCAAAACTCTTCATAAGATTCTTTAGACATATGACTTCCTTTGAAGCTTCAACCATACCTTTATACTCTACCTCTGTAGATGATAAAGCAACTGTATGTTGCTTCTTTGAGCACCAAGAGATTAGCTTATCTCCCACATAACACAAGTATCCATAACTTGATCTCCTATCATCAGGATTACCTGCCCAATCTTTATCACTATATATCTTGATGTTTGTATCTGATGTAAACCCATAATACAAAACTTCTTTGAGTGTACCATTAATGTACCTCAACACTCTTTGTCCTGCAACCCGATGTTCTTTCCTAGGACAATGCATGAATTGAGACACTCCTATTGCATATGACAAGTCAGGCCTAGTTAATATAGCATAGATTAGACTACCAACCAAACTTTGATATAACTTCATTTCCTTGAATTTTTCTCCTCCATATCTGCTCAATTTGTGATTCACCTCCATTGGAGTAGGAGCTACCCTGCAATCATCCATTTTAAACTTGATCAACAAGTTCTTCAAGTACCTTTCTTGAGTAACATACACTCCATGTTGAGTATATGAGATCTCCATGCCCAAGAAATATGACAAGTCTCCCAAGTCACTAATCTTGAACTCTTTCTCCATTTGCTTCTTTAGGCTTTGTATACCCTTCTCATTTGTACCTGTAAGAATTATGTCATCAACATATATGCACATATAAATAAACCCATCATCACTTGCTTTAACAAACAAGCTACTATCAGCTTTAGATACTTGAAAACCAAGTTCCTTCAAGAACTTCACAAGTCTATAATTCCATGCCCTTAGGGCCTGCTTCAAACCATACAGAGCTCTCTTGAGCTTGCAAACATATTCTGAATACCTTTCATCTCTGAATCCTTCTGGTTGCTCCATGAAAACATAATCTGAAATATAACCATTAAGAAAAGCATTCTTTACATCTATTTGACATAATCTACAACCTTTACATGCAGCAATGGCTATGAGTGTATTGATAGTTGTCATCTTTGCCACAAGACTATAGGTCTCATCATAATCTATACCATATGTCTGAGCATACCCTTTCACAACAAGTCTAGCTTTATATCTAGACACACTTCCATCTGCATACCTCTTGGTTTTGTAGACCCATTTGCATCCAATGATCTTCTGACTATTTGGTTTAGGAACCAAATCCCAAGTCTCATTTTTTATTAATGCATCATACTCTTCTTGCATAGCTTTCTCCCAATTTTCCTTACCTTTTGCCTCTTCATATGTAGAAGGGTCTTCATCTGCTTTCATCATGTAAGCATAGTCTTTAGTAGCCAAAAAAGAAGTGTCATAGCTATACCTTGTAGGTTTCCATTTGTGTCTTGATGACCTTCTGAGTTCTTCACTTCTTGAAGTTTCTGGTTCATCACACTCTGGATCAAACCTTGGCATTTCTTCAACTTCAACCTATACTTCATTGTTCTCTTCTTCATCAAATATTTGAACCTTTGATTTACCTTTCTTCTGATGCACAACTTCTTCATCACCTGCATGAATATTGATTGTACCTACATACCAAGTACCTTGCTCATCAAATGTGACATCCTTTGATACAAGGAATTGTTTTGCGGATGGACTCCACAACCTATATCCCATCTGCTTATCATCATGTCCAATGAACACATACTTTTCAGCTTTAGGTTCCAATTTATGCCTGAATTGAGATGGCACATATGCATAGGCCAAACATCCAAACACTTTGCAATGATCTAAGGTAGGCCTTTTACCCCACCATGCCTCATATGGTGTCATACCTTGCAAAGCTTTACATGGCAATCTATTGACCAAATATGTAGTTGTATTTACAACAACCCACAAATAATTTGGACAGTTTTTCTCTTTCATCGCTTGCAAACTCAACAAGAGTTCTATTTCTCCTTTCTGCTACACCATTTTGTTGAGGAGAGTACCTGCAAGTAACTTCCCTTGTTATACCTGCATTCCATAAGTAATCACTAAACTCATTAGAGAAATACTCTCCCCCTCCATCTGACCTTAGTCTCTTCAACTTTTGACCTGTGATTCTTTCCACTGATCCAGTTGACTTCACATTATGCTTTGTATTATCACCTGTTTGAACTACATGATTGGTTACCTTATTTTCCAAATCAGTCATCAAGGCTATATTACCACTCAAGTGGTTGCTACATCATGAGTCAATGTCGAAGACTCTTTGATCTTCACTTTGCCTTTCACAAGTTGCATTCATAATCAAGGTTGAATCCTCCTTCTTATCTAAAGCATAATTGTGGGGTATTGTTGTAGGATTGACTTTGGAATCCTCTACCTGCATTTTTTCCAAAGTAACCTCTACCAATGAAATTACCTCTTTGATTTCTGCCACCTCTTCCTCTTGAATTAAAGTTCTGATTATATCCTCCATTATTTTGATTATTATGCCAAAAATCATGAGCTAAGTGATTTTTCTTACCACAAATCCAGCAAGCTTTGGCTCCATCTTTATTGATTCTGCCTCTCCCTCTACCTTTGCCACCTCCTGTTCCTCTTAGGAGGTTGGCTTGACTAGTTGTACCTTCATCTTCATTTTCTTGTTGTTTACCTTTGCTATTCTTCTTTTTATCTTTTGAATACATTGCTTGACCTGCACTCTTATCACCATCACCTTTGACATCCTGCTCAAAAGTTAGCATGTGTCCTAGCAATTGATTTAAATCAGGATTGAAATGATCTAGTGACAATTCAGTAGACAAAATGAATGGCTTCCATTTCTCATCTCCTCTCAAACCTGTGAGGATTTGACTTACCAATTTATCCTCCTCTATGTCTTCATCAACTTCTCCTAATGCATCTGCAATGTCCTTCATCCTTGTTACATAATCTGTTGATAGATTCAGGGCTCTTTCTCAAGATTTCACTTCAAACTTTTACCTTCTAAACTTTCAAGTGTTGATTTTTGTATGACTGCAGTAGTCGGGGTCCTCCTTTCTTCACTTTTGATGATTCCTACTCTGATACCACTGATGGAGAGTTAATCTCCAAAAGAACAAGTTATCCTTGATGTTAGAGCACCTATATATCAAGAACAACTCAAAACCATTACAAATTTGGAGGATCAATACTCAATTATCAAAATCTTGAACAAACTGTGAAGAATATTACTACTCAGAAAGTCTTCTACACATAACTCACTCATTGATTGATCAAATGTATAAAGTTTTTTATAAAACTTTGCACAAGTTGTTGTCTATAGATTGTGCACCTTTCCAAGCTAAATCATTCCAAAAGATTAAGTATATCTTGAGAAATGAATCAAACAGTTCACCTATGTCTGAAAATGTTCTTTAGTATAGTCGACTTTGACACCTGCAACTTCTAACACATGGTTCTCCCAAACTAGAACCCCTTTAAGCAAATGCTTTTATCCATAGATGTCTTACCTTCCAACTAATATTGTGACTCCTCAGTTGTGCAAAAATTTACAATGTGCACTGAGAACTGATCAATTCTTTGACCATCGAGATTGTGTTTGTTTCAGAAGACACTAAACACTTTCTCACATACAAATGTTCCTACACATAATTCTCTGAGCATGTTTACAATTAGGCTCTCAAACTTTAACCATAGACTCATTGAATATGGAATTAGACATCTACAAAAGGATTCTTGAAATGATCAAGCATAGAAGGAGAACACAGCAAAATAGCAGGTGCAACATTTCTTCATCTCTCAAAAATTTTACATCTAACTGATGAGAGAGTTATTCCTTACTTCTAAGATGTCTAATGACTCTAATTCTTCTCATCCCATGCTCTCACTTATTTGCCTCAACTTTTTACTTGTATATATAGGCATATATGTACAAGCTCATGACCATACAAAAGGTATAAGTGAGCTAACTATAAATTAATGTACATATGTATACAAGTCTTCACTTTCTGAATGTGCATTATCTTCAAGCTTCATAATCTAATCTTTCCTTCAATATTTGTCTTCATTTCTTCATCCAAAACATCAATTGGTGATTGACTTGCACCAACATGAGGTCTCACAAGTGGCAACCACTATTCTTGCTGCCATCCCTATCAAAACCACCACAACAGTTGAGGTTCCCATTGTGACCACCACTTTTGTATCTGAATCTTTTTCTTTTCGGGTCACTAGCTTGGGTATAGATGATATCAACACCACATTTGACTTTGAGATACCAGAGGTGTTGTCTAGTGACTTCCAATTTTCGAACACACAATTTGTTTCTCACAAATATGAACGACCTGCTTACCCAACCACACCGTCAGAAGGAGAGAATGCTGACTCTGAAGAAGAAGATGATGATTGCATTGTGATCGATGAGGGTGTAGATGACACTGAAGCGAGCGAGGGAGAAGCACATCAATCAAAGACACAAGCCAAAGCTCAAGGGGACACTAGCACATATGAAGAGGAGATAGCAGAAGTAGCTGCATATATGATAGCCATCAGATGGCTACATAACACAATGCATAAGGTTTGGGCAAAGACTAGGGTGACTGAGGAACGGACTCAAGCCATTTTGTAGCAAGAATTGGCCAGTGATGGATTTGAGGAAACATTCATTTTAGCTATTGGTCCAATCAGTAGGCGTATCAGAAGCTTTTTGTTACTTGATGTGGAAACCCCTTCCCAATTTTGACCCTCGATGAGTCAGAATCCTCAAACGGCCTAGAGCATATATTCGTATCCCAATGAAACCTCTGGCATCCGCACCCCCTATGGGTTCTTCAACCATTGACCTAACTATGAGTGATGACACTACCCGAGTATATACCGTTAGTCAAACCACCCCTTCTTTCAAGCACCACCCCAACCCTCCCCTGACGTTGTAGGAAGTCTTGATGCTTGCATTCCATCAATTGTTTCCATTTGGCCTCCGATCTCTAGCCCGATTATAACTACCCCTCCCATTACCTCTGTCTCCACTCCACCTATCCCTATGCCACCAGTCATTTCCCCACCTCCACATTTCCATTCATACACCACCAACCCATTGTACACCTCTACATCATCCACACAACCACGCTCATTCTATCCCTCATTCACACCTTTTCTATATCTGCGAACCTCACCTGTTTCTTTTGTAATACCTTCAGAGGCATTCAGTTCACAGGCTCCTTTCTTATGGCCACCAATCACACCACTCCACTCACCCTCCACAACACAATTGCAACCCCCACCTCGTCCAATTGCACCAACTTCACTCTTTCACATTGCAATCATCGAAAGCACGTCTAATGACATGGAGATTTCACCCACTACCTCATCGGATGCACATGTACATGTATCATCCACATCAATCAACACACTCCACACGACACCCATCACCGTGCACCTTGCCACACTCACCACAGCATCCATTGTCCCAACCCCAACTCCCATACCCATTGCATTACAACCCACCACGCATGTCTCATTTCCAACACTCGCATCGTCATCATCTTCCACTGCTGATGCTACCATTCAGCAAATGATACAGTGCCTTCAACAAATCAACATTGATTATTCTTCGTTAGGGCGACAACATTCAGCCCTCCAACCGACGACCAAGACTTGCAGAAACAGCTAGATGCATAGACATTACAGAATAAAGAACTCAATGTGAAATATCAAGCCTTGGAAGCAGAGGACCAACAGCAACAACAAACCCTCAAAGCACAAGTCTAGGAGCACATGAAAGAATTCGAGTCTCTGTTAGATTTCTATTTGATGCAGAACACTCAGTTATCGTGCAACATGGCACTCCTTCGCAGGCACCTCAATGCAGCGAAAGAAGAAAATCAACGACTCCAACAGCAAAACCGTGAAAACTTCAAGGCTACACTAGATAATCTAGAGACACCTATCAGCCCCTCTCGCTTTCAAGTTGTTCCTCCTAAGTCCATGTGAATTCTCTTGGAATACCATGCAGGCATGCTAGACAAGTGCCACATGCTCAAGGAAACAAATAAGACATTAACGTTAAAGGATTCGTTAGGACCTACGATTCAGGAGGTCACCCCATCAGCCCTCCTTGAAGAATTGGATGCACTATGAATGAAAGTCTAGGAGTTACAAACCCAAGTATCTAGCATGATGGAACCTCCTAGATTGGAATCTCCACCGGACTTGCCGGAACCCGATGAGACTATCCAAATCCCAACAGATGACACATTTGAAGAAGAGTATGTAGCATTGCCCATGGTTGGAGGCAGATCCCTAGAAGCAAGTCAAGGTACATATGAGTTACCTCCCCCTGCATGGTTGAAGACGGTTGAAGAGCTGGGCAAAACACATTCGGCGAGAGTTGATGCTCAGTTACATGCAATGGCCAATATTGAAGAAGTTATTTTAAAGTTTCCATATTTTTTCATTATAGCACAATGTCAACACATAATGAATAGTGAACTGTAGTATAAACCTTACTTCCTCTTGCTCAAGAAATACAATTTATAGATTGAGAGCATTACTAAGAAGCGCCCAACACATGCCACTGAGTTTGAGCCAGAAGCTGAAAAGGGTCATATCTATCAACCTACATGGAGGACCGAATTACTATAACAATATCCAGAGATGATGCATACATGGATGCGCACACCTACCCATCTCAAATACAACCTGTGCTATGGACCGATCCCCAGAAGACATTCCTAGAAGGCCTTTGCAATAAAAGTTTAGAACAATCGACAATGTAAAGACTGGCTCAACTACCTTTGCTTAGCACGTCCCTAGAACAACACACCTACAGTGGGCTACATGATGGCTACTATTTGTCATTGGTTACCCCGACTGCATCGTATGCCCAACATCACTACACAATGATCAAGAAAATTTTTGATATGATGCAAATGGTCTTCAAGACATTCAAGCGTGTCAAGGCTCCAACGGTGAACACCCCCAAATTCGAACATGGAAACTTAGATTTAGTGTACGATATGAGCATCACACCCTTGCTCAAAGTATGTTATGCCTGGCACTACCGATTGAAATGTATGCCCACCTGCTACAAGCAGACATTTGAAGATATGTTCACTACTGACTTCTAGGAGTGCCACTCAGAAGTATTTATTAGCAGACCCCCTCATTTGCTCCATTTGTTTGCATGCGAACAAGTGATGTACTATGAACATTATCAAATGCCACCTCCGAATGAACCCCAACCCATTGATTGGGAGAAGCTAGAAAGAGACATTATCAGGGGCATTCGAATCATGGAGCACACCCTTGCAACCAACCTCCTCAATAACTACATTACCCATGCACAATCAGGTTCTGTCAAGGACGACAGAAACGAGGAGGAGGAGAGTGCTCAAGGAAAAGGACCAAGCATAGGATCTCTTCACAAACGCAGAGGAAACACATAGGCCATCTCATAACCCAAACAGTGGTTTTTATCACTAAAACAATGTAATATATGTACATACATTCGATTACCGCACATACGGCTCCATTTTGTGCAAGTCGAGGGGTCCTCGAGCTTGAGGAATCCTTAGAAGGTAGTGCATACCAATCTCCATAATTTTTGGAAGCCGTTAGGTACCTCAAATTAAATATAGAACCTATTTTTTAAGTATGCCAGTTACTAGATGTGAAATTGATCAAAACTAGGCAAAAACTATAAATAGAGCTAGAGAGCTCATTTTGAGAACTTTTTGACACTTTAGAAACTATTGACTATTGAGCTAGTAGATCTATTGTAATTAGATTATGATGAATACAAGTATAACTATTGAGCTAGTAGATCTATTGTAATTAGATTATTATGAATACAAGTATGAGTTCTTCTCTTGCCTTCCATTGATCTCCATTGCGACTTTCCTCGTGTGTGTGTGTGTATGTGAGTGTATGAATTTGCATTTCTCACCATCACCTTTGCACACTTCACTTGCTCTTGATCTTCATATCGGCCTACCCTCTCTGCGGATTGACAATTACGAGGTGGAACTCCTCATGTTGGTAATCGCCATTGTACTAGTGTGACACTCCTCAAGCTTCTAACCAAGTACAAATGGGGGAGAGACCCTCCTTATATAGATTTGGGAAGGGCTCTCCAAACTACATCTTATGTGGGATTATTCCCCTCAAAGGAGAATGAATACAATGTTAGAAGCAAATGGCAAGATACCCAAATACAAAAGAGATACAATATAAAATGTAAATAAACTCGAAATGGAGTGCCTCCTTGATACAAATGGAGATGCACTCATGCATATACAAATATAGATGATGTAGGAGTAGTCATGTCGTCAACACCCCCTCTGTAGCTCTAGTGACTGAATGCTCCAGAGGTCCACCAAGTGTTGGAGCGGAACTCAAGGTAGAGGCTTTGTGAACATGTCCACCAGGTTCTGTTGAGAGGTACATTGCTCTAGAGAAATCCCCTAAGAGAGGAGCTTCTCACAAATGAAATGGTACTAGATCTTGATGTGATTTGTCCGAGCATGGAACATTGGATTCTTGGCGATGGCCAAGGCTGACTAGCTTTCCATGTAGATGTGTGTCCGAGTAACCTACAAAACACCAATGTTAGATAATAACCATCGAATCGAGATGGCCTCACATGCTTCAAAGTTGGATGCTCGATACTTGGCCTCACTGCATGACAGAGCGACTGTGTGCTGCTTCTTACTTGCCCAAGATATAGGTCTTGAGCCAAGCAAGAATATGTACTCGGAAGCGGATCGTCAAGAATTAGGATCACTCGCCCAATCAGAACCTAAATATCCGGCAAGTTCCATGCCCCCTCTATACCAAAGACCATGATGTCGGGTGAGGGAAAGACATCAAAGTAGTCTATAAGCAGCATCCCAATGCGTCTGACAAGGCTGATGTGAAACTTAACTAGGAATACCAACTGCATAGGCAATATCTTGTCTATTGTTGGCAAGGTAGAGTAATAAGCCAACAAGTTGTCGATAAGTATGCACATCCACAAGTGATGATGACTTGATGTTGGGATCAAGTGGTGTAGATACTAAGCGACACCAGTCCATGTTATATCTAGAAAGAAGATCAGAGCATTACTTCTTCTATGATAAGAATATTCATTCTTTTTTGTATGGCCATACCTTTGATGCCACTCACTCGAAAGTGACTCCTTAGATAGAAAGCAGGAGAGTTTGTATAGCGCTTTTTCTTCTATGCCTTGTGCGATGATGTCTTTGTTTTTAGGGTCAATCACCTTAATTGAAGTGTTATCAAATAACACTTATTTCTCATGATCAATGATGGCCTTGACTGATAGTAAATTCATGCACAAGTTAGGAACAAATAAGACCTTGGATAATGATTTGCACTCCCCTCAGTCATTGGTGATTTGTACTTTGCCTTTCCCTTCGAGGGGTAGACTCTTGTTGTTGCCTAGGAAAACTTCGCCAGTATGGTCCTCAATCTCTTGAAAAGAATCTGATCTGTACAAATGTGTGATTTCACTCCACTATCAAAGATCCATTCTTGAGATGAACTTGAAGTGGCTAGGGCATTGGCCTCTCTGGAAATAATCAGTTTTCACTAGAACAGTGAGACCTATGCTGAGATCTTTTTGATGGATTCTTGGAACTAGAAGGCTTTGATGTATGCTTCTAAATTTCTTCAAAGAATTTTTGGAACCTTGCTTGGGTGCATTGTGTTGGTACATTTGGCAAGCCTTGGTGCTCGCCCAAATTTTTGGAACTACATCTTAGTCATACTCTACTCACATGAAAAAGTATATGTGAACTCATGCTTGGGATTTTTCATCTTATCACCTTGGATAATTGTAAAAACAAAAGGTAAAGGAATCTCATGGATATAGGAGAAGCAAAGACATGACTTGGTTGGTCAAGGAATCATTTCAAATCACCCCCAAAGTGTAGGAACACTTTTAGGTGTGGGAAATTCAAAATTCAAAAGTGATAAATGTGTATAAAAAGAGCACATTTAGTCATGGGGATATGAGCTATAATTCAGAGCTAGTCAACTACAACATTGAGCATAACTATAGTTAGATTGAAGTGTCTAATTTATATCTAAAAAGTTTCATTAGACTCAGTTCAGCCAATTACGAGAAATGTGTTGATGAAGTAGACCATGTTTGCACATCTCCTTGTTCCTGAAATGTTGAGATGACCCCCCTGAGTTGTTAAACTCATTACTCAATGTATAGTGCCTCTAAACTCATGAGTTAACTTGTGTTAGTTAGCTATACACTAGAATTAGATGTGTGCAAAAGCTCTCTAGTCAATTCAGACCAAGTTGTGAGCTCTAAGCAAAACATTAAGCAATTACAATCCCAAAATAGAAGGTTTCTTCACAATCTTAGTACATGCAAGTTATCTATTTTGGCATAAACATTTGGGAATGATGTTTCAAAGCACATAGTGGTTCTAAATGCATATTTGAGAAGCTAAAGGTGTCCACTAAGGTTCCCTAAATTCACATTGGCAGATGTAGAGCAGGTTTTGTGCAACACTAGCTCATCTCTAGAGTGTATCCAACCATCTCCTCACAGTGGTATCAGATCAACATCAACTCAACATGGAAGATGGATTTCCTTCATCCATAGAAAAATTAGATCGAGGTGACTACTCAGCTTGTTCACTTAAAATGGAAGCCTACCTTCAAAGTACCTCTCAAGTAAACTTTGCATGTAGAGGTAGCCGTCCAAGAGGAAGAAGCAGACGAAGACAAGGCACGGGGAGATCTTAAAGCTCCTCCCCATGTGCCATATGTGGCTTGACTAACCACAATACTTAGAATTGTTTCAGGAACCCTAGAAATCAAAGAGGAAGAGGCTATAACAGAGGTGGATATGGAAGCTCAAGAGCAAGGTTCAACAACAACAATAACAACTAGCAAGGAGGATATAGAGGTAGAAGAGATTACAAGAGGAATCATTACTTCTGATCCATTAGAGAACCTCTCCCTAACATAATGATAACGCATCTCAATGTGCTTAGTGTGAGCATGGAACATAGGGTTCCTCACAACTACCGTTGTAGAAGATTGACCAACACCAAAATCAGCCATAAGGCTTCTGAGCCACACACACTCAACAGTCACTATGAAAGCTACCCTATACTATCCTCAAGATTGGAGATGGCCACAGTAGTTTGCTTCTTGCTCAGCCAAGATATGCATGAGCTACCAAGCATGAAGCAAAAACCACTAGTGGACACATGAGTGTCATAGCAACCAGCCCAATCAAAGTCAGGAAAAGCATGTAAATCTGGCAGTAGTGATCCCCCTTGGGACAAAACAATCCAAGTAGCTGAGTACCACTCAAGTAGCAAAAGATGCGCTTAACTGCCTGCCAATGCTTGACTCCTGGGCATTGCATAAACTTGCTCATCTGTGAGATATCAAACTGAATATTTGGCCGAGTAATGCATAAGTAAATCAAGTATCCAATAGCCTGCTGATAGAGAACACCATCAAATGGATCTCCAACATCATGAAGAATCTATCATAAACCTATCTCCATAGGAGTGGCAATAGCTTTACAGTCTTCAAGGCTAAAACACTACAATAATGTGTCAATATATTTCGTTTGATACAAAGCCATTCCACCATCAACATGCATAAATTGAATGCACAAATAATGATGCAAATGCCCCAAATCAGACATCTCAAATGAGGCATGCAAATCAGCCTTAAAATCAGCAATATGCTTCTCATGAGTACCAATGAGCAGCATGGTATCAACATACATGACAATGATCACAAGTACATCATTAGCACACTTAACATATAAGGTGCTTTTAGTTGGACTGTTCTCAAAACCATGTGCAATCAGATAGGCATCTATCTTTTCATTCCAAGCACGTGGTGCTTGCTTTAAACGATATAATGCCTTCTTGAACCTACACACTTGGTTTTTATGCCCTTTCTACACAAAGCCACAGGGCTGAAAAACATACACTTCTTCATGCAATTCAACATCCACAAATGTTGTTTTAATGTCCAACTAATGTACATTCAAATCATGATGAGCTTCAAGTGCACAAATGCTATGAACAGTAGTCATTCGGTATGTAGGTGCAAAGGTTTCATCAAAATGAATGTCTCTTTCCTATTCATAACCCTTTGCAACAAGCCTAGCCTTATACCTATCAATTGTTCCATCAAGTTTACGCTTCAGGTTGTATATCCACTTAGTGCCAATGGCCTTCTTGCCAAGCGGCAAGTCACATAAAGTCCAGGTACCATTTTTCATGATAGCATCATACTTAGATTGCATTGCAGCCATCCAATGTTCAGAATTTTGTGTTTCATCAAACAAAACAGGTTCTATCTCATCACATAGACTAGAGACAACCATAGCATAGCAATCTGATTCAAGAGGCACTATGAGAGCCTGAATGAGTATGGTATGAGAGAGGTGCATCTAATTTGCTATCACGCAAAGTTTGCACTATCCATTTTGGCATAATTTTTGCCTCCTCAATGTCAGCTCTCATCAACAAGTGCATCATGCAAATCTGCATCAGAAATGGAATGATCTACATCATCACATGAAACCTGCAATGGTTGAGAAGTTGCCTAATTAGGACCAGCATTAGATTGTCCACCTCTAAAAAGAGGCAACAAAGTATCATACATGTCTTTGGAGCTAACATATGTCTCCTTCGTACATGAAAGTAAAGGCCAAATAGCATCTTCCACAAAAACAACATCATAGCTAAACAAAATGTGTTTAGTCTATGGATGATACAAATGATAGCCTTTGCTTTCATAATTGTACCTGTTGGAGTTAGACGTCTACGGAAGCACGCAAACAGCACGAGGAAGAAGAAGAAGCTTGGAGCACAACACACAATACTGAATGTATTACTAGAGAATGTACAAAGATAAGTATCCCATTAGGGCAATATGCATATATACAAGCCGGGGGGAAAAACCTCCTAAAGAGGGAAAAAAGTGCCTCAGCTATCCTAGAGTGTTCACACACATCACTACCTAAACATATCAACAAATCCCCCCTAGGAGTAATGCGGTGAACAAGTAGCTAGAACTCATGTATAAGGAAGTGACAAACTATGTGGAAATCACTCCACAAAAGGAAGTAAGCCCAAAGCTTTGTGCAAAGCTTCAAACTTCTCCCTAGGCAGAGCCTTCGTGAAAAGGTATGCAATGTTCTCCTGTGTGGGCACATATGCCAAGTTGATCTCCCCAGCAGAGAACCTCTCCCTAACATAATGATAATGCACCTCAATGTGCTTAGTGCGAGCATGGAACACAAGGTTCCTCGCAACTGCGAATGCACTCTGACTGTCAGTGAAGATGGTGGTGGCAGAAGACTGACCAATACCCAAATACTCAAATTTGTTGGAGATCTTGTGGTTGAGCTTGTCCGAGCTTCTTCCTTCGTCTTTTGGCCTGGTTGGCTTGCCTGGATGGGGTTTGTGGGGCCAAGGTTGGAGGTTGCTCGCCTTTGCGTACCCAGATCTGCGTCATGCCCGGAACTGCTTTCGTGTTGAATGGTGTCTTTCTTTTTGCTATAGCAGTTGTCTTGAATAGTTGTGCGTGCTTCTTAGGTTGAACTACTATGGATGCTTTACTCTTCGAAAAATAAGGAGGATTTGCTTGCCTTTGAGACTGTCCTTCCATGATTGTCTCCTTTTGGATCATAGAGCTTTTGACACATACAACATCTTTCTCGTGAAGATTAGTCTTAGAGGAACTAAGAGAGTGTGTGGTGCCATGATCTGTGAGCATGCAGTTCTCTAATTCTAAGGTAATGCATTGTTCCTATACCCACACTTGAAGAATTTGACTTCTTAGGTTTAAGTTAACTGCATGGTCATAGATCCAATCTTGACCCAAGACAAGAGGTTCTGTAAGGTTCTCATCTTGACACACTAGCACTTTGACTTTCATTGGAACATCTTGAAGGTAGATGGGAAGTTCCACCTCGCCCAAACAAGGGGTTTCCACACCTCCCAATCCTATGAGATAAGCTTCTATGGGATTGATGTTCAACTGCAAGTCTTGGCAGTAGGATAGTCTAACTGCACTACTTGATGCACCTGAGTCAATCAATGCTTTCACAATCCTTGCACCCTTTCCTTGTCCTATCTCTATGGCCACAAAGGGATGTCGGTCAATGACTTGAGAAGTAATTATGCCTGATTTTTGGCACATATCCATGTGATATGTTGGGGCTTTTGAGTTGACATCTAGGCCTAGTCGCCTTAACTTATTTCGCCTAATACGCTCTCTGGCCTCTGCCTGTGCTTCTTCCCTCACCCTTATCTCCTCTTCCTTTCACTTCTTAGCAGTGTTGAGTCTTGTAAGCATATCCTCTGTAAGAGGTTCTTGGTATAACTTGACTCTACATCCACTAATATAGTTTGGCAAGATATCTCCTTCTAGAGTGGCCAACTAAACTGCACCGCTAGTGGAAATTCTATTAATGATCATGGGTCCGTATCCTCTTTTTTCCAACTTACGTGCATGTTGCTTTAGTGTATAAACCAGCACTAGGTCTCCTTCTTTCAATCCTTTATCTTTGATGTGTGCATCAAAGTATGCCTTTTCTCTTTTCTTTGCAGCATAGATGCATGCCACCACGCGTAGCCTTGTCTCACCTAAGCGTTCTAGATCAAAGATCCTAGAGGACAATTCATGTCCATTCCACTCATGCTCTTGTGCTACTTTTAAGGCTAGGATGAGGAAGTCCAATGGTAGAATAGCATTCTGTCCAAAGACCATCTGAAATGGGGTGGCATTTAGTATCGTTTTATAGGCAACTCGATAAGCCCAAACAGCATGATGTAGTTGTTTGTCCCAATCAGAGCGTTTATTATTCACTAGTTTTGTCAATACATTACATAGGATCTTATTTGTGCTCTCGGCTTGTCCGTTAGCTTGTGGATGATAAGGGGCAGACTTCTTATGTATCACCAAGAATTCTTGGAGAAGATTTTCAATGAGCTCATTCAAGAAGTGTGTGCCTCTATCGCTCACTAACTCTATTGGTAGCCCATATCTCGTGAACACATTCTCGAATAAGAACTTAGCTGTAGTCTGAGCATCATTCTTTGTTGTGGCTTTCACTTCTACCCACTTTGTAAGGTAATCTTTGGCTACAATAATATACTCTGCATGGGAGTTTCTAGCTGGGGGGTTAATAGGACCTATGAAGTCTATGCCCCACTTTGAAAATGCATGCCCTCCCATCATTGGCCTCAAAGGCATCTCATCTTTTCTAACTAGATATTGTGCACGTTGGCATGTGTCACATTTCTTCACATACGTATGAGCATCCATATGAAGAATGGGCCACCAAAGTCCTGAGAATAGAATGGTCTTGATTACTCAATCAGGACTGAAGTGTCCACCTGTAACACTGTTGTGTGCAATTTCTAAGACTTTCAAATAGTCTGTTTCATGAACGCACAATCTTAGATAACCATCCTTGCCTCTTTGATATAAGTTGTCTCCAACTAAAGCATAGTCCTGAGCCTCTTTCTCCATGCTTCGTCTTCTTGCTAGACTAGCCTCTCTGGGTAAGGTTCCCGATCTCATAAACTCTACCAATGGGGCACTCCAATCAGGAATTAATGACACTTGATAGAGAGTGGCATGCTCCACTCGTGGTCTCTCTCTACACATTGGACAATTCTTAAGCCACTCATGTATTTCTTTGTCCATGATAGGCCAATACACTCCTAAACGTTTCAGATTTTGTGATGTGCGTTGTTTAGAATAATGATTTCCTAGCAATCCTTCATGAGCTTGTTGCAACCAACTATTATGTTCATCGTCCTCAACACAATAAGCTAATACACCCTCAGTATCTTGTTTGTACATGCTTCCTGCCAATATGTGATATTTTTGTGATTTTACAATTTCTTCTTGTGATGTTTTCACATTCTTATTTGCAGGTCTGAAGGTTAGGACTGGTACCAACTTATTTGCCCATTTAGGAACAACTTCTAAATTGAACAGATAAGCATCACGTAGGTCATCAGACACTCCTTGAGGTGACTCTCCTGAAGTAATGCGAGAAAGGTGATCTTCTCGGAGGTGGGTTCTACCTTTCCTGACAACAACTTCAAAGTCATATTCCATTAGTAAGAGGAACCATCTTACTAAGCATCCAGTATTGCAAGGTTTATTCTCCAAATATAACAAAGCTTGATGATCAGTGAAAAACTTGAACTTGTCGGCCAATAAATAGTGCCTAAACTTCTTCACAGCATATACCATGCCTAAGCCCTCTTGCTTAGTTGTGGTATAGTTTCGTTCAGCTGCGGTGAGTTGTCTACTAGTGTATGCTATGGGCAAATCTAAGTTTCCTTCACCTGTGGGTTGTGCTAGCACACATCCTATGGCGTGATTGGATGGATCCACATGGACATGGAATGGTTTATTCCAATCAGGAGTGGTCAGTATTGGTGATGTACACAAACATTTCTTCAGTTCATTGAAATAATACTCGCATTCATCGTTCCACTCAAAATTAGACAACAAGGCATAAAGGGGTCTAGCTATGATCGCGTACATGTGGATAAACCTACGGTAATATCCACAATGGCCCATAAAGGCTTGTACCTCTTTAACATTCCTTGGCCTTGGCAACTCCACTATGGCTTGAGGCCGTGTAGCATTCGAAACGAGCTTTCCAACGAGCTATAGAGCTCAAAAAATGGACTTTGGATGAAAAAGTTATGTCAAATCAGGCTCTTGGGGGTCAAAACAGGCAAATAGGACCTTTTGGAAAAAATCACGATTTTGTGTGAAAATCGCGATTTTGTGAAATCATGAGAATCGTGATGTTGTGAATCTCAAGAGAATCGCGATGCTGTGAATCTCAAGAGAATCGCGATGTTGTGAGTCTCAAGAGAATCGCAATGCTGTGAATCTCAAGAGAATTGCGATGATGTGAATCTCAAGAGAATCGCGATGCTGTGAATCTCAAGAGAATTGCGATGCTATGAATCTCAAGAGATCGCGATGCTGTGAATCTCAAGAGAATCGTGATGCTGTGAATCTCAAGAGAATTGTGTTTTGAAAATCACGATTTTGTCACTTGGATATAAATCGTGTTTTTGAGAATCGCGATTGCCAACAGAGAATCGTGTTTTTGAGAATCGTGATTTTGAGCCCACTGAAAATCGTGTTTTCTCAGAGTCGTATTTTTGACATAAAAATCGCGATTTTGTATGAAGATCGTATTTTTTGAAAATTGTGATTGCCAACAGAGAATCGTGTTTGATCACAATCGTGTTTTTGGCTGAAAATCGTGATTTGTGGGAATCGCGATTTTGAGCACATCCAGAGAATTGTGTTTTTGAAAAACTTAGAGAATCGCGATTCTGAGCACAATCAGAGAATCGCGATTCTGAGAATGACCACAGAATCGTGTTTTTGAGAATCTCAGAGAATCGTGATTTTGAGCGCAACCAGAGAATCGCGATTCTGAGAATGACCACAGAATCATGTTTCTTTCAGAAAGCTTTCAGGCGGGAAATAGAAAATTGCAATTTTCAAAAAAAAATGAATTTTTCACAGAATCACGATTTTCATCACAGAATCGTGTTTTTTGGCGGGAAATTCAAATTTCTGAGCGCCGGGCAATGGCGAGCTCCATATGTGTAGAAAATCATGAAAAAACACAGTGCTTGCTCTCCCTTGCACCTCCTAACTCCCTCTCACACAATAATGCATGAAGAATGGTATGAAAATGGTGAAAATGCACTTAAAAAACAAGAAAGTTCTATGAAGAAGAAGATGGAAGAAGGTGCAGATGATGATGATGATGAAGATGAAGAAGAAAAATCAAAAAATGAACAAAAATGACAGTTGTTTTACCTTCCAACGTCGCAGTTCTACGATCTTACCATCACAACGCTCGTCCTCGAAGCTCTCTCCCCGGCAACGGTGCCAAAATTTGGTGTAGCTCAAGCGTAAGCACGACCTCCTTTACTTGTCAATCCGCAGAGACGTGAGGACCAGTATGAAGACCACGAGCAAGTGAAGGCACAAGTGCATGAGTGAAAGCACAGAAACATGCACACACATACACACACGTGCACAAGGCAAGATCAAAGAAAGGAACAATGGAAAGCTTCGATTGCAAAAGAGTTCTCTTACAAAGCTCTATTCTCTAACAAGCTAACCTCAAAAATGATCTCTCTAGCTCTTTTTATAGTTTTTTGACTAGTTTTTGGCCCTATCTAGACCTAGTGTCCGGCCTAGTTAAAAATTAGTTTCCAGGGCTTATTTGAGGGCTCAAATGAAGTCTAAAAATTATGAAAATTGGTAGGATGATACTTCTAATACTTCTCAAGCTCAAGGACTCCTCGGATTGAACAAAATGGAGTTACAAAAATAGAAAATGGTATTTACAATGGTTTTTAGTGATGAAAACCACTATTTTTATAGGGATTTCTTTTGAAAATTTGACATACACTTCTTGGAGCTCCCTACTTGCCCCTTCTTCTTGTGTGTCCACCTCTTTGATGTGCTCCTGTGCTTTGTCCTTGACCTTCAGCTTCAACAATCCCTGAATCAAAAGTTGAAGAAAATTTACGATTTAATTTCAAAGGAAATTGAGTCACAGGAAGAAGAAAGTGACGGTTCTCCATCAAGAAGAACCCAAACTCGAAGGCAAGAAAATCATGGTAGGACAAGAAGTCAATCAAGGTATCCAGTAAGAGAAAGAAGGCAACCGCAAATATTTTCTCATGAAGCTTATATGGCAAAACTTCTTGAGGAGCAAGAACCAACAAAATTTAAAGAAGCATCAAAGGTAAAGAAATGGGTTAAGGCAATGGATAAAGAAATGGCAGCTTTGCATGAGAACAATACATGGATTTCAGTTTCAAGGCAACCTAACATGAAGGTAATCGGTAACAAATGGGTGTACAGGATAAAGAGAAACACTGATGGTTCGGTAAGTAGATATAAAGCAAGACTTGTTTGTAAAGGTTATGCATGGAGTTATGGCATTGATTATGAGGAGACATTTTCTCCTATTGCCAAGATATCAACAATAAAGACATTAATAAGTCTTATTGCAAGCAAGGTATGGAATCTTTATCAACTAGATATCAAAAATGCATTTCTTAATAGTGATTTAAAAGAAGATGTGTGCATGAAGCAACCAGAAGGATACTAAGATCCCAAGAAGCCTACACATGTATGTAAACTCTTGAATGCATTGTATGGTCTTAAGCAGGCTCAAAGGGCTTGGAATTTTAGATTGGTAAAGTTTCTTGAAAAGCAAGGATATAGCTGTTGGAATGCAGATACTTCTTTGTATGTTAAGGTTGAAGGATCGTTGATTGTTTATATCTCAATTTATGTGGATGACTTGATAATAACAGGAAATTATGAAAGTGAGATAGCTAGGATCAAAGCAAAGCTTGGATCTGAATTTAAAATTTCAAATTTAGGAGAATTGACGTATATTCTTGGAATCAAAGCTCTGAAGAAAGAAGATGTTGTATATCTTCTACAAGGGAAGTATATTTCATATCTGTTAAAGAAATATGGCATGGAGCATTGCAAGAGTATTAGTAATCCGATGGAACCCAATGTGAAGTACAGTGTTGAAGATGGTGAACCTCCAGAAGATCCAATTATCTACAGGTCTTTGATTGGTTCTCTTATATATACAACTTTAACAAGGTTGTATATTACATTTAGTGTAAGTACATTGTCTCAATTCATGAACGAACCCACAGATGTACATATGCAAGGAGCTAAAAGGGTCTTGAGATATTTGAAGGGTATATTAAATGAAGATTTGGGTTGTAAATATCATGAAGTTATGGATTTGAAAGCATACAGTGATGCAGATTGGGCTAGAAATAAGAATGATAGAAGGACTATAGGTGGATATCTGATATTTGCAAATAATAATTTGGTTTCATGGACTTCTAAAAAAAAGCCTACAGTTAGCACTTTCAAGCATAGAAGCTGAATATAGAAGCTTTACAAATACAACATGTGAGATTATGTGGTATTTGAAGCTTTATGAAGATATGAATCTATCTACATCATGTCCACTACTCTTTGGAGATAATGTAAGCTCATTATAGCTCATGTCTAATCCAATGTACCATGCAAGAACCAAACACATTGAGGTACGCTATCAATATACCCGAGAGAAGGTGATGAATGAAGATATTGATCTTCAAGATGATGGAACTAAGGATCAACTAGCAGACATACTCACAAAATCAATGGATGCTCAGAAGCTCAAGCGAATCAAAGCTCAACTTGGAGTCAAAGCTTTGGATTTAGAGCTTGAGGGGGGCAATGTTACATAAGAACAAGCTCTAAAGTAGTTTTTTTAGGCTTATGGATTTTATTATTTATGAAGGAAAGGAGAGGTTTCTATTTTTAGACAAGGAAGGCACTTCTCTTGAGAGCCTCTCAATAAAAATAGTGGTTCTCTTAGTGTAGGTGGCCAAATTGAGTGATTATTGTCGCGTTGCAGAGCTTACAAAGTATACTATATGTAAATAGTTTTTGTACAAAATTAAATGAGAACACTCCATGCAAGTAGGCATTTTTTATAGATTTTCTTTCTTGTCTATATCTGGTGTCTTATGAGAGACATATCTCTCTTCAAACTTTCATATCTCAGTCTGTATGAGGTCTTTTTGAGTGCTTTCCCTTTGAGGAGTTTCTTTAGCTCTCATATTTTGTGTTTATGTCAAAATTTATCATAAATCGATGAGTTTTTCCACTTTGTACATCAGTTTCAATTAGGATAGATAATCATACCTTGCTATAGTAGGTTTCTGCATACCTTGACTTTAACCCAGTTGTTTGGGAGCTATACTCCATCTTTTTTCGGGTTTTCTATTTCTAAAGTATGCTATGGAAAGTCTAATTTCAGAATATATGATTGTTCTTAAGAAACTCTACTCACGGAGGGATTATTTTGCTATTGTCACCCATTTTTGTTTTCTTGAAAGTTTGCACGAAAGTTTGATTTTTGAAGTTTGGAAATATTTGTTTGATTTTTTGAAGATCTTGCAAGGTCTCATTGTGTACTTTGATGTTTACAAGTTTGTAAGCATAACATTGTGGTATCAGATCTATTTGTTTTTTTATCAGATCCTTCATCAATCTTATGCAATTATCTTCTTTGTTTACAAATATTCAACATAGGATATTTGAGTGCATCAATTGAGACGTTATCATATGGGAGAAAGTATCCCATGTGGCAATTTAGAATGGAGTCTAATCGCATGTCTAAAGGTCTTTGGGGATTGATAATAGCTACAAAAGTGAAGCCATTATTACCAGAAGCTCCTACACAAGCAGATCGATCAAGAGAGCAAGAATGGATCCTAAGAGATAGAACACTTTTGTTTATTATATCGTGAAGAGTTTCAAATAGTATGCTTGGACATATAAGAGATTGAATACTAGTAGAGAAGCCTGGGAGTCTCTAGAAAGGTTATTTGCAACTACCAACAAAGCAAGGCAAATACAACTTATTGGTGAGTTGACAAAAGTAAAAAAGAATCCATGACAATCAAAAATAGATCGAGAGGTAGAGGAAATTGGAGAGGTGGAGGAAGATTCAACAACAATGTAAGA
Organism: Ceratopteris richardii; assembly: GCA_020310875.1. Taxonomy (NCBI): domain Eukaryota; kingdom Viridiplantae; phylum Streptophyta; class Polypodiopsida; order Polypodiales; family Pteridaceae; genus Ceratopteris; species Ceratopteris richardii. The sequence continues at coordinate 104,810,834 of CM035407.1, forward strand.
GGAAGAGGAAGCTTTAATGCCACTAGAGGAGGAAGAACAATACAACAAAGTCAACAAACTCAACCAAATCAATAAGGTAACTTTACTTGTTATTATTGTGGTAAATTTGGTCATTATGCTAGGGATGCTTCTCCAACCAAATAAAAGAGGTGGTTTTAGAGGTCGATAAAGAGGAAAAGGTCAAGAACACATGCATTAGAACAACAATATAGTGCAAGAGGAGACTCAGACATAGAAGGAAAACATTCTTATGGCTATGCATATAGAGAAACATAAGAGGAATGTAAACAACAAAACTTGTTATGTAGATAGTGGTTGCTCAAACCACATGAGTCATAACATGAATATGTTTGTGAACTTACACAAGCCAAATTCAAGAGATAGTTGCTATAGGAGATAGTACTGAGCATGAAGTAGTTTACATTGGTGATTGTCCACTTAATGAATACATAACTCTCAAAGATCTTTTGTTTGTTCCTACTATTACAAAAAAATTGATATCAGTTGGGCAGATGGAGGACAATGGAGTGAAGATGGATTTTGACAATAATCAGTGGTAGGCTTATCAAAAGAACAATGGGACTTTGTTTATAAGAGGACAGAAGGTAAATAGATTATATACTTATGAAGTTGAAGTTCCAGATTATGCAGGTTATACAATGATCAATGGGACTCAAGTAAGTCAATTGGATTTATGGCATAAGAGATTAGGGCACATGAGTGTTGGTAGATTGAAGGATATTGCAAAGAAAACCTTGGTTGAAGGTCTATCGAACCTACCTAAGCAAGATTTGGATTTTGTTTGTGAGGCATGGTAGTTTGGAAAACAAGTACGAAGTCCTTTTTCAAAAGAAGGATTGCAAAGTAGAGGTATTTTGGACTTGATTCATATTGATGTATGGGGTCCATCTCAACAAGATTCCATGGCAGATAGCAAGTACTTTGTAACATTTATTGATGACTTCTCAAAGTTTACATTCATTTTATTTATGAAATACAAATCAGAATTGTTTGATATGTACAAGAAGTTCAAATCATTGGTTGAAAAGCAAATAGGTCAAAGCATGACAAGGTTGATACAGATGGATGAGGTGAGTATTTTCTAATCAGTTTATTGCATATTTGGAAGAAGAAGGAATAAAAAAGGAGACTACAAACAGATACACACCTCAACAAAATGGTGTGGTCGAAAGAAGAAATATGTCTATCTTGGATATGGGTAGGTGCATATTAAATGAAAAGGACTTACCGCTTACTTTTTGGGCTGCATCCTGCAATATAGCAGTTTATGTGATGAACAAGTTACCACCTACTCAAAGTCATATACAAAAAGCACCTTACAAAATGTTTTATGGATCAAAAACTGATATTTCTAATTGTGGAATTTTTGGAAGCATATGTTTTGTTCATGTTCCACAACAATTAGGTCAAAGTTGGATCCAAGGTCACAAGAAATTATTTTCTTTGGTATGGTAGAAGGGCAACCAGGATATAGATGTGTGAACCCAGATACGGGAGAGGTAATTGTTTCAAGAGATGTTTTTCTTTTATGAAGATAAATCTGTTGGAGCAATTCTATGACAAGCCTAAGTATTGGCTTGAGTCCCACAAAGTCATAGAAGAAGCTTTAAAGTGAAGACTATGCAAAGTTCACTTGTGAACTACCTCTTGTAACTTTTGAAGAGTTTACTTAATGTAAAACTGAGAGAATCTTAAGTGGTTGAGTCCACTTGATCAAAAAGGGAAAGAGGAGCCACGAATTCGTGATTTGTGGTAGGTAGAGAATCAAATCAATCACTAATTGATTGGAGAGTGATTGAGGGAAGTTAGCCTCCCAAGCTCAACTATAAATAGATGGCAGTTTTAGTCGTGGTTAGAGAGACCGATGTGAAGACCTCCAAGAGCTGAGCTTTATGCCATATCAAGGTGTGATTCCAAGGCACAAATATGTATCAGTAAGTCCATTGTATTTTACAAGCAATATACTTTCATTTTCATGATCACTTGAGTTCATATTTCCATGTTCTTGTGAAGTGTACTACTCACTGCCATATCTCTCAGTTTTCTCAGTGAGATTGCAGAGATGGTTTCTCTAAGCTTGGTGCATCATTTTCAGTGATTTAACTTGGTAAATTAGCTCTATAAGTCTAATATATGCTCATCAAATTTCATTTCATTTGGGTATTGCAATCTTTAGTTATGTTCAGTTGAAGTCAACCCTATCTATCATTTTCACTTCTCTGTCAGGTACCCAACTTTTTTACTCATCTTGTCAGAGTTGTTTCTCAGTGTGTACTTATCCACATTCCATGCTTTAAAGCTTGTTGAATTCAGCTTAGTTTCTAGTATAAGCAAAAAAAAATTCATAATCATTGGATTCTTAAATCTGGATTTATGTTCATTTTTTTGCTCACTGGTCTCAAACTGTAACAGCCCGTGAAAATCGGGATGATGTCATCAGTCGCTAAACATCATTCTCAGTGTGTGGTTCATTATTTTTTATGAGATTACTGAAAGATAGCTCTTTAAGTTAAGTAGACTTCCTCAAGAGGAATTAAGTTAATTGTTGCTGTGCTCAGAGAATTATGCAAAACATTGGACAGGTGTATGAACCAAAATAGCAAGGTCTTCACCTCTGAGCTAACTCCAACTTATCTGTTTTGATCTATCTTTTTGTGAGTGATCTTCCAAGGTACATAGGGTGTCTAATACATCCATTGGCAAGCTAAAAGGGCCCACCACATACTCCTGGAGTTCATTTGGCTGGCGTAGATCAAGGATTTTTCAACACCTCTTCATCTTCAAGCACATACCTATCCATCTCTTCACAGTGGTATCAGAGCAAGGTTGGACAACATGGCAGATGGATTTCCTTCATCAATTGAAAAATTAGATAGAGGTAACTACTCAGCTTGGTCATTAAGAATGGAAGCTTATCTCCAAGGTAGAAGTTTATATGGTTATGTGGCTGGAGATGAAGTTATGCCAAGTTTCAGGAACAAAATTCAACCAACACAAGAAGAGCAAGAAAGATTGAGCACATGGTGCTCCAAGGATGTTGCAAGGTCTTATCTCCTCAACTCTATCTCAGATTTTTTTTTGCCTCACATTAGAAGTTGTAAGACATCTCAAGAAGTGTGGGATGCACTTGAAGCCTTCTTCTCTTCAAGTACCAAAGCTAGGAAGCATCAACTATGGCTGGATTTCACAACTCTCAAGAAGGCTCCCAAACAAAATGTGACTGATTTTGTCACAAAGCTCAAGGACATAGCAGATCAGTTGGGAAGCATTGGAGAGGTAATAGATGAAAAGCAAATTGTAAGGCAGGTCATCAATGGCTTGAAGGCAGATGACAAGTGGGACGCATTCACCACAGCTATGGATTTGTACATGGACATGCATGTACTTGATTTCAATACACTCATTGGACAACTACTTACTCAAGAGGCAAAGCTTATCAAAAATGGAGAAAGCTCTAAAGGTAATCAATCTTCAGCTTTATACACTAATAAAAGCAAGTCCAAAGATAACAAAGGAAAGGCAAAGAAAGTGGATGATGAAGCAGGTACATATCAAGTTAACTATGCAAGTAGAGGAAGACATGGCAGAGGTAGAGGAAGAGGAGGTAGACAAGGCAGGGGGAGATCCCAAGACTCCAACTCATGTTCTATTTGTGGATTAACTAATCATACAACTCAAAATTGCTTTAGGAATTCCAGGAATCAAAGAGGCAGAGGATACAATAGAGGAAGTTATGGCTACTCAAGAGGAAGGTTCAACAATTATCATGGCAGCTACAACAACTACAATCATTCAAACTATCAAGGAGGCTAAAAAGGAAGGAGAGACTACAATAACTACACAGAAGACTCAAACAAAGAGGATTCATTATTGATCATGAACATGGCTATGCCACAAGGTAAATCTGATGAGCATGTTTTCTACATAGATTCAGGTTGTTCAAATCATGTGGCAGGAAATGTGGCACTCCTATCAGATTTAGAAGATCCAAGGAATAAGCCAGGGTTGCAAGTCAGGTTCACAAAAGCAGGAGCATTTGTTGAAGATCCAAGTCAAGGATTCAGAAGAATTGCAAAAGGTGAAAAGGCAAGTAGATTGTTCACATTTGAATTACAAGACACTAGAAACATTGCTCTCTTTAATTATGGTAGTCAGACACTCACAAAATTGGAAGTATGGCACAAAAGGTTAGCACATATTGGTGAAAGGTCATTAAAGCAAATTTGCAAGGGACCAAAGTGTACTTGGAGTCCCTAATTTGTCAAAACAACATATGATTTATAAGTGTAGTGCATGTCAATTTGGAAAGTCTCATAGGTTACCATTCATGAAGAAAGGTTATATGCATGGAGATCTCTTGGAGTTGGTTCATACAGATGTATGGGGACCTAGCAAGGAAGCTTCAATATCTGGATCAAGGTATTATGTCTCCTTTATTGATGATTGCAGCAGATGGACTATCCTATTCTTTATGAAACACAAAGATGAAGTTTTTTCATGTTTCAAAAGATATTTGGCTCTTGTGGAGAATCAAAGAGGTAAATCACTAAAGAGGCTAAGGTCAAATGGAGGGGGAGAATACTTCTCCCATGAGTTTGATTCTTTTCTTCAAGAAAGAGGAATAAAAAGAGAGATAACTACAAGGTACACTCCTGAGCAAAATGGAGTGGCAGAAAGGAGGAATAGGACAATTGTTGAAGCTGCAAGGTCCATGTTAAATGAAAAGCATTTACCTAATTATCTATGGGCTGAGGCTGTATCTACAGCTTGATTAACAGGTTGCCTTCAAAATCCCTTGATGGGATGACTCCATACGAGGCTTGGAATGGAAGAAGACCAAGCTTAGATCATTGTAAAATTTTTGGATGTATTGCTTTTGCTCATGCTCCTTCACAGGTTAGAGGCAAGATGGATCCAAAGGCAGAAAGGTGTGTATTTACTGGATATGACAACAATCAAAAGGGTAATAGGTTATACAACCCTACCAACAAAGGATTCTTCGTAAGCAGAGATGTATTTTTTGATGAAAACAATTCATGGTATGAAGATTCATGTAGGAAGGTCAATTTACCATATGACCTTGAAGAAGATTTTCCAAAGCTTGGTAGAGAACAACCAAAGATTGAAGAACAAGACACCTCAGAGGATGATGAAGAATCTCAGATGGAAAAGGTCAAAGCATGGAAGTCTAAAGGTAAAGCAAAATTGCAAGAACTTGGACATGAGGCAGAATCATCACATCATGGCCTAAGAAGATCTATGAGGGAAAAGAAAAAACCAGAAAGGTATGGGTTTGACACCTCATTAGTAACTAAACATTCTATCTACATAGCACAGGACATAAACCAAGAGGAGCCATCATCATTTGAAGAGGCCAAAGCAAAATCAGAATGGAAGCATGCAATGAAGGAAGAGATTGAAGCACTTGAGGAAAACAACACTTGGGATTTGGTGCCCAAGACTTCATCCATGAAGGTAATAGGATCAAGATGGGTCTATAAACTCAAGAAGAATTCTGATGGTTCCATTAACAGGTATAAGGCAAGGCTTGTAGCAAAAGGCTTTGCACAAACCCAAGGAATTGATTATGAGGAGACCTTCTCTCCTGTGGCAAAGATGCCTACTATTAGGGTTTTGCTTAGTATTGCCTCTTCCAAGAATCGGAAGATACTTCAACTAGATGTAAAGAATGCATTCTTGAATGGTTGGATAACAGAAGAGGTATATATGGCACAACCACCTGGTTTTCAGAATCAAGTTTATCCTGATTATGTGTGTAAACTTAACAATGCATTGTATGGTCTCAAGCAAGCCCCAAGAGCTTGGAGTTTAAGACTTGTTTCATTCTTGCAGGAAAAAGGCTTTCAACCAAGCAAGGCAGATCCTTCACTCTTTATTAAAAAGACTAATTCTGAGATCATCTACCTATGTGTATATGTAGATGATATTATATTGACAGGAAATGATGCAGATGGTATGAAGAAGATCAAAGATTAGATGAGAGAAGAGTTCAAGATAAGTGATTTGGGTTCACTTACCTACTTCCTAGGTTTGGAAGTTGTCTACAAAGATCATGGTTTGTTTCTCACTCAAAGAAAGATTAAGGACATGTTGGCAAAATTCAAGATGCAAGATTGTAAGATTGCAGGTATTCCAATGGAGATCAATCATAAATTGAGCTCACATGAAGGTGAACTCATAGAGGACATCACATCATATCAAATTCTAGTGGGTAGTCTCAACTATGCCACATTGACAAGAGTAGATATATGTTACAGTGTGAGTGTGCTAAGTCAATTTATGCACACACCAAGGAAACCACATATGGATGCTGCCAAAAGGATTCTCAAGTATCTCAAAGGAACCATAAATTAAGGACTTTATTATCCTTATGTATCTGATTTAGTTTTGAAGCTATTTTCTGATGTAGATTGGGCTGGCTCCAAGGAAGATAGAAGGAGCACTTCAGGTTATCTTACCTTTGCAAGTTCAAAGCTTATTTCATGGTCATCCAAGAAGCAACCCACAGTTGCTCTCTCTTCTATTGAAGCTGAATACAGAGGTCTTGCCATAGCTACACAAGAAGCTATGTGGATGAAGACATTATTCAAAGATCTTGGATTCGAGTTTGGAACTCCAACTATTTATGGTGACAATATGAGTTCTATTCATTTGGCTGCTAATCCTATTTTTCATGCAAGGACTAAACATATTGAAGTTCATTATCACTATGTAAGAGAGAAGGTTCTAAGCAAAGATATTCAAATATCATATGTGTCCACTCATCAACAATGTGTAGATATTCTAACCAAAGCATTGGATGGTACAAAGCTTTGCATATTCAAGGCTATCATTGGTTTACAGGTAATCTTGGAAGATTGAAGACCTCAAGCATACTTGGCTTGAGGGGGACCTGTTGGAGCAAGTCTATGACAAGCCTAAGTATTGGCTTGAGTCCCACAAAGTCATAGAAGAAGTTTTAAAATGAAGACTATGCAAAGTTCACTTGTGAACTACCTCTTGTAACTTTTGAAGAGTTTACTTAATGTAAAAGTGAGAGAATCTTAAGTGGTTGAGTCCACTTGATCAAAAAGGGAAAGAGGAGCCACGAATTTGTGATTATTGGTAGGTAGAGAATCAAATCAATCACTAATTGATTGGAGAGTGATTGAGGGAAGTTAGCCTCCCAAGCTCAACTATAAATAGATGGCAGGTTTAGTCATGGTTAGAGAGACCTATGTGAAGACCTCCAAGAGCATAGCTTTATGCCATATCAAGGTGTGATTCCAAGGCACACATATGTATCCGTAAGTCCATTGTATTTTACAAGCAATATATTTTCATTTTGATGATCATTTGAGTTCATATTTCCATGTTCTTGTGAAGTGTACTACTCACTGCCATATCTCTCAGTTTTCTCAGTCAGATTGCAGAAATGGTTTCTCTGAGCTTGGTGCATTATTTTTAGTGATTTAACTTGATAAAGTTAGCTCTATGAGTCTAATATATGCTCATCAAATTTCATTTCATTTGGGTATTGCAATCTTTAGTTATGTTCAGTTGAAGTCAACCCTATCTATCATTTTCACTTCTTTGTCAGGTACCTGACTTTTTTACTCATCTTGTCAGAGCTGTTTCTCAGTGTGTACTAATCCAAATTCCATGCTTTAAAGCTTGTTGGATTGAGGTTACTGTCTAGTATAAGCATACAAATTTTCATAATCATTAGATTCTTAAATCTGGATTTATGTTCATTTTGTTTCTCACTAGTCTCAAACTGTAGCAGCCCATGAAAATCGGGATGATGTCATTAGTTGCTAAACATCATTCTCAGTGTGTGGTTCATTATTTTTTATGAGTCTTGAAAGTTAGCTCTTTAAGTTAAGTAGACTTCCCCAAGAGGAATTAAGTTAATTGTTGCTGTGCGCAGAGAATTATGCAAAACATTGGACAGGTGTATGAACCAAAATAGCAAGTTCTTCACCTCTGAGCTAACTCCAACTTATCTGTTTTGATCTATCTTTTCGTGAGTGATCTTCCAAGGTACATAGGGTGTCTAATACATACATTGGCAAGCTAAAAGGGCCCACCACATACTCCTGGAGTTCATTTGGCTCGTGTAGATCAAGGATTTTGCAACACCTCTTCATCTTCAAGCACATACCTATCCATCTCTTCACAAAATCTTGGTGTAAACATGAAGTGCATGTAGATGAATAAGAAACTACAAGAAGTCGTGAAGAAGAACCAAGTCCCCCGAGCTCACGAGAAAGTTAAATTACACATGAAGAGGTAATTCCCCCCAATCAAAAGTTGAAGAAAATTTTACATTTAATTTCAAAAGAAATTGAGTCACAGGAAGATGAAAGTGAAGGTTCTACATCAAGAAGAACCCAAACTTGAAGGCAAGAAAAGCATGGTAGGATAAGAAGTCAATCAAGGTATCCAATAACAGAAAGAAGGCAACCAAAAAGATTTTCTCATGAAGCTTATATGGCAAAACTTCTTGAGGAGCAGGAACCAACAACTTTTAAAGAAGCATCAAAGTTAAAGAATGGGTTAAAGTAATGGATGAAGAAATGGAAGCTTTGCATGAGAACAATACATGGAGTTTAGTTTCAAGGCAACCTAACATGAAGGTAATCGGTAACAAATGGGTTCTATAGGATAAAGAGAAATAGTGATGGTTCAGTAAGTAGATATAAAGCAAGGCTTTTTTATAAAGGTTACGCACAGAGTTATCGCATCAATTATGAGGAGACATTTTCTCTTGTTGCAAAGATATCAACAATAAGGACATTAATAAGTGTTGTTGCAAGCAAGGTATGGAATCTTTATCAATTCGAGATAAGAAATGCATTTCCCAATGGTGATTTAAAATAAGATGTGTACATGGAGCAAGCAGCAGGATACGAAGATCCCAAGGATACTACACATGTATGTAAACTCTTGAAAGCGTTGTATGGTCATTTGCAGGCTCAAAGCGGTTGGAGTTTTAGATTGGTAAAGTTTATTGAAAACCAGGGATACAGCTTTTCAAATGCAGATACTTCTTTGTATGTTAAGGTTGAAGGATCATTGATTGTTTATATCTCAATTTATGTGGATGACTTGATAATAACAAGAAACGATGAAGGTGAGATAGCTAGGATCAAAGTAGAGATGGATCTAAATTTAAAATTTCAAATTTAAGAGAATTGATGTATATTCTTGAAATCGAAGTTCTGAAGCAAGAAGATGGTGTATATCTTCTACAAAGGAAGTATATTTCAGATTTGTTAAATAAATATGGCATGGAGCATTGCAAGAGTATCAGTAATCCGATGGAACCCAATGTGAATTACAAATTTGAAGATGGTGAACCTTTAGAAGATTCACTTATCTACAGGTCTTTGATTGGTTCTCTTATATATGCAACTTTAACAAGGCCCGGTATTACATTTAGTGTAAGTACATTGTCTCAATTCATGAACAAACCCACAGATGTACATATGCAAGCAACTAAAAGGGTCTTGAGATATTTGAAGGGTACATAAAATGAAGGTTTGTGCCATAAATATCATGAATTTAAGGATTTGAAAGCATACAGTGATGCAAATTGGGCTGGAAATAAGGATGATAGAAGGAGTACCGGTGGATATCTGATATTTATAGGTAATAATTTGGTTTCGTGGAGTTCTAAAAACAGCCTACAATAGCACTTTCAACCACAGAAGCTGAATATAGAAGGATTACAAATGCAACATGTGAGATTATATGGTATTTGGAGCTTTATAAAGATATGAATCTATCTACATCATGTCCACTACTCTTTGGAGATAATGTAAGTTCATTACAGCTCGCATCTAAACCAGCGTATCATGCAAGAACCAAACACATTGAGGTACACTATCACTATATCTGAGAGAAGGTGATGAATGAAGATAATGATTTCAAGATTTTGGAACTAAGGATTAACTAGCAAATAATAGCATGTTAAATGGCTTGAGAGAAGTTGAAAGATGGAATTCTTTCATTACATCTAGCATGACTCGAGAGAACCTACCATCCTTTGAAGATATACAAACGCTCATGATGGGTGAACAATTCAACATAGAAGGTGGGAACTTGCAAGAGAGCTAGAAATTACAACCACCACGTGCTAGAGAGATGACTCTCCTCCCAACCAAATGCCTCTATATATAGCTCTCTCCAAGGGACTGCCTTCTTGGGCAGGTGGATACTAACCATCCATGTGTCGGCCATGTAATTGCATGTGTGCAAAGTGTCCCAGTCAACTTGAGTTAACTCAAGTGGATGCTTCTAGAAGGCTCTAGATCTCTTTGGGAAAAATACTCTCCCCATGTTCCCCATGGGGATTGAACCCAAGACCTCCTCCTTCACATTCTTGAGATTTAACCACTAAGCTAAGTGGATCACTTGTTCACAAGAGCACAAGACCTCCTAGTAAGTTTAAACTCGAGATGTTTGGTCATACACATGGATGACCAAACGGTGTCCGATTTCAGATCTGTCTGAACCGACCGGACTCCTAGATCATAAACTTACTTTATTACATTCTTGACCCCTTGGAAAAAATATTTTCATCCTCAAAAATAGAGTTATATATCTACCGTAGCAACCCCCAAGCGTCATGTTCTAAAACTGGAAGAACATGGTCATGTTCTAGAACTCAAAGAACATGTCTCATCTCTGTGGTTGCATCCCTGCCCAAATGATTCAAAACACTGTGTCGCTTTGAAATTTGAAAAACCAGTCAAAGTACAAAGTAGTGAATGAATAATATGGGTGGATCTAAAAACATCTCTGGTCAATTCATAGTTTCTCGATGTGCGATCTAACACAAACCTTTGAACTGGGTGGATTCAAATTACTAGTCCATTTCTGGGCATGATTGGTGCATGGACTTAGTAACAAAGGTGGGATTCTTATCCGACTTTGAGAACTCTTGATTCAGTTGAATTTGATTTGGAGAACTTGAAGTTTGGTTGTCCCAAACATCTAACTTGGATGTCTGTACAATGCTTAACTCCTATCCAATAGTTACTTGATTTTATCACCCCTCTAGAGGACTACTTTGTCCTAATGAGTTTAAAAATCCTATGTAAAATGTAGGAGAAAGTTTTCCATTTACTTTGTTTCAACCTTACTATATCTTGACCAAGTCAAATTCAAAATGAAAATCGTCCAATCTTAGGACACTTTTCTCAAAAACTTTAGCTGAAAGTTCTTGGGAATTGTCAATCTGATGAGCAATTCCTAACTTCAGTGTTCTAGAGTGTACTGAAGTCTAGAAAGTCATAACTTGAAGCGAACTCAAATGAATAAGTCAAACTTTGACTTTCTATCTTTTGAAGATTGAATAAGTTCTTGTACAGAACACCTATCTAGGATGTTTAATTTAGTTATCTAGGTGCAATCGGCTAACCCTGGACTTTTGCGAAAAGAATCAGATACCATATTTGAGTCAATTCCAAAAGATTTGGAAAGCGGAATAACTAAAACTCTATATAACAAATTCAAACTTCTAAGATCTAAATTTGCTATGAGTCAAATACTTGATGACCCAAGACTCTAACTTCTTAATGATTTATTTCAACATAGAGTAAATCTAAACATCATCCAGTCACAAGATACTAGTGTGATATCCAACATCAGTGTGTGGACCCACTAAAGTTCTGTGATGAGTTTTGTATTCAAATAATGCTTCACTTGCGACTAAGTTTAGGTCATATTCAATCTTTTTGACTCCTTGTTGGGAATGCAATTCTTGTGCATTTCTTTGAGTCAAAAGAGTGAATCTACCAAGTTACACTAGGAACTTCACGCTTAACTTAGTCAATCTATCCTTAGTTGAAGGGTTCACTTCAAAGTCAAAGTCTTATTCGTTCAAAAAAATATCAAATATTTCCGAATCATCAACTTTTAGCCTGAAGTGTTTCAAGAAGATCTTGGAAGTTACTAACTTTGTATCTTCTTATGAACTTGATCTTGAAGTATCTTGAGATACTACTTTTATCCTTCTTGAATTAAACTCCTTCTATGAAGTTTTAATTCCCTTGAGGATCAAACCTAACTTCAAGATCAAAACTAGGACTAAAAGATAATTATCATCCACGGTCCGATGTCCCATACCATCTTTCCAACATCAATCTGAGTATAAAATCTGGTGTCCCATACCACCCTATTTTATATTCACATTAATGTGTGGGTAATACTTATCCCAAAGTCTAAACGTATCTTGATAGAGTACCTTTTCACTTCAACTCTTTGAAGTTTCAGGCATTACCTCTAACTTGATATTCTAGGTTTTTTATCCCTTCATAAGATCATTTCATGATCTTGTGCTTTCCTTGGGGAATTGGAAAACCTCAAATATCTACTCTTCTTTACTCGGGTTTTCAAAAGAAAAACCCACTATGATTCCAAGTTCTTGAATTTATCAAATTCAAGTCTAATTGGTTATACTTGACCAATTTGTAGCGACAAGAGCTTTTTTACTTCTTGTCTTTAGATTCCTTTCTTATTGCAGCTCTAAATAGCTGGCCTGGCCATGACTTTACCGGAATCTCTCTACTACATAATTCTAAGCAACCGCTCATGCCTTCTGGATTTGTATCAAAATCCCTTTAAGGATAGGTAAACTTTTACGTTACACCTTCCACAGAATTATTTACCATTGACACAGCTACAGACTACATACTTGGAATATCTACTCTATTCAAACTTGGAACAGCTTACTATTTCGATTGCCAATACTTGGGCAAACTTCACAGGAGTTCCAATCACAAATTCTTGGACAACCATGGCCAAGATTGATCAAGTCTTGTTGATCATGTGATAAAATAAAGACTTGGTCTTTATCATTAAGATCTCTTGAGCTTTTATAAGCTTTTTGGCTTACCTACAGGATTTTTAGAGATCTTTCCCCTACTCAAGTCCAACCATGTACTAATGCCTTTCATATTCTAAAGCTAAGAATCTTTGATACACTTCTAGGTGATATCAACCATTGGACTTTACCACTTCTCATGGTTTGGGTATTCATGGGAACTACTTGGTGTCTAATGAATTTAAAGAATTTCCTTCTCACTACTTGGGAGAACATTATTCTTCAACGACTAGAGATCCATTCTAGGCCATGACATGTGTGCATCAAATCATCCATGCACAAACAATCTATCTTCTACCTTACAAAAAGTTATAAATATACATGTGCACAGTCTTGAGTGCATCCTGTTCCTTTTGCAAGCAAGAAGAAAATATAAATTGTGCATGAAAACATTCTTTCGTATATGCATGCTTGTGCTTAATAAGTGTTTCAATATGTTTATGCTCTTTCATGTAGGTATCAATAATTTGCATCAAGATTATCAAAAATGAAGTTTACTACCATACTTCAATGATCAAAATGCATCCTGCATGAAACCAGAGAGCAAAAACAAATATTGAAACCAATCATTAACTTGGAAAATACTTATCTCCTAATAGAGCTACGTCCTTCCATTGATTCTCTTGGAAGATCCATTCTCCATCCTTTGGTCCATAAGGAAAGTTACATACTCCTCATTGAAGACCATTGCTTCCTCTTATCTTCTTCTTTGAAGAAATGAAGCCTTCATGCTTCTCTTAATCCATCCTTTGACTTCAGATAACATGTTGATCTTGAAATTACAAAATTCAAGTTCGATCTCTACACTTAGGTTTGGTTGGGGATGGCAGCCAACGCGAGAGGATACAAGCGTTATTGTTGTAGGGTATAAGACGTTGGAGTCTGTTCATTGAGGTCTAGGGATCAATACCCGTAACCTACACTTGCCACTTGAGGCTGCAAGCTGATGTCTATTGTCCTTGATCTTGATGAAGAAGCTTTCAGTAGCACCTTGAATCTTTATAATTTTCACAAAGATCTGCATCATCAATCAGTTATTTCCGCAGAGATCCCCATCATCGACTGGTTGATCTCTTGGATAAGGTAGAATCTCCACAGCTACCAGATCACGGGTTCGATTACATCTACTGCCTGGAAAATCCTTTTGTCTAATACTCAGATGCGGAATTAAAAGACTACGGACGAAATTGATCTCTTTGGATAAGTGAAAACTTCCCTGTTCTTGAAGATGCAAGTTCGAATCCACCCAGCGCACGAAGTGTTTCTAGGTTTTGGTTATGTGAGGATTTTGAACAGTGCCAATTGTCCTACTAAAACTTTGAATCAATGCTAAATGCCATAGCGCCTTGCTATGGTGGATAGAGTAGTTGCTTCTCCACTATGGAGTTGTGAGTTTGAATCTGCTACATGATTATAAGATAGTCATCATATTGCAACCTCCTCTTTTGCTCTATTGTAACAGCGCAGAATTCAGATTGACATAGTCTTTGCACTAGTTGAGAGTGCACAAGCAGCTAGTGTTCTTGGATAAGACAGCACCTTAGTAGGTCATGAGATCGAATGTTGTAAACGATCACAGCAGAAGCTAACGTTTTGCATCCTCCTCTCTAAAGTATGTGCATCTTAACAAATTTGGGATGATTCTACAGCACACCCGCGAGCAAGAAAGACGGCTGCCCACGAGTTGACGAAGATGAATTGGTGATGATCTTGATGAAAGGAAGCTCTACATCTAAAGATAATGATGAACCACCAAGCTCACCATGGAAGCTTGCCTATAGCTCTGATACCAATGCAAGAGAACTAGAAATTATGACCATCACATGCTATAGAGATGACTCTCCTCCCAACCAAATGCCTCTATATATAGCTCTCTCCAAGGGACTTCCTTCTTGGGCAAGTGGATACTAACCATCCATGTGTCGGCCATGTAACTACATGTGTGCCAAGTGTCCCAGTCAACTTGAGCTAACTCAAGTGGATCCTTCTAGAAGGCTCTAGATCTCTTTGGGCAAAATACTCCCATGTTCCCCATGGGGATTGAAACCAAGACCTCATTCTTCACATCCTTGAGACTTAACCACTAAGCTAAGTGGATCACTTGTTCACAAGAGCACAAGGCCTCCTAGTAAGTTTAAACTCGAGATCTTTGGTCATACACACGGATGACCAAATGGTGTCTGATTTCAAATCTGTTTGAACCGGCCGAACTCCTAGATCATAAACTTACTTTATTACAGAACTCTTCTCATTTGCAAAGAGGTACTCAAGGACAAGCTCTTTATACTTCATCAAATAGATCAAGAGGTAGAGGAAATTGGAGAGGAGGATGAAAGATTCAACAACAATGCAAGAGGAAGAGGAAGCTTTAATGCTATTAAAGGAGGAAGAACAATACAACAAAGTCAACAAACTCAACCAAATCAGCAAGGCAACTTTACTTGTAATTATTGTGGTAAAGTTGGTCATTATGCCAAGGATGCTTCTCCAACCCAAATAGAAGAGGTGGTTTAGAGGATGAAAAAGAGGAAGAGGCCAAGGCCATATGCATCAGAACAACAATATAGTGCAAGAGGAGACTCAGACACAGAAGCAAAATATTCTTATGGTTATGCATATAGAGACACATACGAGTAAAGTAAACAACAAAACCTGGTATGCAGATAGTGGTTGATCAAACCACGTGAGTCATAACATGAATATGTTTTTGAACTTACACAAGCCAGATTCAAGAGTCATAGTTGCTACAAGAGATAGTATTGAGCATGAAGTAGTTTACATTAGTGAGTGTCCATTTAATGAACACGTAACTCACAGAGATGTTTTGTATGTTCCCACTATTACACAAAAATTGATTTCACTTGGAGAGATGGAGGACAATGGAGTGAAGGTGGATTTTAACAATAATCAGTGGCACGCTTATCAGAAGAACAATGCAACTTTTTTTATAAGAGGACAAAAGGTAAATAGATTATATACTTATGAAGTTGAAGTTCCAGATTACGCAGGTTAAACAATGATCAATGGGAGTCAAGTAAGTTTATTGGATTTATGGCATAAGAGATTAGGACACATCAGTGTTGGTAGATTGAAAGATATTGAAAAGAAAGCCTTGGTTGAAGCTCTACCACAACTACCTAAGGAAGATTTGGATTTTCTTTTTGAGGCATGTCAGTTTGGAAAACAGGTACAAAGTCCTTTTTCAAGATTGCAAAGCAAAGGTATTTTGGACTTGATTCATACTAATGTATGGGGTCCAAAAAAAGAAGAGTCCATGGCAGGTAGCTTGTAATGATTATTGAAGACTTCTCGAAGTTTATATTCATATATTTTATGAAATACAAATTAGAAGTGTTTGATATGTTCAAGAAGTTCAAATCATTGGTTGAAAAGCAAATAGGATGACACATAAGAAGGTTGAGATCAGATGGAGGAGGTGAGTATTTTTCTAATCAGCTTATTGCATATTTGGAATAAGAAGGAATAAAAATGGAGACTACAAACAGATACACACCTCAATGAAATGGTATGTCCAAAAGAAGAAAGAGGTCTATCTTGGAGATGGCTAGGTGTTAAATGAAAAGGAATTACCACTTACTTTTTTGGCGGAAACATGCAATATGGCAGTTTATGTGATGAACAAGTTACCACCTACTCAAAGTCATATACAAAAACACCTTATGAAATGTTTTATGGATCAAAATGAGATATTTCTAATTGTAGAATTTTTTTGAGCATATGTTTTGTTTATGTTCCACAACAGTTAAGGTCAAAGTTGGATCCAAGGTCACAAAAAATTGATTTTCATTCGTATGGCAGAAGGGCAACCAGGATATAGATGTGTGAACCCAGATATGAGAGAGAGAATTGTTTCGAGAGATGTTATTTTTCATGAAGATAAATCTTGGTATAAACATGAAGTGTGGGTAGATGAAGAAGAAACTACAAGAAGTCATGAATAAGAACCAAGCTCTGTGCGAGCTCACCACAAAGTCAAATTACACATCAAGAGGTAACTCCCCCCAATCAAAAGTTGAAGAAAATTTTAGATTTAATTTCGAAGGAAATTGAGTCATAGGAAGAAGAAAGTGAAGGTTCTACATCAAGAAGAACCCAAACTCAAAGGCAAGAAAAGTATGGTGGGACAAAAAGTCAATCAAGGTATCGAGTAAGAGAAAGAAGGCAACCACAAAGATTTTCTCTTGACGCTTATATGGCAAAACTTCTTGAGGTGCAGGAACCAACAACTTATAAAGAAGCATCAAAGGTAAAGAAATGGGTTAAGGCAATGGATTAAGAAATGGTAGCTTTGCATGAGAACAGTACATGGACTTTAGTTTCAAGGCAACCTAACCTCAAGGTAATCCGTAACAAATGGGTGTACATGATAAAGAGAGACAGTGATGGTTCAATAAGTAGATATAAAGCAAGGCTTATTTGTAAAGGTTATGCACATAGTTATGGCATCGATTTTGAGGAGACATTTTCTCTTGTTGCCAAGATATCAACAATAAGAACATTAATAAGTGTTGCTACAAACAAGGTATGGAATCTTTATCAATTAGATATCAAAAATGCATTTCTCAATGGTGATTAGAAAGAAGATGTGTACATGGAGCAACAGGAGGATACAAAGATCCCAAGAAGCCTACACATGTATGTAAACTCTTGAAAGCATTGTATGGTCTTAAGCATGCTCAAAGGTCTTGGAATTTTAGATTGGTAAAGTTTCTTGAAACGTAGGTATATAGGTGTTCAAATGCAAATACTTCTTTGTATGTTAAGGTTGAAGGATCATTGATTGTTTATATCTCAATTTATGTGGATGCCTTGATAATAACAAGGAACGATGAAGGTGAGATAGCCAGGATCAAAGGAGAGCTTGGACCTGAATTTAAAATTTTAGATTTAATAGAATTGACGTATATTCTTGGAATTGAAGTTCTGAAGAAAGAAGATGGTGTATATCTTCTACAAAGGAAGTATATTTCAGATTTGTTAAAGAAATATAGCATGGAGCATTGCAAGAGTATCATTAATCTGATGGAACCCAATGTGAAGTATAGTGTTGAAGATGGTGAACCTTTAGAAGATCCACTTATCTACATTTCTTTGATTGGTTCTCTTATATATGCAACTTTAACAAGGCTAGATATTACATTTAGTGTAAGTACATTGTCTCAATTCATGAGCAAACCCATAGATGTACATATGCAAGCAGCTAAAAGGGTCTTGAGATATTTAAATGGTAGCTTAAATGAAGTTTTGGGCTATAGATATCATAAGGTTATGGATTTGAAAGCATATAGTGATGCAGATTGGGCTAGACATAAGGATGATAGAAGGAGTAGAGGTGGATATCTGATATTTGCAGGTAATAATTTGGTTTCATGGAGTTCTAAAGAACAACCTACAGTAGCACTTTCAGGTGCATAGAAGTTGAATATAGAAGCCTTACAAATGCAACATGTGAGATTATGTGGTATTTGAAGCTTTATAAAGATATGAATCTATCTACATAACATCCACTAGTCTTTGGAAATAATGTAAGTTCATTACAGCTTGTGTCTACTAGTGTACCATGCAAGAACTAAACACATTGAGGTACACTATCACTATATCCGAGAGAAGGTGATGAATGAAGATATTGGTACTCAAGATGTTGGAACTAAGGATCAACTACCATACATACTCACAAAAGTAGTGGATGTTCAGAAGCTCAAGCGAATCAAAGTTCTACTTGGAGTCAAAGCTTTGGATTTAGAGCTTGAGGGGGGCAATGTTACATAAGAACAAGCTCGAAAATTTGTTTGGGCATCTTCTTCATTTGGTTGAAACCGTTCCAAAGATGATTCTTTCTTGCTTTGGTATTAGCAGAAACAAAAGTCTTTAGGGCATCCCAAGTCTCTTGAGATGTCTTGCATCCTCTAATATGTGGTAATGGAAAGTGAGAGATAGAGTTTAGTATGTACAACCTTGCTTGAGCATACCTTGCGCACCAAAGTGTGATCTTATCTATCTCCTCTTGTGTAGGTCCTCATTTGGATCTTGGAATAGGCATAATTTCATCACCTGCTACAATTTCATAAAGATTTCTACCTTGCGAATAGGCCTCCATTTTGATTTGCCAAGCTGCATAGTTGTGTCGATCAAGCTTCTCAATCATTGAGCAAAAGTTGTCACCCATCTTGATATAGCTCTGATACCACTAAAAGAACCTGGAGAAGATTGTAGGAGGTAGAAAAGTGAGTTGCGAAGTGGCAAAGTTTGGTCCAACCAATTGGCACAAGACTAGAACTTGAGCTTATGGAGACTCAAATAGAAATTATATGCATGCCATAAGTGCAATAAAATGCACTATGTACTTTGCAGCATCAAGCAGAAAGATTCAATACAAAATAGATAGGTTTGCACATTGACTGGCGCAAAAAACTTACTATCTTTGGATGAGACAATCAACTTCAAATGCTCATAGCGACCAGTGTGATTACAATCAGAAAAGATCCTTTTGCAGGAGTGATACACATAGGGTTGAGTGTATAGATTGCAGAAGAGTACAAGAAATAAGCAAAATATTCTTTTGGAAAGAATCAGACACTCAATAGTGGTACCTTCTATTTTTTAGGAATGCATAGAGATAGATCCCGAGACGGAAAAACTGAGATATTCTTTTGGAAAGAATCAGACACTCAATAGTGGTACCTTCTATTTTTTAGGAATGCATAGAGATAGACCCCGAGACGGAAAAACTGAGATTTCTCCCAATCAATAGCTCTTGAAATAGATAAAATCCACTTCAAGAATAGTGTAAGCTTTATGTTCTAATAGCTCCCCCTCAAGCTAAAGTATGCTTGAGTCTTCACTCTCTAATAGGTTCAATACCTACCATGGCTCTGAATCTACAAAGTTTTATTCCATCAAGTGCCTTCGTCACCATATCTACTACTTGCTTTTTAGCTGGAACAAAAGAAAATTCAATCCCCTTTGCAATGAGCTTCTACCTAATAAAGTGGTAATGAACCTCTATGTGTTTGGTTCTTGCATGGAAAATAGGATTTGTTGCTAGATTCATTGAACTTACATTATCTCCAAATATGTGAGGTTTGGAAGTCAGAAGTCCCAAATCTGTATACAATGCTTTTAACCATATTGCTTCTTGAGTTGCTATGGTCAAACCTCTATACTCTGCTTCACTTGAGGATAAAGCAACTGTGGGTTGCTTCTTGGAACTCCATGACACTAGCTTTGAACTTGCAAATGCTAAGTAATTAGAGGTACTTCTTCTATCATCCTTAGCTCCTGCCCAATTTGCATCTGAATAGATTTTGATAGCCAAATCTGAAGAGTAAGGATAGAATATACCTTCATTGGTTGTACCTTTGAGATACTTAAGTACTCTCTTAGCTGCATCCATGTGTGGTCTTCTTGGTGAGCGCATGAATTGGCTTAGCACTCCTACACTATATGAGATGTCTACGCTTGTATGAGTGGCATATATCAAGCTACCTACCAAGCTTTGATATTCTTTGATGTCTTCATGTTCTCACCTTCATAAACACTAAGTTTATGATTCATCTCCAAAGGTGTGCCTGTAGGTTTAATGTTGTTCATTTCGAACTTAAGAAGTAGATCTTGAATGTATCTCCTCTGAGTCAAATACATTTCTTCATCTATGTATATCATCTGCATACCTAACAAATATGTGAGCTCACCTATGTCACTGATTTTGAACTCCTCTTGCATGTGTCGCTTGATCCTTTCAATGCCATTGCGATCACCACCTTTCACAATAATATCATCTACATATACACATAGATAGATAAACTCATTGTGATCCCTTTTGATGAATAGAGAAGGAATCTGAGTTTCTAGGTCTAAACCCTTGATCTTGAAGGTATGTAACCAAGCTGTACTTCTAAGCTCTAGGATCTTGTTTCAATCCATACAATGCTTTCTTAAGTCGCAAACATAAGATGCATGATTATTGAAAACTTGGAGGTTGTGACATGTATACCTCTTCACTTATCCAACCATTTAGAAATTCATTTTTTACATCAAGTTGGAGGAGTCTCCAATTTCTTGCATCAGCTACACTTATCAATGTTCTGATTGTAGTCATCTTTGCAACTGGTGAGAATGTTTCCTCATAGTCTATACCATGATTTTGTGAGCATCCTTTGGTAACTAATCTTGCTTGTACCTGCAAACTAATCCATCTGAGTTTCTTTTAACTTTACATACTCATCTGCAAGCAATTACCTTTTGATTGGATGACATTGGAAGAAAATCCCAAGTTTCCATCTCCTACAATGCATCTATTCAGGCTCTTTACTTTTGAAGTAGGAGAAACTAGGAACATAGCTCTATTCACTTTTGGGTCTCAACCCCTAAGTGAGCTTGAAGTGTGGCATAAGAGACTTGTTCATGTAAATGAAAGAACCTTGAAGGATATATGCAGGGATCAAAGTGTTCTAGGACTGCCAAACATGTCAAAGCAGCACATGATCAACACGTGTGATGCATGTTGGGAAGGCACAAAGACAACCATTCAACCACAAATGCTACATCCACAACAACTTGTTGGACTTAGTACATACAGATGTATGGGGACCAAGTCAAGAACCTTCATTGGTAGTCTCAAGGTATTATGTCTCATTTATTGATGACCATAGTAGATGGACTATTCTATACTTTATCAAGAGTAAGAATGAAGTGTTTGATTGCTTCAAAAACTATCTAGCACATGTGGAGAATCATATAGGTAGATCACTCAACAAGCTCAAATCTGATGAAGAGGGCGAATACTTCTCCAAAGAGTTTGATGAGTTCTTGCAGGATAAAGGTATCAAAAGGGAAGTGACTACCACGTAGTCTCCTCAACTAAATGGAATTGTAGAGAAGGGAAACAAGACATTGGTTGGATCAGCTAGGACAATGCTTGAAGAGAAGAGGTTGTCACATTATCTATGGGCAGAGGCTATTTCAATTGTTGTGTACCTTTCCAATAGACTACCATCCAAATCACTTCAAGGTATGACTCCTTATGAAGCATGGCATGGAAGAAAACCTAGTCTTGGACATTGCAAGGTGTTTGGTTGTTTAACTTATGTTCATGTACCATCACAAATAAGAGGTAAGCTAGATGAAAGGGCAACAAAGGTAGTGTTTATTGGATATGACTCAACTCATATGGGTTACAGGTTCTATAATCCTTCAACCAAGCAATTCACTACAAGGAGAGATGTTGTGCTTAAAGAACATAGGTCTTGGTATGATGAAGCCAAACAAAAGGTAACTCTACCATATGATCTTGATTCTCATTCTCATCAATTAGGAAGCAAGCATGATACACATGTCCAGGATCCAAGAAGTGATACAGATGATGACCAAGATGAAAGGGAAAATGATTACAAAATGTGGAATTCAAGAGGCAAAGAAAAGATGCAGGAGTGTGGAGAATACTCCAAGCAAGCACCTAGAAGATCAACAAGAGAGAAGAAACAACCAAAAAGGTATGGATATGTTTCCACAGTTGCTACATGTTGGAGTTTATTGATCTCCAAAGTACAGCTAGAAGTAGGTGAAACCCAACAGGACCTAGTTGACTTTTTCACAAACTTGTATGCACAAACCAGTTTTCTTGCAGAGCAAACTGCTCTTTACTCACTTAGAATTTTCCAAAACTGTTTCACACACATAAACTAAACTCTAAGAGCTTTCCAAAAAGCTATAGAACACCTCAAATGGATAAATACACAATGAGCTATGACCTCTGCAATATGCAGCTTTAATGGAGACCTTGAAACAGAGATGAACCTAAGGACACACATCACTTGCAGAGACTACTGCTCTTAACTCACAACTCCAATGACTTTGAAACTTTCTAGAATACAATTAGACCTAGAGAGCTTTCTAAGAAGCCAAAGAACTTATGATTTGGATACATACACAAGGAGATATGACCTCTACAAGTTTGAGGTTTAATGGAGACCTTCAGCAGGGGGTAAAACCAGAGAACACACACTACTTGCAGAGAGTACTGCTCTCAGCTCACAAATCCAATGATTATGAAACTTTACAGGAAAAAAGTAAACAGTAAGAGCTTTCAAATGAGCTATGAAACATGTAATTTGGATATATAATGAGGGAGATACAATCTCTGCAATCTCTGCATACAAAACTACAGTAGTATAGAGATACACATATGACTCTCTTGGACATCCCATAAGATCACGACTTTTCTCCTCTTTTTATAGCATGAGAAACTAATCTAAAACCTTCCTAATACATCTAAATTCGTGGTAGACACTTGGATGGAGGTATTACATGACTCAAGTGCTCAAAATAAGCAAAGTATTGATGGACTTTGAGAACTAGCCACATCGACCTTCCACTAGGACACCACTGCAGCTCCCTTGTGACTCACTAATTTGACTCACCATGTTCTAGAACTCACGTGGTATTTTTGCTACATCTTATGAAAATATGAGCCTTCTTGAAGTATTTGAAGACTTCCCAAAGGTATTTACATAATTTGAAACTTGTACCCTACATAAAAAAAATGTTCGCAACATTCTCCCCCTCAAGTTTCAAAGGGTATTTCCTTCATGCCAAGAATATAGTTGAATCTTTGAAGCTTTGATCCATCCAAGGATTTTGTGAAGATATCTGCAACTTGATCCTTTGTTCCAACAAAAGAAACCTGCACTTCATTATTCATGTCTTCACTCGAACATAATGATAGTGAACCTCTATATGCTTTGTTCTAGCATGAAAAATAGGATTTGAGGTCATATGAATGCTGCTCAAGTTATCCCCATATATCAGTGGTACATCAACCTGCACATTCAAGTCATGAAACAACTTTTTAAACCACATAACCTCAGTAGTAGCCAATGCTAAACCTCTATACTCAGCCTCTGTAGAAGATAAAGCAATTGTAGGCTGTTTCTTTGAACTCCATGTTAATGTCTTGTTTCTTGTTATTACCACATATCCACTTGTGGATCTTCTGTCTTTGCTTCCAGCCGAATCTGCATCACTAAAGACTTTAAGAGTTAGATCAGCATCATGAATATAAAATAATCCTTCGTTCATGGTACCTTTCAAATACCTAAGCACTCTTTTCGCTGCATGCATATGAGGTACTCTAGGTTCATGCATAAACTGTGACAATACTCCCACTGCATAGCATATGTCAGGTCTAGTTTTTGTTGCATAAATCAAAGATCCTACCATGGATCTATATACATTCATATCATGCAACTCATCTCCTTTGCACTCAGCTTTACATTCCATTCCATTGGAGTAGAAACAAATTTACATTCCTGCATACCAAACCTTTTCAGCATATCACATATATACTTTCTCTGTATCAACCACATACCTTCATCGCTATACACAATTTCAATCCCAAGAAAGTATCTTGTACCTGTAGCATACAACCTTTCCAATGCAAGCCAAACATCTCTACTTGTGTCTAGATCTTGTATGTGTCCTACCATTGAATCTTGAATATTTTGTGATAAAATGAATATAACCCTTTTGTCTCTCTCATTCCAAAGTCTAAACTCCCTCAATTGTTGCTGATTTGGGTCCTCTGGTAATGTGGGTTTGATATCTATGCCGTCAATCAAACCATACAAGCCTCTACCTTGCAAGTATGCTGTGATTCTAAACTTCCATGCTTGATAATTGGTCTTGTCAAGCTTCTCTATTTGTGCATGTTGGTCTCCCATAATACAAATGCTAATCTTCCTCCTTTAAGACTTCTTTCCAATGTGTGCGAAGAGAAGAAATATAATATTTACCTTGTAAATGAGGTATGTGCACCTTTCTTTGCTTGGATGTTGCTTGAGATGCCTCCTTGCGATCTTCTTCTAACTTTGTGTAGTGTTGATGATGAACTGCTTCTTTGATAGCTTCCAAGCCTCCAAGTACTTGCTCTGATACCAATGTTGGAGTTTATTGATCTCCAAAGTACAGCTAGAAGTAGGTGAAACCCAACAGGACCTAGTTGACTTTTTCACAAACTTGTATGCACAGACCAGTTTTCTTGCAGAGCAAACTGCTCTTTAATCACTTAGAATTTTCCAAAACTATTTCAGACATATAACTAGACTCTAAGAGCTTTCCAACAAGATATAGAACACCTCAAATGGATAAATACATAATGACTTATGACCTCTGCAATATGCAGCTTTAATGGAGACCTTGAAACAGAGATGAACCTGAGGACACACATCACTTGTAGAGACTACTGCTCTTAATTCACAACTCCAATGACTTTGAAACTTTCCAGAATACAAGTAGACTTAGAGAGCTTTCTAACAAGCCAAAGAACACATGATTTGGATACATACACAAGGCGATATGACCTCTGCAAGTTTGAGGTTTAATGGAGACCTTCAACAGGGGGTAAAACCAGAGAACACACACTACTTGCAGAGAGTACTGCTCTCAGCTCACAAATCCAATGATTATGAAAATTTACAGGAAGAAAGTAAACAGTAAGAGATTTCAAATGAGCTATGAAACATGTAATTTGGATATATAATGAGGGAGATACAAGCTCTGCAATCTCTGCATACAAAACTACAACAGTATAGAGATACACATATGACTCTCTTGGACATCCCACAAGATCACGACTTTTCTCCTCTTTTTATAGCATGGGAAACTAATCTAAAACCCTCCTAATACATCTAAATTCATGGTAGACACTTGGATGGAGGTATTACATGACTCAAGTGCTCAAATAAGCAAAGTATTGATGGACTTTGAGAACTAGCCACATCGACCTTCCACTAGGACACCACTGCAGCTCCCTTGTGACTCACTAATTTGACTCACCATGTTCTAGAACTCACGTGGTATTTTTGCTACATTTTATGAATAATATGAGCCCTTCTTGAAGTATTTGAAGAGTTCCCAAAGGTATTTACATAATTTGAAACTTGTACCCTACATAAAACAAATGTTCGCAACACTACAAAGTATTCAATCCTTGGAAAAAGACTCAATTTTAGAAGAAGCCTCAACCTATGAGGAGGCAAAGGGAAACCCTAATTGCTCCTTCATCAAATCGGCCATCATCATAAGCCTTCCCTCATCAGATGAGTGACGAGTCCGATGTTGGAGCAAGACAATCAACAAATTGTGATTATACAAAGGGTAGAAGTAAAGACATGAAGAGAAGATTGAAGATCAATGTCATGGATTGAAGGAAAGAATCAGATAGTAAAGTTCTTAATCAAATGTACATTAATTCTTTAAGATACTTCAATATACTTGAAGTAGTCACGAGTTAGGACTTCTATATATATATATATATATATATATATATATATATATATATATAAGTACATGCTTATAGATATATAGATGAGATATAGAGAAGAGAGTTGAGATGAGTTAGTTGATGTACATTGTACAGATCATCCATCAGATGTATGAAGAAAACAGATAAGTGAAAATTTCAGATATGGCGCGTCGATCTTCTCTTCCATTCTCCTTCTGTGTTTAATCTTTTGAGGAATCCTTTTGCACGTATCTAAGTCCATAGCTAATCTATCTATGACTAGAATTTGAGAGATTAATTGCAATCAGGTTGAGAGAATTCAGTTTAGGAACATTCATATGTGAAGATGTTCTGAGAGTCGTCAAAATTGGCACAGATTTCATGTTTAGAGAAATGAACATTGCTCAGTGCACAGTGTAAAGTTTTACACAAGTGAGGGCTCAAAATCTAAGTTGAAAGGTAAGCCATCTATGGCTAAAAGATCTTGATGAAACGGGATTTACTTTGGGAGAACCAGTGTTAAGAAGTTATAGGTGTTAAGGTCGCCATTGCAAAAAAGCTGTTTCAGACATAGGTAAAGTGTTTCACACATTTCTCACAGTATACTCAATCATTTTGAGAAATTTAACTTGGAGAAGTTGCGCAACCTTAAGGCAAAGCATTGTGCAAAGTTTTATTAAAAACTTTACAGGATTGATTGGTCAATCAGTAATTAATCTGTGGCAGACTTTCCAGGAAATTTCAGTTTTCAACAGTTAGTCAAAATTCTGATAATTTGGTGATTGTTTTCTAAAATTAAGTGGAGTCTGAAGTTGTTCTTGATATAGAGGAGTTCTAAGTTCAAGTACAACTTGTTCTTTTGGAGATTAACACTCTCCATCAGTGGTATCAGAGCAGGATGTGTCAAAATTGAAGTGAAGAAGGCTCCGACTACTGCAGAAATACAAATCTTTACATCTCGAAGGTGCAAAAGGATAAAGGTTGAAGAAAACTTGAAGGTAGACACATTGAAGCTATCAAAAGGATCAGAAGGAGTAAGATTCAAAGTCAAGGTACATTTATTTCTCATAAAGATTAAAGAATTGGCAATACAGGAAAAGAAACAATGGGAGATAGTCTCCAAATTGAGAAGCTGGATAGAGAGAACTATCCTGCATGGTCAATGAGGATAGAAGCTCATCTTATGAGCAAAGATCTGATGGGATACATCACAGGAGAGGAAGAAAAGCCAGAATTTAGAGACTCTAGTGTTCCAACTAGAGAGGAGCTTGCAGACATGAAGAATTGGATGAAGAAGGATGCTCAAGCAAGGAGCATAATCTACATGGCAGTCAATGACTATTTGCTTCCTCACATTAGAGGACTTGAAAGTGCATGTGACATTTGGAATGCTTTGGAAGAGCATTTCCAAAACACAACCAAATCAAGGAAGGCTTCACTATGGGCAGAATTTACTACTTTCAAGAAGAAGGCCTCACAATCAATTTCTGATTATGTGACAAAGATGAAGGACATTGCAGATTCTTTAGGTGCAGTGGATGAAGATATTGAAGGAGATAAATTGGTAAGACAAATTCTCACAGGGCTAAGAGGAGATGAGAAGTGGAAGCCTTTTATTTTGTCTACATAACTTTCATTAGATCACTTCACTCCTGATTTGAATCAATTGTTAGGTCATATGCTAACTTTTGAGAATGATATCAAAGGAGATGTTGATAAGAGTGCAGGTCATGCAATGTACTCTAAAGACAAGAAGAAAGCTAACAAAGGAAAGCAACAATCAGGTGAAGAAGAAGGTACTTCAAACCAAGCAAATTTCATAAGAGGAAGAGGAAATGGCAGAAGTAGAGGAAGAGGCAGAAACAACAAAGATAATGCAAGAGCTTGTTGGATATGTGGTAAGACCAATCATCTATCTCATGATTGTTGGCACAATAATCAGAACAATGGTAATTATCAGAACTTTAATCAAAGAGCTAGAGGTAGTAGATTTCAGAGAGGAAACTTTAGAGGTAGAGGTGGTAGGAATTCTTTTGGAAGAGGTGGAGGAAGAAGCTTCCAAAATCAATCCTATAATAACACCTACTACAACTATGCATCAGATCAGAAGGAGGACTCGACTCTCATTATGAATGCAACATGTGAAACCTCACATGAGGACATGAGAGTGTTCTATATTGATTCAGGATGTAGTAATCATTTAAGTGGAAATATTGCTTTGATGTCTGATCTAGATCATAATGCAATTAATCATACAGTTCAGACAGGTGATAATACAAAGCATAAGGTAAAATCAATTGGTTCAGTCAAAGCTAAAGATGGGAGCACTCTTCTGAGTAAGGTTCTTTATGTTCCCACAATCCCAAAGAATTTGATCAGTGTAGGTCAAATTGTGGAAAAAGGATATGAGGTAAGGTTTACCAATGATGGAGTCTATGTTGAAGACCCTAGTCAAGGGTATAAACAGGTTGTTTCAGGAAAGAAGGAAGGGAGGCTTTTCACATTGAAGGTACAAGGAAATGTTGGACATGCTATGTTCACATATGGAGAGCAGAAGGTATCTGAATTGGATCTTTGGCACAAAAGACTTGGACACTTCAATGAAAGAGGTATAAAAGACATGATTAATAATGGTTCAGTGCTTGGATTGCCTAATTTTGCAGGTCAACATATGACATACAGATGTGAGGCATGTCAATTAGGTAAGGCTCATAAGCAACCCTATTCTAAGCATGGGTTTATGTATTCAGAAAGACTTGAGCTGGTGCATACAGATGTGTGGGGTCCTTCAAAGGACTTTAGTATAAATGGTTCAAGATATTATGTCATATATGTTGATGATGCTACCAGATGGATCACAATTTATGTGATTTATGTGCCATCTCAATTGAGGCATAAGTTGGAGCCTAAGGCAGAAAAGTATGTATTCATTGGTTATGATGATAAGCAAATGGGATACAGGTTGTGGAGTCCATCCACAAAGCAATTCCTTGTATCCAAGGATGTTACATTTGATGAGCAAGGTACTTGGTATGCAGGTAAATATAATATACATGCAGATGTTGAAGAAGTAGTGGATCAAAGGAAAGGTAAAGCAAAGATTCAATTACTTGATGAAAATGAGAATAATGAAGTACAGGTTGAAGTTGAAGAGAGGCCAAGGTTTGATCCAGAATGTGATGAACCAGAGACTTCAAAAAGTGCAGAAGTTAGAAGGTCATCTAGGCACAAATGGCAACCTACAAGGTATAGCTATGACACCTCATTCTTGACTACTAAAGATTATGCTTATTTGGTAAAAGCAGATGAAGATCCATCTACATATGATGAAGCCAAAGGCAAGAGAAATTGGGAAGAAGCCATGCAAGAGGAGTATGATGCATTGATAGAGAATCAGACTTGGGATCTGGTTCCTAAGCCTAATAGCCAGAAAATTATTGGATGTAAGTGGGTTTACAAAACAAAAAGATTTGCAGATGGAAGTGTGTCTAGGTACAAAGCTAGACTTGTGGTGAAAGGATATGCACAGACATATGGAGTGGACTATGATGAGACCTATAGTCCTGTGGCAAAAATGACAACCATCAGAACTCTCATAGCAATTGCTGCTTGCAAAGGTTGGAAGTTATCTCAATTAGATGTTAAAAATGCTTTTTTCAATGGTTACATTTCAGATGAAGTTTACATGGAGCAACCAGATGGGTTCAAAGATCAAGTGAGTCCAAATTATGTGTGTAAGCTCAAGAGAGCTTTGTATGGATTAAAGCAGGCCCCAAGGGCATGGAATTATAGGCTTGTAAAGTTCTTGAAGGATCTTGGATTTCAAGCATCAAAGGCAGATAGTAGCTTGCTAGTCAAAACAAGTGAAGATGGATTCATTTATGTTTGTATTTATGTTGATGACATAATACTTACAGGAACAGATGATAAAGGAATACAAATGATCAAGAAGCAGATGGAGAAAGAGTTCAAAATCAGTGATTTGGGGAACTTGTCATTCTTCTTGGGAATGGAGATTTTATATACTCAACATGGAGTATATGTGACCCAAGAAAGGTATCTTAAAAATTTGCTAATCAATTTTAAAATGGAAGATTGCAGGGTTGCACCTACACCATTGGAAGTGAACCATAAATTGTCTAGATTTGGAGGAGAAGAATTCAAAGACATGAAGCTCTATCAAAGTTTGGTTGGTAGCTTGATTTATGCTACATTAACAAGGCCTGATTTATCATATGCAGTTGGTGTGCTTTCACAATTCATGCATTGTCCTAGAAAGGAACATTGGATTGCAGGACAAAGAGTACTTAGGTACATCAAGGGTACACTCAGAGAAGGTTTGTACTATGGATTTACTTCTGATACAAGAGTGAAGATATATAGTGATGCAGATTGGGCAGGTAATGTGGATGATAGAAGATCAACACATGGATATTTGTGTTATGTGGGAGATAAGCTAATCTCATGGTGTTCTAAGAAGCAACATACAGTTGCTTTATCATCTACAGAAGCAGAATACAAAGGTATGGTGGAAGCTGCAAAGGAGGTAATATGGCTAAAGACACTTATGAAGGTTTTTGATGTGATTCAAAGTACTCCTATTAGTTGTGGAGACAATATGAGTTCTCTATACTTGGCAGCTAATCCTGTGTTTCATGCTAGAACTAAGCATATTGAAATACAATATCATTTTCTGAGAGAGAAGGTTATTGATAAGGAAATTGAAGTTATGCATACTCCTACAAAAGATCAACTTGCAGATATGATGACAAAAAGTTTAGATGGACCAAAATTACAAAAGTTCAAAGACATGGAAGGAATAAAAAGGATGCAGATAATCACAATTGATGATTGAGGGGGAGCTGTTGGAGCAAGACAATCAACAAATTGTGATTATACAAAGGGTAGAAGTAAAGACATGAAGAGAAGATTGAAGATCAATGTCATGGATTGAAGGAAAGAATCAGATAGTAAAGTTCTTAATCAAATGTACATTAATTCTTTAAGATACTTCAATATACTTGAAGTAGTTACGAGTTAGGACTTGTATATATATATATATATATATATATATATATATATATATATATATATATATATATATATATATATATATATATATATATATATATATATATATATATATATATATATATATATATATATATATATATAAGTACATGCTTATAGATATATAGATGAGATATAGAGAAGAGAGTTGAGATGAGTTAGTTGATGTACATTGTACAGATCATCCATCAGATGTATGAAGAAAACAGATAAGTGAAAATTTCAGATATGGCGCGTCGATCTTCTCTCCCATTCTCCTTCTGTGTTTAATCTTTTGAGGAATCCTTTTGCACGTATCTAAGTCCATAGCTAATCTATCTATGACTAGAATTTGAGAGATTAATTGCAATCAGGTTGAGAGAATTCAGTTTCGGAACATTCATATGTGAAGATGTTCTGAGAGTCATCAAAATTGGCGCAGATTTCATGTTCAGAGAAATGAACATTGCTCAGTGCACAGTGTAAAGTTTTACACAAGTGAGGGCTCAAAATCTAAGTTGAAAGGTAAGCCATCTATGGCTAAAAGATCTTGATCAAACGGGATTTACTTTGGGAGAACCAGTGTTAAGAAGTTATAGGTGTTAAGGTCGCCATTGCAAAGAAGCTGTTTCAGACATAGGTAAAGTGTTTCAATCATTTTTAGAAATTTAACTTGGAGAAGTTGCGCAACCTTAAGGCGAAGCATTGTGCAAAGTTTTATTAAAAACTTTATAGGATTGATTGGTCAATCAGTAATTAATCTGCGGCAGACTTTCTAGGAAATTTCAGTTTTCAACAGTTAGTCAAAATTCTGATAATTTGGTGATTGTTTTCTAAAATTAAGTGGAGTCTGAAGTTGTTCTTGATATAGAGGAGTTCTAAGTTCAAGTACAACTTGTTCTTTTGGAGATTAACACTCTCCATCATCCGAGTCTCGACTGTCGAGAGAGAGAGGGAGAGAGAGAGAGAGAGAGAGAGAGAGACTATTAGAGTTAACCTAAGAGCCTTGAGCCCACATATATCATAGAGAGAGATTCTTCATCCTATTAGAAGTTTGAATTTACCTAAGAGCCTCCACCTTTTGCCTTTTAAGTCTTGGGCCCACATATATCATCATGCCTCGTGGTATTTCACCTTTATGGAGTATCCATATGAATAATAATGAGTTAATGAGTACTACTGGATCTGGTTCTGATACAAGGAGATGGATGTGTAAGTATTGTGGTAAGTTCTTTAGTATCACAATTACATGTATTATTCTACATGTATCTAGAATAGGAGGGTTGGGCATAGTTGGGTGTACACAAGTCCCACAAGAGGTTGCAGAAGTTATGTGCAAAGAGCATAAGCTTGTTCAAGATGCTAAAGCAACTCATCATCATGAATTCGTTGCAGCTTCTGAGGATATACTAGAAGAAGTTAAGGATACAGGACTTAGTGCTAGCACATTGAGAATTCAGACGTCTTCTCAACGTGATGAGAATGAAGAGTCTATTCCATTGGAAGGACAATCATTTCAAAGATTCAAAGCATTGCAATCCTCTATTCAATCCTCTTACATATCCAATGGCTTGCATAAGCAACACCAAAGAGTAGCTGACATAGAGATAGAGTGTTGCATACTTGAGTACAACAGTCCTTTTAATGTTGTTTGCACACATGCATGGAAGAGAATGGTAAAAGAAATAGCTCAAGTGGGCCCTTGTGATGACTAGCATGGGGTTGATTACAAGCGGTTGCATACATCTATGCTCATAGAAGAGAAAGAGAGAATCGATAAACTTCTAGAGCCCATGAGATTGGGATGGCACACATATGGTTGCTCCATTCTATCCGATGGATGGAGTGGCATTTGATGTTGCCATATCATGAACATAATGGTCTCTAGTTGTTTAAGCACTTTTTTTTCTTAAGTCCATTGATTCTAGTAATGCGGGCACACCCATCACTAGAGAGTTTATATTTGAGCACATTAAAAGTGCCATTGAGGAAATCGGTGTGCAAAATGTAGTACAAGTTATCACCGATAATGCCTCAAATTGTAAGAGAATGGAAGAGTTGGTAGAGGCTGATTTTACTAGCATTGTGTGGAGTCCATGTGCTGCACATTGTTTAGATTTATTGATTGAGGATATAGGAAAGCTCCCTTGGCTATCTCTTGTGGTCGGTTATGCAAAAAAGATTATTTCTTTCATACATAAGAATCACCAAGCATTAGCTATTTTTTGGGCTTATAGTAAAAAATAATTGATTCGTCCGACAAAGACACGATTTGGCTATGTCTACCATGTCTTTTCTAGACTACATTTATGATTGGATGCATTACGCATGACAATTATAGACCCTTGATGGTGGAGCATGGCAAGAGGACGCACAGAGGCAGCAAATTACGTGTAGCAAAAGATTTTTTATGTGGATTTTTGGGCAGAGATAGAGCATATCGTACCTATCTTGTGATCGATTCATATAGTACTATGATTTTTTGATATGGAGGGATCCACACTTGGCCTCTTATATCATATGTACACACGGACGCGCCAATGACTTTATGCTTAGGGGGTCCATCCACTAGCTCCCAAGTTCCCTTCTTCATGATAATGTTGTATTCTATTTGCATGGAAGCCCTCCAATTCCAATCATGGAGTGCCTCTTCCATATTGTTTGGTTCCTTTCCTTTTTCTTAAATGAACTTAGCCATCAGGTTTGTATTTACAGTATGGGCGCTTTCCCATCTTCATTCATCTATTCTCTATGATCATCTCAGTCCATTTGCAACCTTTTCTAGTGATTATGGGATGGGGCTTGTAGAATCATAGAGTTGCCTCACCCAATGTGGCAATGGTTTTTTCTCTTGGGTGACAATAGATTGATGACTTTCAAAATCATCATCTAAAGATGATGCTTCCTTCTCTTGTGTAGAAGAGATAGTTCTTGGGCTAGGTTCATAGTGGATTGCCCCTTTTCCTGATGATAAATTAGAAGCTCTCTTTTACTCCTCCACGGCATGTGGTTGATCCACATTAAACACCATATCCATCCTTAAACACTATATTGAGACTCGCCATGATCTTCTTTGCCTCAGGATCATAAAGCTTATAAGCATTCTTATCTTCATTGTACCCTAAGAAGATACATTTGATGCTTTTTGGTTGAAGCTTCTTTCTCTCCCTATCTAGAGCATGTACATAAAATTCACTTCCAAATACTTTGAAATGGGAAATAGATGGCTTTTTACTAGTGTAGGCCTCTTGTGGACTCTTTCCATCAAGTTCCTTAGTGTAGCTTCGATTCAAGATGTAGACAGTAGTCTTGACAGCTTTCATGGATAAATGAAACCATCCCAAACCTCGGATTCCATGTGAATTTCTATAGAATTTGGAAAAACTAATGCTTCCGTTGCATCTGAAACATGGAAAAACCCTAAGATCGATTGTCCACTTGCCCTTGATAACCACCTTTGATAACCAACCTTGAACACCTATATAAAGAGGGCTTGGCCACATACATCCTTAGTCTTGCCAATGCCAATCTTGGGAGCTTGAGGAGTCGTGATCTCCAAGTACTTTCCAATTTCTAGTTCCAGTTCTATTCTTGTCTAGTCTAGTATCTTGGACATCCTTCCTTGTCCTGTTGTAATCTCATTGTACAAGATCCTCTCGAATTATTTCTTGTATCTAGTTCATCTCCCTGAAGGGAGTTCTTGTAACCAAGATATCTTGTTTCATACCTATAGTCCTGGGTTGTTGGATCTCCTTTATCATTTCTAGTCCAGCTATCCATACCTTTCAATCCGAGGTTGTGGGACTTCTTGTTATAGTTTGATACCCTTATATTAATTTCCATGTGTGAGTGATCTTCTAATCAAAACTATGATTCCAAAATCTTGTCTAGTCTAGTCAAAAGGAACAATCTAGTGCTCCCTTAAAATTTTGGCAATAATAGCTTCTATCCAAGATAGGCATCATGGAGAAAACGTTTGAATAGATTATAGTGCTTTGGAGTCTCTAGCAATGAGTCGAGGACCTACCTCATCAATAGACACAAGTCAAGATGGGGCATCCGGTGCATGTAGGCACACTCCTCCAAGAATTAGAAGAACACATCAAGAATTATCAAGTAAATCAACAGCCTAGTTCATCCTTCATGAAGGAACCCAAGATTTGCATGCCAAAAAAGCTCATTGGTGATCGCAAGAAGTGCCCTGGATTTCTCCAACAAGTTAATTGTACATCCTTATGCAACCTTATAAATACACTAACAAGGCTGTTGATATATTTAGGTAGTGATGTGTGTGAACACTCTAGGACCGTCGGGGCACTTTTTTCCCTCTTTAGGAGGTTTTTTTCCCCCGGCTTGTATATACGCCTATTGCCCTAATGGGCTACTTATCTTTGTACATTCTCTAGTAATACATTCAGTCTTGTGTGTTGTGCTCCAAGCTTCTTCTTCTTCCTTGTGCTGTTCGCGTGCTTCCGCAGACGTCTAACTCCAACAATTGGTATCAGAGCAGGTCGTTGCTTCTTCTAGGGCGCCGTCGACACTCCTCCGTTTGTAGTCTCAGATTCGCACAAAATTTGGTGAGCATACTCAGGGTGTTTCCGAGATCAAAACTTCTTCGCTTTGTGGTGCCGAAATCGCGATCTGAGCTTGTTTCGGCCTCCGAACGCACTATCGTAGTGCTTGTGCAGGCTATTTTGTCCTTTTGTGCCAAAGGTATATACCAGTTTCTGTTTGCCAGTTTAAGCGTCTCGAAGTCTGCTACAGGTCTAGCAGAACTCGTCTGGGAAGTTCTGTTCAACTTTTTGAGATACAGTCAATTTTCTGCATCAAGGTATTTTAGTCACCGGCCATGGCTGAAAGCAGTGATGTATTCCGTATGTTGAGGATAAATTGGATGGTACCAACTACCCATTATGGGCTTATATGATGCGACATGTACTGGTTGCAAAAGGATTGTGGAACATTGTGCAGGGTGTTGAAAGACGTCCTGTTACACCTGTAACGACAGGTACTGCAAATACAGGTGTTGGAGCTGATGAAGATGGTGTCGAAGATGATATTCCGCAGATTCCTGTTCGTGCTGCTGTTTTTGTTGCACCTACTACAGAGCAGATTCGTTGGGATGGCAGAGATGCCCAGGCACATGCATTGATAGCTTTGTCTGTCAAACGTGCCATTATTCCTCACATTCGCTCTTGCAGAACAGCAAAGGATGCTTGGGATACACTTACCACTTTGTAACAGGCTAGGAATGAGGCTCGTGTTGCTTACCTCCGAAAACAGTTGGAGAGTGAGCACATGAATGAAGGTGATTCGATGGACAGTTTTCTTACAAAGATCAAAGACCTGAAGGAACAATTGATTTCTGCTGATGAGGTTATACCAGATAGCTCACTTGTGCAGACCGTTCTGAATGGCCTTCCTGATTCATATCAGAGTTTTGCCTCTACTCTTCGATTGATGATGAAAGGCAATCCAAATGCCTTGTCATTTGAGGAATTAGTCTCTGTTCTGTTGCAGGAAGATCAGTCCAGGCAGAACAGGTCCATTATGCGTGTTGCAGATCAAGCTTTCCTGGCTAGTCAGAAGGGCAAAGGAAAATGGAGCTCTTCTACTAGTAAGCAAAAATCTGCAAATGCTGCACAATCGAAGAACCAGGATAAAGATGAGAAGAAATCAGAAAAGCAGAAATTGTTCTGCAAGTACTGTAAAGGAAATGATCATATTATAAAGAACTGTCCAAAACTGGCTGCTAAAGAGGCAAAGAAGAAAGAGGCTGGAATGGTTGTTGCAGAGGCCTCTACACCAAAAACAGAGTCTGCAAATCTTGTGCAGGAAGAAGAATGGGCGTTTACTACTGTCTGCAGTTTTGACCCATCTTCTCATGATCAGTGCATGTCTGCAGTAGACTCAGATGTTTGGTACTTTGACAGTGGGGCGACCAAACATATTACCTCGCAGCGCAGTTTCTTCTCTTCACTCGAGCCTGCCCCTACAGGGAATACTGTCACATGTGCCAATAACTCCTCTTATCCTGTTATGGGAGTTGGTAAGATCATTCTGACTACTGCTGATGGTAGTTCTTTCACTTTGTCAGATGCTTTATTTGTGCCAGGGATCAAAAAGAACCTGTTATCAGTTTCTGCATTAGCCAAGATTGGCTTGGTTGTGAAATTCGTTGATGACAGGTGTACAATCCATGATCTCTCAAATGGCGATGTGATTATTGCTTCTGGCATTTTATGTCATGGGCTGTATAAGCTCATAGACTATGAAAGATCTGTGAATGATTCGGCATGTGCAGTTCATGATTCTCAGGCTATGTCAGATGCAAAGCTTTGGCATGCACGCTTTGGTCATCTGAATTTTGCTAGTTTGTTACGCCTGCAGAAATCTGAAATGGTGTCCTCTTTGCCCAAACTTGAGGCACCTGGAAAACATGTTTGTGAAGGCTGTATTTTGGGAAAAATGCAGCGTTCTTCCTTTCCAAAAGATGGTTCAGTTCGGGCTATGCAGAAATTGCAGCTTGTACATAGTGATGTCTGTGGTCCTATGCAGACACCCTCTTTTGGAAATTACCTTTACTTCGTGACTTTCATTGATGATTTTTCCAGGCATGCATGGGTATATCCACTCAAAGCAAAGTCCGAAGTGTTCATGTGCTTCAAACAGTTTTTGGTTTTGGCTGAAAATCTGTCAGCATGTAAAATGGGCACCCTCCGTTCTGATCGAGGGGGGGAATATATGTCTTCAGATTTTAATGCATTTCTGGTTGAACGTGGGATAAAACACCAGTGTACAGTGCCGTATACACCTCAACAGAATGGAGTTGCTGAACGAAAGAACAGGTCACTCATGGAGATGGTGAGGTGCATGGTCAAAAGTCAGGCTTTACCACATAGTTTCTGGCTTGAGGTTGTCATGTGTGCAGCATATGTACTGAACAGGTGTCCCACCAAAGCGTTGCAATCTATCACTCCATATGAGGCTTGGCATGACTGCAAGCCATCTGTTGCTCATCTGCGTGTTTTTGGTTATTTGGCATATGCATTAGTGCCTGAACAACATCGCAGAAAATTGCATGATAAGGCAGTAAAATGTATTTTTGTTGGGTATAGTTTTGAAAGTAAAGGCTATCGTCTGTATCATCCACAGACTAAACGCATTCTGGTTAGCCGTGATGTTGTCTTTGTGGAAGATGCTATTCAGCCATTGCTTTCATGTACTAAGGAGACATCTGTTAGCTCCAAAGACATGTATGATACTTTGATGCCTCTTTTTACAGGTGGACAGGCTAGCGCTGGTCCTAATGAGGCAACTTCTCAGCCTTTGCAGGTTTCATATGATGATGCAGATCATTCCATTTCTGATGCAGATTTACATGATGCACTTGTTGATGAGAGAGCTGATATTGAACAGGCAAAAACTATGCCAAAATGGCTGATGCAGACTTTGCGTGATAGCAAATTAGATGCACCTTTGTCATATTGTACTCGTTCAGGCTCTCATAGTACCTCCTTTGCATCAGATTGCTATGCTATGGCTGCATCTAGTCTCTGTGATGAGAATGAGCCTGTTTCTTTTGATGAAGCACAAAATTCAGAAAATTGGATGGCTGCTATGCAATCTGAATATGATGCTATAATGAAGAATGGTACATGGTCTTTATGTGACTTGCCTCCTGGCAAGAAGGCCAATGGCACTAAGTGGGTATACAAGCTGAAGCGTAAACCTGATGGTACAGTTGACAGGTATAAGGCTAGGCTTGTTGCAAAGGGTTATGCGCAGGAAAGAGGCATTGATTTTGATGAGACCTTTGCACCTACATGCCGTATGACTACTGTTCGGAGCATTTGTGCACTTGCAGCCCATCATGGTTGGAATGTACATCAGTTGGACATTAAAACAGCATTTCTGAATGGTGACTTGCATGAAGAAGTGTATGTTTTTCAGCCCCGTGGCTTTGTGCAGAAAGGGCATGAAAACTAGGTGTGCAGGTTAAATAAGGCGTTATATGGTTTAAAGTAAGCACCACGTGCTTGGTATGAGAAAATACATGCCTATCTGATTGCACATGGTTTTGAGAACAGTCCAACTGAAAGCACCTTATATGTTAAGCGTGCTAATGATGTGCTTCTGATCATTGTTGTCTATGTAGACGACATGCTGCTCACTGGTCCTCTTGAGAAGCATATTGCTGATTTCAAGGCTGATTTGCATGCCTCATTTGAGATGTCTGATTTGGGGCATTTGCATCACTATTTGGGCATTCAGTTTATGCAAGTTGATGGTGGAATGGCTTTGTGTCAAACGAAATATATTGACACATTATTGCAGCGTTTTGGCCTTGAAGACTGTAAGCCTATTGCCACTCCTATGGAGACAGGTTTACGATTGAGTCTTCATGATGCTGGAGATGCATTTGATGATGTTCTCTATCAGCAGGCTGTTGGATGCTTGATTTACTTATGCATTACTCGGCCAGATATTCAGTTTGCTGTCTCACAGATGAGCAGGTTTATGCATTGCCCAGGAGTCACGCATTGGAAAGCGGTTAAGCGCATCTTTCGCTACTTGAGTGGTACTCGGCTACTTGGGTTGTTTTATCCCAAGGGGGGATCACTACCGCCAAATTTGCATGCTTTTCTGACTCAGATTGGGCTGGTTGCTATGACACTCGTGTGTCCACTAGTGGTTTTTGCTTCATGCTTGGTAGCTCATGTATATCTTGGTTGAGCAAGAAGCAGCCTACTGTGGCCACTTCCAATTGTGAGGCTGAGTATAGGGCAGCTTTCACAGCGACTGTTGAGTGTGTGTGGCTCAGACGCCTTATGGCTGATTTGGGTGTTGGCCAGTCTTCTGCCACCACCATCTTCACTGACAGTCAGAGCGCATTGGCAGTTGCGAGGAACCCTGTGTTCCATGCTCGCACTAAGCACATTGAGGTGCATTATCACTATGTCAGGGAGAGGTTCTCTGCTGGGGAGATCAACTTGGCATATGTGCCCACGCAGGAGAACATTGCAGACCTTTTCACGAAGGCTCTGCCTAGGGAGAAGTTTGAAGCTTTCCGCAAAGCTTTGGGCTTACTTCCTTTTGTGGAGTGATTTCCACATAGCTCGGCACTTCCTTATACATGAGTGCCAGCTCCTTGTTCACCGCATCACTCCGAGGGGGGATTTGTTGATATATTTAGGTAGTGATGTGTGTGAACACTCTAGGACCGTCGGGGCACTTTTTTCCCTCTTTAGGAGGTTTTTTTCCCCCGGCTTGTATATACGCCTATTGCCTTAATGGGCTACTTATCTTTGTACATTCTCTAGTAATACATTCAATCTTGTGTGTTGTGCAGCTTCTTCTTCTTCCTTGTGCTGTTCGCGTGCTTCCGCAGACGTCTAACTCCAACAAAGGCATCCAAGGTCAGTTTTATTGGAACCTTGCTCTATGGTCAAGCATTATCATGGTTCACCCCAATCTTGGAGAAGAACATGGCAGTACTTCAGGACTACGAGGTGTTTCTCCAAGAGCTCACTACCACATTTGGAGATGCAAACATGAGTCGAGTGGCAGAAACAAAACTACATAAAAAAAACATCAAGGTAACCACCCTACCTCTTTGTATGCATCAAAAATTAGAGAATTTATTTGAGATATTCTTGGCATGAAGTATATTTCATAAGGTAATTTATATGGGGTTTAAGAGACAATGTGAAGGACCACCCTACCTCTTCCTATGCATCAAAATTTAGACAATTGATATGAGATATTCTTCCTCACGATCCCAGAGGTTAAGACATTGAATGAATACATCACCCAATCCATTCAATGTGGTAACCATATTTTTGAAAGGAAACAAGAAAATCAAGTAGAAGGAAGACTTCACCAATGGAAGCCCTTCTAGCCGACTCCTAGAGAAGAGCATGTGTCTGAACCTATGCACAAAGAAACTAGGTTCCAACCTCTAACCCCACAAGAGAAAAAGAGAAGGAGAAATAACAAGTTATGCATCTATTGTGGGAACCCTGGCCATATTGCAGTTAATTATCCCAACAAGAGAAGAAACTCCAGAGTCGTAATCACCCTTGTAGAGTAGGGAAATGAGGAATTCCAATTGTAAAGGAGACTATACATCTCGAACATGATATAAGAAAGGATCTCATAATTATAGCAACACCCATAGAAACATGTCTTGCCCCTATCAAGTTAATGATGCCTAAGAAGAACCTTTCCCTTACACTCCTTGTAGATTCAAGAGCCTCCTCATATTTCATTGATGAAGGATTGGTTAAGAAACATAAGATTCTAATACTTTAGAAGAACAAACCAATAGTAGCTGATGTAGTAGATGGATGATCTCTAGCATCTAGGAAATTTACCATGGAAACCACACCATTAAGAGTACACCTTGGTGACCATGATTCCCACATATGTTTCAACATAATATCAAGTCCAATAAACGTTGTTATCATTGGAATGCCTTGACTAAAG
Source organism: Ceratopteris richardii (assembly GCA_020310875.1). Taxonomy (NCBI): domain Eukaryota; kingdom Viridiplantae; phylum Streptophyta; class Polypodiopsida; order Polypodiales; family Pteridaceae; genus Ceratopteris; species Ceratopteris richardii. Next base: position 104,852,584 of record CM035407.1, read on the forward strand.
AAACATAATCCAGACATTAATTGGGAAAAGAATAAAATCACTCATTGAGATAATCAAAAGAACGAGACATATGTAGGAGCCAAAGCCTTCATACATGCATTAAGGAAGGAACTGACATATATGATCTATGTTATACCATCTCAAGAGTCCAAGAAAGATGATCCAATGAAGCTACCCAACCAGTACCAAGGTTTTGAAGATGTTTTTAAAAAGAAGAATGTAGATATCCTCCCAGACCAAAGACCTTATGATTACGCCATAGAACTTCAAGAGGAAGCACAACCACCCTTTGGAACAATCTACAGACTATCCCCAGAGGAGCTTATATAATTATGCAAGAACATTGATGAGAATCTAGCCAAGGGGTTTATAAGCCACTCAAAGTATCCAACAGGAGCCCCTATTCTACTTGTAAAGAAGAAGGATGGAACTCTCCAAATGTGTGTAGACTATCATAAACTGAATAAAGTCACTATAAAAAATAGATATCCTCTACCACTTATATCAGAACTCTTGAACAACTTGGAAAAGCAAAGTTCTTCACAAAGATTGAACTTTGAAGAGCATACAATTTTGTCAAGATCAGAGAAGGAAACGAATGGAAGATAGCATTTCAAACAAGGTACGGGTGTTTTGAATTTGTAGCTATTTCATTCGAACTCACAAATGCTCCAACCATCTTTCAGCATATGATGAGTGATATCTTTTGAGAATATTTAGATGATTGTGTGTTAATATACCTCGATGATATCTTGATATTCTCCAAAAATCTAGAGGATCATGAATGTCATGTAAAGATAGTTATAGAGAAGTTAAGAGCAAGGTTTATATGCTAAATTGGAGAAGTTCTCTTTCCATTAGACATAAGTGGACTTTTTAGAGTACAATGTCTCAAAGAAAGGAAGCTTTATGGACTCTAAGAAGATCGAGACAATCCTTGATTGGCAACCACCTTTATGTGTTTGATATGTATAATGTTTTCTAGGGTTGGCTAATTTTATACTATATTCATCATAGATTACTCTCAAGATAGTGATAACTCTTACAAAGCTTCCTGGAAGTGCAAAATTCTCATGAACCGAAGAAGCCTTTTAGACCTTGAAATCAGCATTCACCACTGCTCCAATTCTATTTCATCCTGTTTCTACCAAGCATTTCTTCCTAGAGACAGATGCGTCAGACTTTGCCTTAGG